>OZ016548.1:16112357-16712357 GCA_963966675.1 Lasioglossum calceatum | reverse complement strand
CAGTCTAGTAATAAAATGAAAATCCGCAGTCCAGAGATCAATTCGAATATAAAGCAACTTCGTTTCACCATGTTACCCGTTGCATAATTGTCAGACACAGCGGAAAAAGGTAGAGAGCATGGGACGGTCACGCATGGACATTAATCAGCTAATGCTAATGCGAGTTTTTTTAGGTCAAAGCCCGGTTGGCAACAATTTAGCGAAGTTTTAACGCGTCACGCGATAAAGGAAACGCGTCCGTTTGATTGGATGTGTCTGCCAGCTGCACGTGTTTTTGCTTCGGTACTCTCGAATTTGTTCATCCACAGTATACTAGCGTTTGTAAAAATAATAGCAACTTACCTTCCGGCTGTTTTTTACTCGGAATTCTCCTCTCTGTTTGCTAGATACATATCCAGATGAAGCTTCCGCAGTACGCGGAACCACCGTGCGAAAGAAGAAATAATATCAAAACAGTAGTGTTTGGCAATAAAATGTAACTGCGGAGAACAGAAGCGTGAAACACTGGACTGGAAAATGAAAAGGCGCTTGTGCACTCGAAAGATTCTCAACAATGCACAGTGCTCGACCCACTGGACGAAAATCCAAAAATTTGTGAGATCTAAAGAATGTTGAATTACATATTAATGACGAAATTAATTTTTTAAAACCGCCCACAGTTCTTGGTTCGTATGCTCTTTGAAAAAGGTATTCGAAAATTACTTAGTATAGTACAGGGGATTTTGGGACAACATTTTCGATTCAACACCCCTAATACTTTTTATAGAGGGTACGATCAACTGATGAGAAAAATGCTATAATTTATTTAAAATGTTATAGTCGATTTTGGAAGAGTTGTACGCTGTATGCGAGACTCTATGCCAGGCCTGGGCACGGGTGGGGCCCCTCAAACGCCTGCTTCCCCCACCAAGCTTCCTTTCAGTGGCGCTCCTCGCGGCTTCGATGCACGAGGCCTGCGCACCAGTGTCGCCAGGTGGAGAAAATCGAGGGGAATACAAGTACCCCCTCTCTGATGACCAGTCCACTCTACGGCACGGGCACCGTGGTCTACGGTTTTAGTGGGGGACGTTGGAGTGTGCGCATGGTGCTGGAATAGGATAGTGGAAGGGGAAAAAGAGGGGAATGTGTGAGCTCCGTTTGGAGCTCATCTGGCGACACTGGTGCGTCCTTCCTTCATAGTAACGGCGGATGCTGGTGGGGGACTCTGGGCGCTACGGTCGGGACGGTCTTGTCTCAATTGCGACAAAAATGCCCAGGCCTGCTCTATGCGTTTGACCGACGAGCGTGCCGAGCCGTTGTTGACAATTCGGAACAAAGGCTCGACGTTTGACATCGACGACGAGCGCCGATCAACGGAAGAAGACGAAAGTCTCTAAGGAACGTTCGAGGCTGAACCACGTGTTGTCTTTCGGTTTATACTTTATGTTAAGATCGTGGTACCCTTATTACATTTTATGTTTATTTCTTTCGTGCAGTTCCTAATCCAAATATATATATACTCTATTATCATATTTCTATCACCAAATTCATCGTTGAGTGTTCATTTACGAATCCTGACACACCCGTAGAAGACTACTACAATGTTTAAGTAGTCTTGAGTTTTTATTACATAAAAGTTCCTTATCAATTTTGTTTATTGCCATTTTTTCATCATATAATTATCGAGTAATTTTGGTTCGAACAATTTTTCGATCTTTCGAGTCCATGTTGTACTTGGAATCGCGGAGAATTCCCAAAGCCACGAACGTGAGGTATCTTTCGTTAACAAATTAAAAGTTTTAAACGAAAAACTCGTGGTAAACGTATCCCGTGCTCTAGTGGATCGTGATTTTTCGAAATTGCCCCGGTGAATTAGCAGGAGAGTCTCTCGATGGGATTTTTGCCTACTTTGGCTGAATTAATTGCGATTTGTAATTCATAAAGCAGCAAACAAGCACAAAGAGGATCGATCGCGAGACAGCTGCAGCATCTTACAGCGCTTTGTTATGCATACGGCACGAGGAAATTTTCTATGCCGAGTGGTGAACGCCAGTGTAAATTCCCGGCATAAAGAACCTCTGGAGCCGGCGAGCATTAAATCGGAGCCGGTCGACTGCCAATTAAACGATGCTTCAGCGATTCGATTCGATTCGATTCGATTCGATTCGATTCCATTCAATGAAAAATCTGACACGTGTTTCCTGTGGACTTGTATACAAGTACTGTGGGTTTATTAGGGTGAAGTTAAACACATATCGGGTATCATTTCCAGATTTTTCCGTTGTAAACTCTAGTTGTAAAAAATGAAAAACACGAAAAATATCGAAAAAATGCAGGTTTCATACAAAAATCTGAAAGATGCTACAGGTTCATTTTTTACAACCAGAGTTTGCAACGGAAAAATCTGGAAATGATACCTAATATGTGACTTAGTATTCGAAATGTGTCAGATTTTTTTCAGAAATTTTAATTGTCTTAATTGAATAGGGAAAATGGACCAAAAACTGGTTTTTCGATTTTTCTCAATAACTACCCTTACAGATGAGATATGGGGCTGAAACTTGGCAGAGACGGGTCTTTTTGGGTAGGCTATCGAATGGTGCAAGCTCGATTAAAATCCCGCCGGGGGCGAATTTCAGCACCAAACCCGGGTAGAGCCTTCTTGCCCAACTCTGCTATATAGTTATATTAAAAATTTCTTTTGAAGGTCATTTTTTAACGATATATCAAGGTTACTAATATTATTTAACATGAAACCTTATGTCTTTTTTATAGCAATATTATTGTAGAGCATAAAACAATACAAATACGACGACTATAATAACCATATCGTTCAATCAATTAAAGTATGGTTATGCTCTACGATGATATCCAAGAAAAAAATATGAGATTTCAATAAAAAAATACCAACAATGTTGAAACCCTGTTAAAAAAATGAGAGATAATCCTTTCCACTGTTATACACATATGTACATGCCCCTCTTATGATAGTATAACTTTCTTCTAGAAAGTTTTTTCAAGCAATAAATAAAGCAGAATGTTTAGCTGATCCAAATGAACAGAGAAATGGAGACATTGTTATGTGTGCATATAATAAAGAAATTCCTCGCATAAAAGTTGCATCATTGAATCAGACAAATATAATCCCATAGGAAAAATCGGTTTTTTCAAAGCGAACTTGCATTTCGTGTTTCTATTGTCGTGGAGCTCAAAAGTGCAAATTAAAAGGTTACAAAATTGCACAGTAACAGCATAGAGCAATCGAGAAAAACGAATTACGAAATAAACAATTTCCGAATTCAATGCGGTAGGTACAACTTCCCGTTGTCCGAACAATTTCAAATTTTCCACGGATTATTTTCTCACCGAATACTGGGGATCTTCACAACAAAATTCAATGCTCGAAACATAAGCTCCGCCATTGTGTTCATTCTAGATGGTATTACACACCTAATAGCACACAGAAGGATGAACTTTATTCAATTTGATTTTATTCGATTTTTAGCAGCGTTTGGATTTGAGAGAATTGTGTAATTCAAGGATACTTTGCTTATGTCATTAAATTTTTTAACCACTATTCCTGTAAAATACATAGAAAAGGTAAACATCCTTTCAATGAAATTGAATCAATTAGAAACATATAGCTCTATCGTTGTTTCATTAAATTTTATACATAAATAGTCAACGTCTTACATGTCTAACATTAGCAAATGTCACTTATATATAAATACATGTATGTAAATAAAAGTGTACAGACTAGTTTTAGTGTGAGTAATATGCATACAACATACATAGAACCCAGTAATGGCTAGCAAAAGTCGATGCAATTCTGAATAAATAAGGAAGAAAGTATGTGTGATTATAAAATTGTAATTTGTGTACAAACATTTCTGTGGTCCATTGTGTATCTTGTTCGCCGGTTTTCTTGAAAGAGACCATCGACAAAGATTGAATCATATATTCTACTCTGTTTATAGATCTTGGATCGTCTGAATCAAGAAAATCAGCGATTAATTACTATTTCAAATTGTACAGTAATGTCTCGATATACGTGACAAAGATGTACACGATTTTTGATAACGTTCGAGGAGTTCGAACGCGCGTCAGACATATTGAAAAGACAATGCTAATTAATGACAAAACTGTTTTATTTTTAATCATTTATTTACGAGATCATTACCAGCGTATTCGTGACATTCTTCTGTTTAAAATAAGCCTCAACACGGTACAATTTGCATCACATTTACATGTTTAATCCACGATTTAGTAGAACCTCGATTATCCTAACCGATGCTAACTGAATTCTCCATTATCCACTCCGAGTTAAGTTTGAAGCGATCATATAAAAATCTGAAGCGAGTTTATACCAAACTATTCAATGTGTAAACTGGTAAAAATTTAATTTAGCAAATGTTCCGGTGGTTAATTCGGATAATCAAGGTTCTACTGTATCCTGGAATAAACACGCAAATACGAACCGAACTGTGTCGTGTTGGGTATCATTTTAATCAGAAAAATGTCACGAACGTACTGGCGAGGGTGTCATTAACAAATAATTAATAGAAACAATCATACATATAATCAACATCTCGAATTTTTCAAAAATATCAAGACACTACCGTAATTATCAAGACGAAAGTAGACTAAAAGTTGGGAAACTAGAGGACGTATATATACAGGGTGTCCCAAAAATCCTTCAACAGCCGGAAATAGGAGGTTCCTCAGATCATTTGAAGCAACACTTTCCTTTGCAAAAATGTTATCCGCGACTTTGTTTAGGAGTTATTAATGAAAAACACGGACCAATCAGAGCGCGACCTAGACGCGAGTTGGCAGAGTCGGCCAATAGGCAGTTGGCGCGCCGGGCCGACTGTGCCAACTCGCGTCTAGGTCGCGCTCTGATTGGTCCGTGTTTTTCATTAATAACTCCTAAACAAAGCCGCGGATAACATTTTTGGTAAGGAAAATGTCGCTTCAAATGACGTCAGAAACCTCCCATTTCCGGCTGTTGAAGGAATTTTGGGACACCCTGTATAGTAACATTCATAGAAAAGAGTACATAGACAAGAAATCCGGAAGGACATATATGTGTAAATATCGAAAGTGTGTAAAGCCAAAATGCATAGGTGAGAGAAGATCAAGGAAGAGATTAGAGAAAAGATCTATGGACTAATCCTAATTGCAAACCATCAACGATCGAACAAACGAACCAACCTCCTCGGTAAGGCCTAGCAGAAAATGTTCGCGGGCCCCCTGGAACAAAAACATATATAAACCATAAGAAATCGGCCGAACGGAAAAACAGCTACGTGATTCTAATAGCTCGTGTCGCATACATGTATATCGTATATCGCGGTGCATCAGGGCCGAATTAAGCCCCGTAGCAGGAGTAGCAAATGCTACGGGCCCCGCGCTTCTGTGGGCCCCGCGCCATACAAACAAGGGCCGATACATGAGCGCCTGTCTATGCCAGGGGCCACAGATAGTTTTCCTAAAAAAGAGCTCATTCATTGTGGTTGCCGCAAAGCTGCGCTACATTTACACACAAGCGGCCCTGATGCACAGCCTTGGGCCCCGCCATCACATTTGCTACGGGCCCCGCGCTTGCTTAATCCGGCACTGCGGTGCATCGTGGGATATTCGAATAGAAAGGAGTGCTGCAAGGATATTTGATTTGTTAGGAGTGTCAAGCTAATGGAGTAACGAAATCGAAACGGATCGCAGTGTTCCATACGTTCCTATCGGAAATATCCGCGAGAACGATGATCCGTTTCCGAGATAAACAAGAGTCGTTCTACAAAAGAAGCTCTCGCCGATTCCGTGGAAACAGACGAAACGGTAAGTTACCTTCTACAGAGTGGATCCACGAGGTATTTCAACCCTAAATTCTCGAAAAATTGCCAATATTTAAACCGTAATAATTTCGTAAAAAATGATCGTACGACACAATAAATTTCGACTCATTTTAAAGATGGAAGGCTCTAATTTTTTAATCCATCGTTCATTTTATTTTAAAATTTTTTCATAACACAGCAGGCTAGAAATTTTGAATACGTGTTTCTTCTCGATAATTTTATACATTTAAACGTCTAGGATAATTTTGAAAAATTTTTTTCGTTACTGAAACCACAATAGATTTAAAGATTGAAGCTTCTTCTTGACAATGACACCTTAAAAAATTGATATACGATTTTTTTTTTAGTCGTTTCATCGAGCTTTGAATGAGAGGAGTGCCGCCCACTTTTCAGTAGTGTAAGCTACACCACGGCGGCTTAACACGACCGAACTCGTTCCTCGTTTTTGTTCCATGAAACAGTAAAAACGGATCGTAGATAAATTCTTGAGGAGTGCTTGTAAAGAGGAGGCTTCAAACTTCAAATCTGTGGCAGTTCCATTTACAAGAAAAATTTTTGAGAGTTTTTGGAGACGCTTGAATTTGTAGCATTTTTAGGGGAAAAGGGTCTTCAGTTTCTCAGCTGGTACATTGTGGAAAAATATCTCAAAGGAAAATGAACTCTGCTTTCGCAAAGCAGAGGCTTCGAGCTTTAAAATGAGCCGAGGCTTGTAGGTTGTACTATTTGTTTGTACGAAATTATCACAATTTAAACATCGACAATTTTTCGAGAAATGCGAATGTAGTGTTGAAGTACTTTTTGGGTCCACTGTGTTCACAATGCACCTTTCATTTTCTATTAGGTTGGCAACTAAATTCGCGACCTTTGGTTTCGTAGTTCTTTTATTGTATCATTATAACCTCATTCAGCGACCATTCCATTTGAACTGTATATCATTGGGAAGCTCTGAATTTTGTGATTAATTTTATATAAAATACTCGTGCTTAAAAAATATACAGGGTGCGGCACCTAAAACAGGTCACCTGAATAACTCGTTTGCTTTTGAAGATAGAAAAAAAGGATCAGACCAAACTTACTTGATATCGAGGGGCTCGTAATCTGATGTCATTAATTTTTTTATAGGTGGAGACGTCAAGGAGATATGAAGGTCAACTTCATTTTTTTAAATGGAATGAGGTATTTTTTAATACATCAATCGATGCAGCTGGACATTCGTTATTAAAAAGTACTAACCTATGTATGTTGAAAAGTTAGTAGTTCAGGAGATATTTCAATTTAAATAACTCTAAAACACCATTACTGTCGTACTAAGACGTTACACAAGTAAGTAAACACTAACGTCTTAGTACGACAGTAATGGTATATGAGAACTGAACTACTAACTTTTCGACATACATGGGTTAGTACTTTTTTATAACGAATCTCCAGCTGCATCGATTGATGTATTAAAAAATACCTCATTCCATTTAAAAAAATGAAGTTGACCTTCATATCTCCTTGACGTCTCCACCTATAAAAAAATTAATGACATCAGATTACGAGCCCCTCGATATCAAGTAAGTTTGGTCTGATCCTTTTTTTTCTATTTTCAAAAGCAAGCGAGTTATTCAGATGACCTGTTTTAGGTGCCGCACCCTGTATATAAATGACTTTGTTTGAGAAAATGTGGAGGTCGCGAACTTAGTTGCTAACCTAATATATTGTACATTGAAGATTCTATATTGCGTAGTGCAACTTTCATATTGTTTTTGTATTGTATATGTTGCAGTATACATATAATAGATTCTAAATTTTTGTACTGCACATTCTATATTGTACATTGTATATTCTACTTTTTATATTGTACATTTCATACTGTATACAGTAGCGCATACAGTGGGAAATTATTTCTCATACCTGCAATTCCCTCTCCATAAATAAAAACGTCCTTAATTTCCCGAAAACTCCGCCAAATATCATTTTTCATTACTCTCTCGAATCGGCGTTTGTTGCGCTAAGGCAATTTACATCACGGTAATTAAATTTAACTAATTTCCGCGGGCACATAGGTACCATTTATCCGTCCATTTTCATGGTACCGTAATCAAAGGCGTCGTCGGATACAGGAATTCGGGTGTGGAACTTTCCGGGCGATTGTAAAAGCATCGTCGACTGTATCAACAATCGGATCGGCCAAATGTAGCGCCTAAAACACTCTGCAGTAGAGCCCACCTTGTACCAACTAATAGGAAAATAAAAGTGTTCTGCTAACAGAATTTTCGGATAACGATAGTATCACTTTTCTGATACTAAATTACATTTATTTAAATCAAAATCAGGAATTATGTTAAAAAAGCATGTACCAAAAGGCATCTTGTCACTTCAGTCAATTAGGTTACGATTCTAATGGAGTAGACGGTGAAAGAAACATCACATTTGTCGTATCTTCATAATGGGGAGGGTGATTGACTCGAATTGAGGTGAAAGAGTTGCCCCCTCTCTGCCAGCACCGGATTAGTCACATGATATTTTCACTCATGCACAATAGTGACGAAATGCGTCACGTGACCGGGCCGCGGCGAAAGGGGAGAGGGGGAATAGTGTCACGGAAAAGGAAGGGTAGAAGGCTGGGGTAAACGTAGGAAAGGCGCCATATTTGTTATATCTTCTAACAGAGTTGTGCAAAAATTTAATCAACGATTGACGAATAAATTTCTACTTCAATCGTCAATCGCAATCAACAATTAATCTCCCAGATTAGTCGTTAATTGCGGTTAACGAATAATACTTATTAATCGTTGAATACTTATTAATCAGTCTCCGATTTTTCGATGATTTCTTTTTTTAATCAACGATTGACGATTAACTTCATCAATCGATTGAATCAATCGTTGATTTTTCAATGATTACCTTTTTTAATCGTGCACATTAATCAATCAATCTTGATTAAAATTTTAATCGATTAATGTCTAAGTCTGTCTTTTGAACGAGAAGGGAGGGAGAGAATCGGTTCAAGTTGTTTGTGATTTACAGATCAATATTATTTACAAGCGCAAAAAACAGGAATAAATTAAGTACCTATTTCTATTACGTAATATGGTTTCGTACCAAATAGTAAACACAACATTTTTGAGGTTATGTACGAGACGCCACATATGATGGGCGTTGTGACTGGTTCGTAGACAATCCCGATAATAGAAAATGTAGACAACAATAAAAGTTCTGCTGTTTTTCCAACAAAATATTGATCGTACTTTAACATTGTTGATCGAATTTAACATTGTTCAGAGTTCACTTCCACAGCTAGCAACAATCACGCCACCGCCTCTCTTGTTATTCTCGTAGTCGGTTTTATTTATTTAGGAAGTTAATTGTTCGATTTAGCCCCGGCTCGCAGCCGGCTCGGCGTAAAGGGCGCGATAAACATCAATTAAGACTGAATTACATTATGCGAGAGATAGATGTAACGTATGAACAAAGTGACGTGCTCGGGCGAAGTATCATTTATCAAAGTTGAAAGCGTGTATGGGCACGGTAAAGGGTTTAAATTATCGAACTTCCAGGAAAGTGGAGAGGAGAGCCGTTATGGTATTGACATATTGATCGATCGCGCAATTCCAAAGAAATAAATACTTTAAATGAAGTCACGAGATTATAAGACAAGCTTTCGATTAACCTTTGTGGGCGTTTCGCGAAGAGGGAGAGAGGAAGATAGAGAGGAAGACTCTCTTCCATATTCAAAGAGAGTGGTCGTAGCATGAAAAAAGACTAGCTATTAAACACCCTCGCGTTGAAAATAAGCTAATCCACTTAACGTCCCGCGACCATAATCCACGGACGAAAAATAGCTTGAAAATTTCATTCGGCGATACAGTTAGATCAATTTTGGAAATGGTGTTCCGTGTTAGCAAATTTTCGACAGATCCATCGTAGCTTTGAAGTGACACAAAGTTTCTTATAAAATTGTTGTAAATATTCTATTCTGATCAAAAAGTACCCCTAAGACTGTTTGTAATGAGTAAACTTCAGATTTGTGCATTTAACATATGTCATTTATTATATTATTTCGACTTATTAAAATTATTAAAACAGAAAATACACTTCTCTTTGTTATAATTTATTTTGCAGATCCTCATGCAACCTACCGCTATCGCAGATTATTTTTGAAAAATTTAAGTGAGTAATTTTATATTAAGTGAGACCAGCAAATGTTATTATATTAAACTTTATGTTCTAGACTATTATGTAGACTTTATTTATTTATGACGAAGATGCACTGGTGCAATTTAAGACAATAAGAAAATGTAAAGAATTTAAGAACTTGTGGATTGATTTGCACTATTTAGAAACAGAACCTGAGATCTAACAACATTCAAGTTGTTTATAAAATAATAGCGAAGCATACTCTCACTCTTCCGACAAAAACGGTTTTGTTCGGACGTACATTTTGTGTTATGTTTCTTCTTTTACAATTGTGTTCGTAATAAATTGCTTTTTGTTAAATGATCTTTGGGTTGCTTGATTTAAAGTATATTTCAGACCTCCCACAGAACTTAGCTACATTGAAATTAAAATATCTGCTGGACTAATCATTTTCTCACATGAATGGGTTAATCGATTGAAAGAATATACGGTTCCATTTAAAAAAGCATATAAAGAAGAAATAATATTTTTGTAGAACGCAACAAATATAACTAATTGGTTTAGACGTTATTCGAGGTGATCAAGTTAGGTGGCTCACCTTGTACGAATTAGTTACCGATGCGAGAAAACAGATCTTTCAGCGAGGTGTCACTAAATTCTTTGATCCTGACCACCGTGTGGTCAGCCAACTGGTCCACGTTCACAACGATCCTTGATATTTCTCGGAAGACAATCGCGCGACCCGAGAATTAAACGGATTCTCTGTTTCCCCTGGTTCGTTCAGTCGGAACACGATCAAAGATTCATGACGCGAGCACTAAAATTTCTAAAAGTTCATGGGGTTGTTGGCGGGACGCCAGCTCGGGAAACCGGGGATCTGTTTCCGGTGTAGCCTCCACAATTTCTACGGTTGAAATCGCGGCCTTGAGCGGCCATCGACGAGTGCATCGCGATAGAAATAAACGCGCGATTATTCTCAGTGCGGTTCGATCGATAATCTTATAACGAGGGACGGCCGTTCTTATGGTCCCGGTCCTCTCCACAGACCGTTGACAACGTTCCAGTAATTTCACATCAACACGTACCACCAAAAAGCAGTGGCAGAATTGGCCGAAGAAGGGTTTCCGCTACTGAAAGCAGAAGATGATTTATCCGTCCATGAAGCTCTCTACTTTACCGGACTCAAAATTTTTGCCTTCCTCCTATAAATTATTATGTATTTGGTATGTAGTCCAGTAGATTTGTACCCGGGGAAACTGCAGATCGAAGTGTCGATCCTGTAGGATCAATGGTTCAGAAGTTATGGTCGCTTAAAGTTGAGCAATTTGCAGCGTTTTGGCACATAGCGCGTCGCCATATTGGTTTGTAGTGACGTTCGATACCGTAAGCGACGCGCGATCGCTACTACAAACCAATATGTCGGCGCCCTTACCTGTCACAAACACTGCAAACTGCTCAACTTTAAGCAACCATAACTCCTGAACCATTGATCCTACAGAATTGAAACTCCGATCTGCAGGTTCTCCGGGTACAAATCTATTAGATTACATACCAAATATACAATAATTTATAGGAGAAAGGCAAAAATTTGAGTCCGGTAACGTAAAGTCTACCCGCCAGATCAGGGGAGTTGACTCGAATTGTGGGAAAAAAGCTACCCTCTCTCTACCAGTACCGGATTAATCACGTGACCGTCGTAGAATATACAGGATGTCTCTCTTAAATGTTACCATCAGGATATCTTTTGTAATTTTTACAAAGTAAACAACTTTTTATGTGCACTTTGAATGGTGTCAAGTGGTCAGTATCTCGCAGTTTTTTTTTAAATAACCACGTACATTTTGTGCTGCATCACGCCATAAAAAAATACATTAAAATGTGTACTGTGACATGACCTTCAAATGATTTTGAGCTCCGAAGACGAAGGTCAAACTAAAATTTCGTTCGTAAGGAGAATGCAGGCTTTGCAAAAAACACCTGTAAACTTTTAAGAAATGTCTTTCTCAAGGAAGATATTCTGGGGGTCACGTTTAAGTGAGACACCCTGTACAGTGATTGGTGGCGGATGAGGTAGCAGTCGGAAAGATAGATCTAGCCACCACAAGGATTTATTAAAAAAACCAAATGTTAAATGAAGTGATAATAAATAAAACTAATGTTTAAAAGAATTCAATTCAAATAAAGCACATGAAAATCTATAAAACTGCACCATTTGTAATTTTAATTTTAAGTTTGTTTGCATCTCAAGCCACAGGTGCGCCAATCAAGAATCAATGCACGACTAGATCGTTGCAAGGATTAATTAGCAACGATTAATTACTGGGTCATTCCATGACAAATCGATCACTTTTTGCAGGCACCATCGTCGATTTTGTTCTAAATGAAATATGTTGTAGTCCATGAGAAAATAGGGGGGGGGGGGGGTTAAGTCATCATTTTGCCAGTTTCGAATTTCTCTAGAAATGGCAGGCTTTCGAAAATTTCAATTTTTTCCCATTTTGGCGAAAACGGGCCTCACTTACGAATTTGTATCTCGGGATCAGTTTGTCCGATTGAGCTGAATTTTTTTTTGTTTTATTCGGAAAGGATTAGGCTATTACGAAATAATTTGTTCAACCTCGACAATCCACTTTATAATGTCGAAAAATTTAAACAAATTCTTTTTTTTCATTTTTTTCGATGATGGGGCTCAGTGAGTTAAATTTTTAAACAAATGGTTATATTCCTTGGTTTCCCCTTTAAAATGAGGCCTTGAAAAAGATGGCATCATTAAAATTGGCGTCACAATGAGCTGGTAAAGGACGCCGGTACCCCCGTTTCAGGTAGAGGCGAGTCGATCGCACCGCTATTATGATCAGTTGTCTATACCAGTGTCGCCAGATGAGCTCCAAACGGAGCTCACACATTCCCCTCTTTTTCCCCTTCCACTATCCCATTCCAGCACCATGCGCACACTCCAACATCCCCCACTAATTGTAAGACCGTAGACCACGGCGCCCGTGCCGTAGACTGGACTGATCATTAGAGAGGGGGAACTTGTATTCCCCTTGATTTTCTCGACCTGGCGACACTGGTCTATACCGCTGGTCTCAACACAATACCAGCAGACCGTATACGATTTAATAACCCTATTTATACCTCGAGAACCAAATATTAGTAATCACTCTTGGCCAACGTCACCTTTTTAATTAAAAGCTAAAACCCCTGAAACCTTATCGGTTTGAATGGAATCAAATCATAAATCTTGTCCGGCCCTAGAAAACATGCCAAAAATTTGGATATTACTAAAGACGTTACTAAAAGCATTACTTGCTCGTGCGATAATGATGACTCTGTTTTTAGTGTAATTAAAATAATTTTCCTTAAATTTTTTCCATAACCCCTTATCCCTTCCCGATGGAAGAAAACCACCAGCTTCTCGTGGTTTCCATCGAGCAACGACCCCTTCCTTGTATAGAAACCAACTGTATATAAATGAAGTTATGATTGAAAAGGTGTCGTTGGCCTAGAGTCGTTACTAATATTTGGTTCCTGAGATTTAAATAGGGTTATTTAGTCGTATACGGTCTGCTGGTATTGTTTTGAGACCAGCGGTATAGACTATAGACAACTGATCATAATAGAGGTCCGCTCGACTCGCCTCTACCTGAAACGGGGGTACCGGCGTTCTTTACAGCTCATTGTGACGCCAATTTTAATGATGCCATCTCTTTCAAGGCCTCATTTTAAAGGGGAAACTCAAGGAATATAACCATATTTTTTTGAAAATTTAAATCAGTGAGCCCCATCGTCGAAAAAAATGTAAAAACAGAATTTGTTTAAATTTTTCGACATTATAAAGTTGATTGTCGAGGTTGAAAAAATTATTTTGTAATAGCCCAATCCTTTCCGAATAAAACAAAAAAAATTTAGCTCAATCGGACAAATAGATCCTGAGATAAAAATTCGTAAGTGAGACCCGTTTTCGCGAAAATGGGAAAAAATTGAAATTTTCGAAAGCCTGCCATTTCTAGAAAAATTCGAAACCGGCAAAATGATGACATAAACCGCCCTATTTTCACATGGACTACAACGTATTTCAGTTAGAACAAAATCGACGATGGTGCCTGCGAAAAGTGATCGATTTGGCATGGAATGACCCTAAGAGAATCGAAGAGGGTATATTTAATAAAAAGCCGTGTGAGAGGGTTCGGTTGCACGAGGTGACGCGCGCCGAAGGAGTCAACGAACGATCGACCCGGTTGTAACAATCCGAAAGCCCTCGGGTCCGCCATAATGATCTGTGCCCTCCTCTACCGACGATTTTGAGCTGCGGTAAAAATTGCGAAAAAAAAAGAATTGCGAAAAATTGCGGTGTCCGAGAGGAAGGAAGTCGCATTGGCAAACGGCAGGGCGCGCGTCATCTGGAGTGTTTGGCGACAAAATCTTGCGGATTCGCGGGGAGTAACCTTGGCGATAATGGGGCTTGATGGGAATAACGCGGTGTTAGCCGAGAAACTCAGCTTGGGGGATGTAAGTGTGCGGACAGGGTACAATGTGTATCTACATGGCGCGATGTCGTTGTGAGGCGGGGGCGGGGCGACTGGCCGGAGGTTTCATAACACTTGGAAACAGGTGGCGTTCCCTCGTCTTATTACCCCCCGACTATTTCACACGAGAGTCGATTGCCACGTACCGAGCAAACGAGTCGAGGTGCCGAGGCGTCGATGCGCTCGCACCGACCATAAACGGCCCAGAACCCTTTTCTCGGACGAACTTACTGGTTTCTTTCGTCGGCGATCTCGTTGCTACTTCCCCATTCGTCTCTCGTTCTTTAACACTGAACCTGCCAAACCACCGGTTCCGGATTTTTTGGTTTGCAATTGCTGAAATTATAAGGTCGCTCCCGTTGGAAACGATTATGCAGATTCCTCTATGTTCCAACACATTTCATAAGACATTCACAGCCACTTTTAAAGCTCGAATTCGTCTTATGAATGTGTTGGTTTGGAAAGAAAGAGTTCGTAGCGTTTTCAAATTAAGAGGCTACCTCGAAAATGGCAGAAACTAATAAAACGGAATGGAAAATATGTTATTGAATAAATCTGTGAATAAATATCTGAATTTTAACTTTCAATTTTAATTTACAAACGCTACGAACTTTCGTTACAACCCAATACATAAAATTTCTGTGACTCGGAAACAGCAAATATCGCAAGGTAACTGTGTACTTAATTAGTAGATTGCAGATCTGCATTCAGAATAAAAAAATTGTTTTGTAAATTGTTCAAAGAAATCTCATTTTTTCTTTAACGATTTTAATCAGCTGAAACCAACATATTTAAATTCTTTTAATCTGTCCACTGCTTTAAATTACACTTGCTCATTGTTGTCATAAACGTATAACAGTCCATTAAAATTAAGTTCTGAATTTTTATACTTGATTCTACAATTCCTGGCATTTTTGTGATTGAAATGAGTCAAAACATGTAGCTACAATTTGTATAATAAATAGTATTGTATACGAACTGCTTACATTTAAAACAGATACGTGTTGGCACAATGGGAAATTCAGATATCGTTCGGATAAATCGAGGTTCTACTGCATCGGTGATTAAACAAGTAAATATGCTCCAAGTGGTGTCGTGTTTTTGGTGTCGTTTTAATCGGAATAATGTTCCGAATGTGTTGATAAAAATTACATAAAAGAATAATTAATTTATTTTTCAAGACGTTGCTATAAGCGAACTGCTTGTCTCAGGCTAGTCAATGTGCAGACCAGAACTAATTTTGAAATGATTAGCATCCGTCAGAGTAGTGTTTCGACAAAATTTTAAACAAACCCTTGTGTTATGATCTTATCTTAATAAATTACCTTACAATTTTCGCTTTCGCTCTGGAGTAAAGGTAATAATTTTCAAGGTTTTTTCCTTTTAGATAGAACCTATCTCGATCGCGTGACCTGTCCGGTACAGTCCTGAGGCAATGAACCCGTCTAAGAGAAGACTGTACAGCTTAAAAGATATGTGGATCCATTTTCAAAAAATTGGAGTCGCCTTAAAGTCTTAAGCACGCTCTCGCCGAAAAAGAAGTTGCCAAGATTTCGCGACGAATGTGCTGGAAGTTAACGACGTGGAAATTGAAATGCTTCACTCTGCACTTTTAATTGTTATTTTACACACTGTATCGTGCAGAGTCGTCAGATTAAGACTTGTGTCCCCACTCTACCTTCCCCTTCTACGACGCTATTCTCCACGCTTCCGTCACGGCCCGGTCACGTGACGCGTCTCGTCTTTGTCGTGTATGTGTCGCAATGTCACGTGACTAATCCGCTACTGGCAGAAAGAGGATAACTTTTTCCCCTACATTCGTGCAGTACACTGTTCCGATATTCCTTTTGTGAGAGTTTTCATTAAGCGATTCGAATGGCGGTTACTTCTCTAGAAGAGAGACTTTAGGTTATGTTAATTAAGGCATCGAATGTTTTTAAGTACCGTGCAGCGAGGAATGAAAGGATATTGATTTCTATGTTTGTGGAAATACAATGTGAGGAATAAATAAGGAGTGTCGAGCTTAAATGTTTTCCACTTGCTGAGTAGAAATTATTGAATTTTCCTGTAAACTAGTTAAATATTTAATTAAAAATGTTTATATTATACTATATTTAATGTAAACTACATAAATAAATATTAGTATAATATAGTTTATAGTGTATAATATAAAAATTATTCAAATATTTTCCACTTGCCAAGTAGAAACTATTGATTTCTCCTGTAAACTGATATCAGCTTCTCAGAAAATCGTTCTTTGAGATGAAGAAACGATTAATCTTTTAATTTTGTTGTACTCAGTTTACGAGTTAATAATTGATAAACTAGTAATTGATAAACTACTTAAACGATTTTGTAATTGATCGATTGCAGAGGTGGGCATTATTTGGAGAAAAAATATATAAAATACTATTTAATATTTTTGATTTTATTTTGGTTAAAGAAAATAGTATTTTATTTGAACAACCTGAAGCTCGAAATAAAATATTTCTATTTGAACAACTGAACCTCGAAATAAAATACTTCAATTTATTTGAACAATCTGAACCTCAAAATAAAATATTTCTATTTTAACAATTTCATCCACAAAATAAAATATTTCTATTTTAATTATCTGAAACACAAAGTAAAATATTTCTATTTGAATCATCTGAAACACAAAATATAATATTTTATTTTTTGCGTCGTTATACCTAATACTTTCAGAAATCGCATTACTTATTTAATATTTCTCATTTTAGCAATAATTTAAAGAAGAAACTATATCATTTGCCACATTTTCAAATATCAGCATCAAATAAAATATTTTATTTTCAAAAATTATTGCATCAAATAAAATATTTTATTTTCAAAGTTGTACAGACACTGTAAAATAAATGGGATTATTTACTATTTACTATTTCAAACACTATTTTCCCCAGCTCTGATCGATTGTAATTCGCTACTTTGCATAAATAAAATCTGTCAATTTGGTGGAAATATAAATATTAACATTTTTTTATATATTCAATAGAGAGTCCTAGGCATCTTTCGATTTATCTCGCGAAAGTAAGAGAAAGACGTGAAAGATAGACGTTTTACTGGGGTTATGAAATTCCGTATCGCCGAGATGGCTCGGTAATGACACGAAATTACTTTTACAATAAATGTCTTCGCCATCGCGGAAAATTCTTAGTCGAAAGTTTTACGTTTCCCTCTGTATAAATTTCATTTCTGCAGGTCACAATGGCTTCTCCCGCCGCCGCGCCGAACAAAGTTGTTCCTCTGGCCTTTTGTGTCAACGAAAAAATTCTGCTGCATTGTTTCGTAGTGTACAAATCGATTCGTCTGCGTATATTGCAATCGATTTGCAGATAAGTTGTTTCCGATAATCTCACGTCACTTTGAGCCGACGCGATTCGCAAAATATTCACGCGACCATTTGCTGAACGATACGGAGTGTCTCGTTCGAGTACGATATTCATCTGTCTTAATTGCCGAAGCATGAAAAATATTTTATTTGCGATTTGAAGAACACAGTAAAAAAGTATTTCATCGATTAGCCTCTCGACTTCATTCTGAAGACCAGAGGTTTAAAAATGTTTACGCATTGAATCTCTGTCAAATTGTAATTTATCAAAAATTAAATGAAAACAGAACATACAGCAGTCTATAAGCGATTATTTGAAAATCTTAAAAGGCGATCGATATGTGTTATCGTGTTATCGTAAAATGAGACGTCTGTATTTTAAAACTTTATCACAGGGTATAAATATGAGATACCATGGTTTTGACCCCAATATGCAAATATATTAATATTTTTAAGAATGTTTGTGTCACGATATTATACCGATATTATTCCACTTACAGAAAGCCTCGATCTAAGAAAAATCCTCGCGGTATGCTACGCAGTAGAGGGGATAGTCGTTTTTCTTAGATCAAGGCTTTGCCGTATATCTGTTCTGAGAATTTCCAGATTCAAAAATATATCTCATATTCCTAGTCTCTCTTGTATTGTCAAAATAGTTAGTCTAAAAAAAAAATGAATAAGAGCCACCCTCATCCTTTGACACTTAGGTTTCACAATTGTTCTGATGATCGGACACGTTTTTATCCAACGTTTTTATCCAACATCTGCAAATATATTTTCGCTGATATTCGACGAACTGTTTCGAGAGTTCCGCATAGTTTAGACGAGTTCAATTATTGGGTCCAAAAACACCGTGATGGATTGAAACAATTCAATTTGCATATTCCCTTTGGAAGCTGATAAACATACACGGTCTCGCCATTTGGCGTGGCATGCGAGAACACACTTACGGATGCACGTATAATGGACGAAGTAAATAACTAGGGCCCGAGCGACTGTGTACACATATACGTACACATCGTATATAGATATACTTGTATGTGTTCGTATGTGCGTGTGTGTGCGTGTGTGTGTGTGTGTGGCAGCGCGTTTAAGAGCGGGTCGCCCTTAATTCAAGTACATCGCCGCCCGCTGTATTTTTCTATCATTTCAAAGCAATTGCACGAGGGCTGGTGCTCTCCTTATTCCACTTATATTCCCGAGGAGTGAATTTGCAGTTCATTTCCACGGCGCTGGTTCACTGAATAACCAAGGGGACCCCGACGGTTTAACGCTGCGGCTGCGTAAAATATAAATTATGTTTTTGAAATCGTGTTGCCAGACATTCAATTTAACGCGGGCCACATTTGAATCGTTACCGCGAGTCATTCCGCGCCGAAGGAGTCGAGCTTTAAGGGGATCTTCTGATCTAAACCGTCATTTTCCAGGGCTTGGACATTTTTCGAAAAGGAAACAGATGGTCGTTTTGAATCCAGGTTTTGCATACATATTTCCTAGTAATTGAACTACACAATAGAATTTTCTCAAGTGAAAATACTCAAAATTGAAGGAGAAATAACTCCCTGGATAGAGGACTAATCCTCTAAGGGGGCTTTTGAGCTAAACAGTTATTTTCAGGGCCTGGGAAATTTTTCTAAACAAATCCGATGGCTGTTTTAAATCGAGTCTTTGCACACATATTTTCTATTATTACAACTATACATCAGAATTTTTTCAAGTCAAAATACTCAACATTGCAGGATTTATAGTTCCTTGAATAGAGAACTAAACAGTTATTTTGAGGGCCTTGGAAATTTTTCTAAATAAATCAGATGGCTGTTTTAAATCCAGGTTTTGCATACATATTTTCTAGTATTTGAGCTACACAATTGAATTTTCTCAAGTCAAAATACTCAACATTGCAGGATTTATAGTTCCTTGAATAGAGGACTAAACAGTAATTTTGAGGGCCTTGGAAATTTTTCTAAATAAATCAGATGGCTGTTTTAAAACCAGGTTTTGGATACATATTTTCTAGTATTTGAGCCACACAATAGAATTTTTTCAAGTCAAAATACTAAAAATTATAGGAGTTATAGTTCCTTGAAGAGGGGCATAACTAATCCCTTAAGGGTTTCTTAAAGTGCCTTATTAGTTGACACGATTGGGGTCTGAAATAAATAAACGAAAGCAGCATTTTAATTATTATGAATATAGATTTGGTATGGAACCAAATGAATTCATACGAATTGAACAAATCCTTTTGCCGACACATTTTTAGATATATGCGCCTTAACAGGGCCGGCGTGACCTTTCGCGGGGCCCGGTTCAAAAATTTTGCGGGGCCAGAATACACATTCAAATCCTATACTTAAATTTCACAATAAGGAATTATTTTTTATAAGTACAAAGGATGTTGCATATATTTTTTGTAAGATAAATATTACATAATTTTTCTCGCTTTCTCCGCCGCAAAATCTTTTATTACGTCATCAAAATTGATTGAGTTTACTACTTCGCTTTCTATTGAAAGAATTAGCCAGAGATGTAAATCGGTATTGGCTTATTGATGACCGAAGATAATTTTTTATTAGTTTCAACCGCGAGAAACTACATTCAGCTGAAGCCACGGTTACTGGCGTAGTTAACATTATTTGTAACGCCGCACCGTGGTCATCGCGATCGTTTGCATGGGTCATTACCCAACTTGAAGACACCGATTTTACTGACATTTTTATAGAATATTGGCACCTTAAAGAAATGCAAGTCATATTTTTTCGCATCGATAACTCGCTTTCAAGGGGCAAAAAATTCAATTAAAGTACAAAATCTGTGATTATATAGGACTTTCGCAAAAAACTATTGATATAGTTTAATTTCTCGTAAAAAGTACATTTCTCTGAAAGCGTTCGGATTTTTTTATCTGAAATGTATATAGTTTCCAGGATATTTCAAAAAATGTCTTGCATCTGTATATGGTATCATCATTCTGTAAAAAGTTAATCGAAATCGGTGTTTTCGAATTGGGTAATTTCCTTAACACCTAATGTCCTCTGCATCCGTGTTGCAGACGTGTCAACGTTTGATGCCAACATTTAATGTCAACGTCTGCAACACGCAGCAACGAAATATTTCAATGCAAAGATGGGAGAGCAAGTTTGAGCAAGTTGTCATCGATTAGTGGATTATGCGATTGCATTTTCCACACATACCCGAATATTCAATCTACTATACAGAGGGTCCTGCAAAATGTCTGATGAGTTTTCGTAGACCGCGGGGAATTTCAAAACGCGAGGCCGGGTTCCAGCGAACGCGTTAAACCTGCCTCACGCCGGCCCTGCGCCTTAAGAAGGTGGTTCACTTATAATATCTAACGATATAAACACAGGTTCACAAGAAAGCCAGGTGAAAGACCGCGATAGTTGCTTTTACGTTGTGTTCCGCCAAAAATTGATAATTTCCGGTCAAAGCGAGTAACACGAACCTGGTGCTCCAGGATCAGAGACGAGAGACTATCCTATCCGTCCAAGTTTCGACTAATTAATCTCTATTGAAAGCAGTTAATGTCAATCACGCCCTAATGACGCTCACCATCGCCCCTGGCAAGCACCGACTTTGGCTTTACAAGCCGCCATAGTAGTTTCTGATCATTATTTCCAGTTTCTGGATACAGAGAATCCTATTGAGGGATTACCTACCTTTGGCGAAGTAAAAAATTCGGTTTTTGGAAATTGTGTGCTCTTGAACTACAGAAACAACAAAGTTTAATTACATAATATTATATAATAGATAGATGTCAAACAACGTCCATAAATCAGTATCTTGCAGATTGTAAAACGAATAATGTCTACTGAATTTCTCATTTAATATTATATTTTATAAAACACTTATAATAACTCGTGAAATTCGTGATAACATAGATAAGTGTACTGTGCGGTTTTGTGCAAAATAACAATTTTTTAAATCGACTTTCATAAATAAAAGCTAGATAAAGATTTTAATAAAGATCCTAGTAATGACAAAACGCGCGTTGTTTCTTATTTTCAGAGTATTTTATAAAAGAAGAATTGGTAAGAAAGAAGAAGTAATTGGTAATATTTTCCAAGATGTACAGGAAAATATGTTCAGCACTACACATATTTAATACCATCTAATTTACTGTGTCTTTGAGACAGCTAGTGTACTGTCAGATATATGATTATCATAGTTTGCCTATAATTACTAGATCTAACCTAGATCTCATTCAGATCTAACCCGGACTATGAGTGACACAGATCTTGCTTGGTAATTCATAATAACATGATGGTTTGGGTTAGTTAGGTCTGTGATACGTTCCAAGGACAACTCAATATATCAGAACTATATTTTATAGCAATTTAGGTCTTGTAAAATTCACCATCATAAGATTTTAAACAACGTTTAATAAAATATTTATTCACTATGGAATACGTAAGGAGAACAATAAGAACATCTGGTTGGAAAATCAAATCTTCTTTTGGTTCCAATTTGTATAAATCTAGCTGTTCAGAATTTTGAATTATTCATAGATTTTAAATGTGCAACATTTTCTTTAACAATAAAATCAAATATAATACCTAAGATACGCAAGCAAAAGACAGAGCACCAAAAATATTAGAATATAAAATCTGTTTCTGGAGTGAGGAGTTTCTCTCCTGAATTTTATGTACCTCGAGAAACTGCGAATAAATTGCAGAAAAATGGTTTAAAAATTATAATAAATTACGTAAAATTTATGTCGCTGGATAGCTTGATCTGTTAATGAGTTTCTTACGACAGAAGACACACTCTCACAATTACGAGTCGACTTCTTAATCTTTCCTGATCACTATTTCTAGCTCTTGACTCGAAAGGCTTCACCTACAAATCCGAGTTTATCTGTTTCCTACCGCAGATTGGAAACACTGAAATTCGGGGAAAAACGGGGAGTCCCCAAAAATATCCTGTGATTTTGTTTCACAACTTCAATGTCCGTTTCTGTCCTCTTTTCATACAATATCAAATACTAAATTTGACCTCAAAGATTTCAAACAAAATCTGCTAAGTATGTACCTTGTCCTTTTTTTCAGAGCTGAAATAAAATTCTGTTCGTTTGCTATCAATGTTTAAACAACAAAGTAAATATAGAACAAATTTCCTGTTTCTTTCTCTTCCATGAAATTATTAAATTCTAATCATTGTAGCTTTGAAGACAATTATACGTGTAATATCAAAAGTCATATCACGTAACGTAAATGTTATCCTTTCTTTCTAAGTTGAAATGAAATTCTGTTCGATCAATGTTTAAATAATAAAGTGGACGTATATAAATTATCCTACTCCTCTGGGAAATGAATGGATTCTAATGCTAGTCGCGAAGAAGATCACAGGGCAAGGGTAATCGAATAAAAGTGCTTTTCCCTCGTCCATTTGTTGAACAAATATTTTCTGTTATTCCAGTCGTTATCCTCCCATTGGAATTTCAGTTTTAACGCAGTCACTGTGTATTTTCCGAAAAAATGGCGGCTCCTTTGTTCTTAATAACGTTAGGCAGTTTGGCCAAGACTGAAAGCATCGTCCGCCATTTTCCCTGCGCCCTGATAACGCTATCCGAGGCAATTCTCTTGCGCTTTGTAATTTTCTGCAGTTTGCCTTTGTTTCTAGCGCTTTCACACAGATTGGAGCCGCATAGAACAAGATAGACTTTAATATCGCGGCTAGATCTTTCCGGTTAGGCTACGCCTTTATCAGAGGGGTCCGCTTTTCGAGCTGTTTCGACGAGCGGAAGTCATGCGCCGTGGCACAAAGCGTGCCTGCGGTTCGATTTCGTTGCGCAGACGGTCGATCGAATAAACAGCTTTTTAATTATGCCGCGTAATTAATAACGTCGCCCGGTGATCGAAGTTCCCGCGGGAAGTTTCGAGCCCCGAACTTCCACGAAGGACAAGTTCCCTACTCTTTCGCTATTTGCTATCGCGTTATCTACCCGGATCGATCTGTAAAACGAGGTCGCCATATTCCGCACGGCAAATTCGAAACCCTCGATAAAACGAAGGAACACCTGGTGTTCTTTGTGCTCGAAAGTTGCCGAGGCAACTGTCGTTTCCACCGCCGACTCTTTGTTTTTTCCTCGCATATAACGAGCTTCCGCGTTTCCCGGCGCGGCGACCCCTTTGAAACAATATTTTTCCCCTCCTAACAATGACCTCCGCTTTGATTATGCATTCCGCAAACGTAAGACGCAGCGTCGCGCCGCCGAGCCGTCTCCGGAGCATTTACACACGGCGCGGCGCACACCGGCAAAAGGACACCTTACGTTTTCGCATATGTATTTTGAAAAATCTGCGGCCGGATTCCCACCGAGGAACGAGGAGACACTCGGAGTGGCTCGCGGAACAATTCGAAACCTCGGTGGTACAGCTTCGAGTAAATAAAATATGACTCGTGATAAATGAGATGAAAATAATATACAAGTCAATTATACGAAGCGTCCCAAAAATGCACTTTCTTGAAAGGGATCGTGAAAGGGATGGATCCTTTGCGAAAATCTTCTCTGCTGCTTCGTTAAGGAAAAACACGGACCAATCAGAGCGCGTCTACGTTGCAGACGTTTTGCAGACGAAGTCAAGGTCAACATCACAGTTGAACGATAAAAATTTTCAGAAAATGCTACAATACAAATTTCGATTTCAAGGAAGCACAACATTTTTGGGGCATCCTGTATATTTATAATATTAGGTTATCCCATAAGTTCGCGCCGTTTTTCGAGCGCGGTTGGATATGTTAATTTTGTAAACATACCTTTAAGTTTGTTTTAGGTATTTTCAGAACATCTGACATCTCCTCACCTGATAAACTTCGTGATCTCTGTACAAGCTCTCGAATTTTATCTTCGTCTGTTTGAGGAGGACACCCGGAACGTACCTCGTCGTCTAAACAAAAATTCAGCGCACTTTCTCCGTAAACGGCACATATGTTGTTCGTGGCGATTGTTATTGAACTTCCCCTCCGAAATTCATATAACATGAGCTGCTAGGAATCACAGTGTTCATTATTTCATGATCTTGTACCCACAAAAACCTTCTCGAGACTGTTCCCGAACAGCTACGCTTAAGTGCATTGGTCCCTTATTGCCGTATGTCCATAAATCGACGCGTGAAATTTATACACAAAAGTCGGCACGAACTTGTGGGATGACCTAAAACAGTGCTCGGAATTACTTACTCGCGACGGTCGATTTTCGAAGGCTACGCCCCCTCGACCCGGCCGCGCGTCTCGCTCCCCGTGGCGGTCCTATTTCTCTTAGGCGCCACGAATAACAACTATGGAACGCGCTTGAGGACCTCCGAACTAGGGACGCCACGAGGAGATAGACAAGAACAGGCGTGGGCTTAGCTCGTACATCAAACGGCCGCACATAAGGCGGTAGGATACCTTCAGATTGTAACTAGAAAGGAACTAGAATCTTACTAGATTTTGTGTCGAATCATGGGTTTGCGGGCCGACGTTTTTTGTCATTATTTTAGCAGATTTTGGGCTGGGTGAGGGCTCATTCTAAAGAGGAAGGTTCAATGAAAAATACTTTTCCGAAGATAATTATTAAACAGTCATCTTATAAGCATTTATAACCAAAATATCAAATAAAATCTTATTTTATATTTTTTTCGTCGTAAATTGTTAATTCGGCCTTATGTGGGCCGGTAGAAATGCGAAGAGCGGGACCCTGGCCGCTCCACATACGAGCCTACAAATGTGGGAGGTAAGGGCATAAGTTCTGGGTGATGGTTTTTTTAGTGGGTAGTGGGGGATCCGATCATCCGATCCCCTGAGCCCCACACTACCCCCTTCAAGGGTGTGCGCAAATGCATTTTTTCCAACACCCTTAACAAAAAAGAAGAACAAAAAGGGACGCCACGGGGAGCGAGACGCGCGGCTTGGTCGAGGGGGCGTAGCCTTCGAAAATCGGTCGTCGCGAGTAAGTAATTCCGAGCCCTGACCTAATACATATTAAGAGAATCCGATAAGTTTTTGACGTACTGAATCAGACTCGAAGTATTCGCAATTGGAAATTGGAGCGAATAAAAACTGCACGTCGGAGTTCGCATCTGAAAATAATATTGCAACTAGGAGTCATAGGATCGCCGAGATAGCAGATATAAAATTTGGAGCGGATCGAATCACGTTTGTAAAAGTTACTGCAACTACATATGTGCATATGTACTGAAACAGGGTCGCAAACATTTCCTCGAGAGTTCCAGCGATTCTAATAGCGGCGTGTATCATAAAAATGTATACCCGTTAAAACTTGCACGACCCGTCCGATCTAATAACGGGGCAAGAATAACCTACGTCCTACGGAATAGACGGAGCAACAGAGATTGGCCGCGAAGGTTCGCTGGATCTGGTTCGTTTTGCGGAGACCATCGACCGAGCAGCGGCGTGAGCTTCCGGACAAGATGGGTGTAACGCGTGTACAATTGAAATTAGAATCCGAAACAGTCTTTTCATTATTCGAACAGTTTCTTTCTCTGTTGCCCTCAATCTTTCTCCTGTTTGGTTGAACAAGAGTGAGAAGTCGAGGTGTATCTTGAAGCGGAGCTGGTGGAAACGAGACGAAACCTGGAATATTTCGACTACTGGAATTGAAACAATGAAGTAGTGGTAATTTGGAATACGGAAGGCTCTCGCAACTCCGGCTGTTGGCAACATGGGGGCGGGCAGGCCGGGTGTCTGAGGGTCGGTATTGTTGATTCGTCTCTTCTCTCCTTCACAGCCGTTAGGTAGGATCATTGTGGGGGCAATGATAACCCTGGCAACAAGGGATAATAGTCTGTGTAACCGCGTCGGGGGAGGCCTGCGGTTGTTACAGTTCGTGCTCGCATCTCACTTCGATGCTGCTCTCGCTACAAATTTAAAAGGGCACCGGCGGCTCTGTGATACGCTTCTGCACCGCTCTGCATCGCTCTGCACCGCTCGGATCCGCTACCGGAGGGTTGCACGGGACTCACGACTCACGACCCCGTTTTATATACTCGGATACTTCACGCTATATACCCGCCCGCTGATTGGGAGTATCTCAAAACCGTACCCGTGGGGGCTGTCGACAGCCAACCCTCCGAACAACCATAGACGCGGCGAGTCTTCGAAAACGTAACACCCGTGAATCGGGACACCGATTTTTTACCAGCCCGAAGTTGCCGCTGTTTGCTGACCCTTGGGTGTAACCAGGTTTCAAAGCGATCAATTCTTGATTTCCACGCGAAAGTCAATTTTTATGGTCGCGGGCCTGCACGAAATAATATGACACTTTACTGCACAGTTGTTCGCCGACCTCGATCAGCACGTACGGCAAACCGCAGTACAGTAACCGCTCCTTCGTTGTCCTGAATCGTGGGCACGATCGTTGTCCAGTGCCTACCCACTCCACTGCCTGTCAACGAGAGGATTAGGCCTGCGTGGATCTAGTCGCCAGATATGTCCCAGGACTAGTGTTACCATATTTTTCTCTCGTCAGGCCCCTTACCCTTCCGCCTCTCGCCACGCCACGCACCGTATCTCGTCTTTGCACTCTTCCCACTAACGCTGACGCGACCGTACACCAGCGTGTCGCCACTGTCGCCGGCGTTAGTGGGAAGAGTGCAAAGATGAGATACGATGCGTGGCGAGGCGAGAGGCGGAAGGGTAAGGGGCCTGGCGAGAGAAAAATATGGTAACACTGCCCAGGACTGTATAGACCCGCGCAGAACGGAAAATAATAGGAAAGGAATATGGCAAGGAAATAAGGAGTGTTTTAAAGTCAGACAGTTGACTGCTTTTGACTGCGAATGCTTTTCTTTGTCATTTAACTAGCCGTTTCACTAAAGATGCAGTCATAAATCAAAAATAGTGTCCGGGCACGGTCGTTGTCCGCTCAAACCCCCGGCCTTTGGACAACGAAGGCGCTTTTACTGTAATATGTATTCGGACACTTTTCAAAGTGTACAATTTGACAAGACTGAATCTATTTAGGTGTTCTCCTGTTTTCATTATACTTACACTGTGAATTTGTGTGCGAAATAAAAGTTGCCTGCAACATTTCTCATATTTGTCTGCTCGGTTTCACACCAGGATTTTATGCATTTATGACAAAAATGAGTAAGTGTAATCTAAAACAGGAAAAACATTGGACGAATTTAATGCTGCTGTTATATATATATCATGTTCAACCTATTAAACATTTTAAAAAAGAAATTATATTTTTGTCTCAGCCCAGCTTGTTGCTATTCAGGTAGAAAGTTTTTATTTTGTATAAAAATCCGCAGTCTAGTAATTAAATAACATAATTGAATTTTTCTTGAGAGAGAGGGAATTCCTCATATTATTTAGCTACACCTAACTAGTGACCAGGGAAGCCAGATCGGCCCAGATGCGAGTCTCGCCAGGCCCCTTACGTCTCCGTCCCTCGCCTAGATGGTGCCTCCGCTATCCCCCCCACTCTTCCGCCTGTGGGAGCCGGCGAGGGACGGAGACGTAAGGGGCCTGGCGAGACTCGCGGCGGCGAGACTCGCATCTGGCATCCCTGCTAGTGACTACACTCTATTATAGTTACACAATAGCTACACAAACATCTATTTCTCTTCGTAATAATTCGTTGTAAATAATACATGTAAAAGTGTTTTGAAATTCATTATAGTGAAAATCATGATTGGTCCAAATGTTTCAGACATGAGTTGTATTTTTCAAATGAATTGGCGAAGAGAATATTTAAAAATAGAAAAGACAAATCAGCTTAGGTTGATTTTAACTAAGAGAAAAGTTGATACGCATGGATTTGAAAGGGTTCGACGAGGAAATCGTCGAAATAGTCGAAAACGCGCACCTTGAAAGGGTTAAAGACACTGCTAATGAACATTCGAGGTCGCCTAGCTGTAGTATCGGCGTTGGTAGAGTTGCGTAATGCGGCCACGTAATAAATCACCGAGCAAATAACTCGCTGCTCAAGGAGACCACCTGAAAAACCCATAAATCTTGCCGGTGTATGGGCCTACGATGCGTCAATTGCTGTTTAAGGACTTTCTCGGAGACGATTTGTTTCCTTCCGATCGAAGAGCGAATCGGCTCCGCCTAACGAGCTGAAAACTGTCTCGGAACAACCCTAATAAATTCAACCGTCCTCTTTTTCTTCGAAACGAATCTACCTATAATTATTCCAAATATGCTGATACTTAAGGTACCCTTTTATCGACCACCATAGCTCAACTAAATCTAAACTATACTTCCGAAATATTCGGTCGGAAAATAAATAATTAATTATTTAATTTTTCAAATTAGGAAACTAATTAATTAGTTCATTTCATTGCCCACTGAAATTTAAAAAATTCAAAAAATAAATTTAAAAAAGTATGGAACTTTACACACAAGTAGAGTAAGATATGCCTCATACAACCCTATTTTTATTCGTGCTACTTCTCGCATTAAGGGGGTGAAATCAGCTCTTGAAAAAAAGCAATATTTTCTTTTTCGTGAAACATTTCGAGAACAACAAATGATATTTTTAAAAAGTTTAGACGAAAGTTGCATGGTATTATTTTGTCAAACAAACTGTGTAAAAAATTTTTTCATAATCCATTTTCACAAAATTCGAAAAAGAAAATCCATTTAAAAACATTTGTTACACAGTTACAAAGTGCAACGAGTTTTAACCTTTTGGGCTTGAGGTATTTAGATCAGGCTAATTCATAAGTTCATTCATGTTTGAGTCATATATGTATGATTCACCTTGACCTCCCATGATTCACGACTACACTTTCAATTAAGTCGTATTAAGCTATTTAAAGAGCTGAAAGAAAGTCACTCTGAGTTTGAAGGAATTTGTTCGTTGTGACTACAGTTAAGTCGCTCCCGGACAAATTCTACTGTAATTAACAGTAATTTTTACAGTATTATTTATAGCTTCTACTTGACGTCGAGCTAAATTGGTAATACGAAACTTGAGGGACTGTGTTAATCAATTTTTTTTAATGAAGTGCTCAGCATTATGGTATGGCAGGTATAAATGGGTTAAGTCATGTAATTGTACACTCGCTCGCTCAGTCACTTTTTTGTCGATTTTTATCGTCGTTGGATCTGAAAAAATCATTTGAACTTCTAAAAATGAAAAGTATCGAGTTAAAGACGTTGTAATATCGAGAACAATAATCGGACTGCGATATATGTGTGCTCATCTTAAAGAGCTAGTACATTTTTTTTCAAAATTATTTCAGCATGAAACCTGCTAAAAACTAAGGGAAGAATATTTGTTACAATTTTCAAAGTTCAGAGGCCTATGCCACTTAGAAGTGTGAAAAATTGTAATGTCAAGAAAAATCATCTGACAGCGATCTCTTTAGGCTCATTTCCAAAAACAATGAATCCACTTTCATCGCCATGGAAATGCCGTAGTACATCATTTTCAACATTTTTCTCCGTAATAAAACGTAGTAATCGAACTTACAGTGAGAGACAAAAATGAGTATACACCCCATACGTATAAGATTCCACATTATATTTACAGCATATTTCGCAAACACCAAAGTTGTGATATAAACACACATCTTAGTGAATTATGTTTCCAATGTATTTTAAAGAAATGCCTATCTGAAGTAGGTTTGTTACGAGCGCGTCGAAAGAGGATGTACGCAGCAGAAGTAGTTAGTCTGTTATGAAAGATAGTCCAGTTGAAAGATAGTCCAATGGTTTCCTAGAAGCAGTAATTTCAATCAGTGTTGATTTCATTGAAATTCGTAGTGAATAAATAAAATTATTAGCGAAAAACGTACAGAAACTTGAAAAGACACGAGGAAACTTATTATTAAATTAAGAAATGAAGGAAAATCATTTCGAGAAATAGGGAAAACGTTGTCATGTTACTGTAAAAAAAATCATAGACACGTATAAAGATACAAAAAGTGTAAAAACTTTTCCTCGTTTCGATCGTCCGAGAAAGTTAAATGAAGTAGATAACCGATTAATTACACGAATCGTGAAAAAAGATCACACTACGTCATTAGCTCAAGAAATATCTCAAATACAACAATAAACCAATAAGTGCGTGTACAATTCGCAGATCATTAAATTCTCAAGGTATGCATGGCCGAGTACCACGCAAGAAACCAGCGCAGCGATAAGTGCAAAGAATCGCGTTTTGCGATTGCAGTTCGCAGGAAAATTCATAAACAAAAAGTATTATTCACTGATGAAAGTAAATTCGAAATTTTTGGAAGAAAAAGGCAACTAAAAATTTTGAGGAAAAAAACACGGAATTAGAACCGTAAAATCTTGTTAGTACCGTCAAGCACGGCGGTGGTAATATTACGATTTGGATGGATAGATTTCAATATCTAAATATTTTAAGAACAAAAGCTGCAAGTGTTGGAAGAGTTCAGTTGCCAGCTTCGTGGATCTCTCAGGAAGATCAAGATGCTAAACATACAGCAAAGATTGTTACGGATTGGTTGCAACAAACTGCTCCAAATCAACTGAATTCTCCACCGCAATCCCCAGATCTTAATGCAATAAAGAATTTGTAGGAAATATTGAACTTGCGCAAAATGAAAATTACGAACAAGGAAAACCTTGAAATCGAACTACTAAAAGTATGGAATGATATTTCTGTTTCAACAACACGTAAGTTGGTTGAATACATGCCGTAATTAAAGCTGAAAGTGGACCAACAAAGTACTAAATGTACGTAATTATTAATAAATGAAGATAAATCATTCTTCATTATTTGTGTATGCTCACTTTTGATTCACATTTTTACAGATCGTCAACAATTTTATGTTGTATCTCAAATATTATTTATTAGATTCAATTACGTTTTCTACATTTAATTACCATCAATCTACACTTTACGTTTTTCAAAGATCTTTTCCGTTAATGTAACATGTATCTAATAATTGTTAAATGAATGCCATGTTCCCAAGGTGTATACTCACTTTCGCGATTCTCATTGTAAATGATTCGGAAAAATTTCGAAAAAATGAATAGAAGTATCGCGGGGAACCGAGAGGTCCTCGGACGGAATAGCGAGCGTTATCAGCGCAGCGGCGGCGCGGCGGTGGATAAATTACGAATTAATTCGTTCCGCGGCGTTAAACGATTACGAGTGGTACACGCGAACACGAAATTCCCGATGGGGCGAGATTTTCAAAGATTACGACGGTGTTCTTCTGTATATGCATGCGGTCATGAATATGAACGAGCGTACTTTCCCGGCCGCGCTATTACCGGGCGATGGGTGGCGTAGCGGCGCGGCGGCAACGAACGCGATGAAATCAAGGGAAACAATAAGGCGAACGCCGCAAAACCTTTCGATCTCCGAAGAGAGAGAGGAAAACAACACCGTATCCGATTCCCCGCCGTTATATATTTTCTCCACCAGTATCTCTCTCGCCTAACGGAGTATTATCTATCGATTCCGATCGTCCGACGAGAACTAACCGCGCCGCGTCCGCCCGGCTCCAGCGATATCAACTTTCGCCGCGCGCCGTGTATGAACTACCCTAATACTGATTCGAATTCTGGATCGAACAAAGCGGCCCCGGATAGAGAAACTTAATCTTCCGTGCACGCGGTCTGGAACCTAATGAATGCCGGTAATACAGACACGGTAAAAGCCGTCGTTTCCTTATCGTCGCTCTCTGAATTCATAACGGGTCAGCCGAAAAACACGGCTACACGTTCCTCTTTAATCTGTTAAGGGGGTAGACTCGTTTCTAGGATTGCAAGGGTGTGGAATACGCCTTCTCATTACTCGATAATGCAAAGTTTTTCAGTAGTGGAAAGCGCTAGATAAAAGATCAATCTAGGCCGTGTTACGTCCTAGGGTGGACGTATGTTATAGATTTAAAAGATTAAATTGATAGATTTTAAATTGAGAATAAAACGCAGTTTTGAACCTGCCTGCATTCACCGGCTTCGGTTCGGGTAATTGAGGATTTGTTAAACACTAAGTGTCTTTGATCTTGGAATTGGAACGAAGAAATCGAAGTTGGGTAAACTCTTTTAAAGATGATTTGAAATCTTGATTTTGTATAAAAAATTAACAAGAATATATTCCATTGAACAAATTTAGGGTACATTGAGTTATTGAAAGCTTATAATAAATTTGTTAGTAATTACCGTTCCGCAGTGATTTCGCTCGCAATGTATTTGATGTTGACGCTGATTTGGAGATGATGTTGTTCACAATTGCTGGTAAATAACAATTTCCAGCGGGTTAACACGCATTTTGTAACTTTTCACTTCACTGTACGATTGAACGAACTATTTACTATTTGTTGTATACTGTGTACTGTCGACTTCCGACTATTAAATACTGAATGCAAAAAAGGACGCTCCTGATGATGAGCTGTCCCTTTTATAGGTTGATCAATCGATTGTTCTCGTAGGTGAGTGCGTCTTTACCAATTCCGTTTAATCGCTTTTCTTCGTAATTGCTTTCTTCTAAATCGTGCACATCGCATCGATCGGAGAACAATCCATTGCTCATCAATTCATCCGAAAATCCTGACAGTCTTCAGTGATGGACAGACTTAGACTTCAGCGAATATTCGCTCACGATTTATTTTCAGAACTAACACAATAAAATAAATCCCGCTGTGGTCTTAATTTGTTCAATGAAGATTTAAATTGAAAATGAGTTTTCTTAATTCTATCGCACGCAGTGTGGTATAATATACGATAGTTTGACATTCATTTTAATATTTGATATTTTATTTCTCGTACAACATTATTGAAGCAAGTATATAAAAAGATATTAAGAAAATGTATGTTATAATTGATTTTATCATCAATTATTATTATTGGCGAAACCACTGGACGTCACAGCCGCAATCGCCCTCAAAAGTCCTATTTTTAGGGTTACGAAGCGTAATTTGCATTATTCGGCAGCATGTATTGTTGAGCGCTGACAAGAAGATCCCCGGGGGGGCACAGAGGCAAGAAGGGTCCCCAGCTAGCTCCGCCCATCCCCACCTCTGACGCTCCCGTCGTCGCCGCGTGACCACGCCTTTTCGGCTGCTACGTCACACGACGCGTAGTAGTACGATTCCCGTATTTACGGGGGGCTACGGCGTTTCACGAATTAGAGCCAATATTCAATGCCGTGAATACGAGGGAGAGAGAGAGCGGTCTCTCTCTCTCCCGCTCTCTCTCTCCCGCTCTCTCTCTCTCCCGCTCTCTCTCTCTCCCGCTCTCTCTCTCCCGCTCTCTCTCTCTCCCGCTCTCTCTCTCTCTCCCGCTCTCTCTCCCTCTCTCTCTCTCTCTCCCGCTCTCTCTCCCTCTCTCTCTCTCTCTCTCTCTCCCGCTCTCTCTCTCTCTCCCGCTCTCTCTCTCCCGCTCTCTCTCTCTCTCCCGCTCTCTCTCCCGCTCTCTCTCCCGCTCTCTCTCTCTCCCGCTCTCTCTCTCTCCCGCTCTCTCTCTCTCTCCCGCTCTCTCTCTCTCTCCCGCTCTCTCTCTCTCCCGCTCTCTCTCTCTCCCGCTCTCTCTCCCGCTCTCTCTCTCTCCCGCTCTCTCTCTCTCCCGCTCTCTCTCTCTCCCGCTCTCTCTCTCTCCCGCTCTCTCTCTCCCGCTCTCTCTCTCTCTCTCTCTCTCTCTCTCCCGCTCTCTCTCTCTCCCGCTCTCTCTCTCCCGCTCTCTCTCTCTCTCCCGCTCTCTCTCTCTCTCCCGCTCTCTCTCTCTCTCCCGCTCTCTCTCTCTCCCGCTCTCTCTCTCTCTCTCCCGCTCTCTCTCTCTCTCCCGCGCTCTCTCTCTCTCCCGCTCTCTCTCTCTCTCCCGCTCTCTCTCTCTCTCCCGCTCTCTCTCTCTCTCTCCCGCTCTCTCTCTCTCTCCCGCTCTCTCTCTCTCCCGCTCTCTCTCTCTCTCCCGCTCTCTCTCTTTTACATCGTGACAATATCAGCAGTGTTCTGAATTTTGTGCCTCCGCCGCGCCGCGCCGCCCCGCCCCGTTGAAGTTCCCAGATTCGCTCGATTCTAGGAACTTGTGACTGCTGCGGCCAATAGAACGCTCTAGTCGAAATGGGGTGCGAGCCTAGGCCCGCCCCCTCCAAGCCAACCAATCGGGCGCGCATTCTTGTCTACGTCACCGCATTCCTGCCAGGGATCTTCTTGTCAGCGCTCAACAATAGCTGTCGCAGCTTTATGAAAACAGTTACATGCGCAGCTTTATGCTTCCGAATGATGCAAATTTCGCCTCTTAAACGTAAAAATAGGTCTTTTGAGGGCGATCGCGGCCTAGATTGTTCTTTTATCTCGCGCTTTTCACTACGGAAAAACCCCATCTTTTCATTATCGAGAAATGAGAAAGCGCATCCCACACTTGCATTCCTGGAAACGAGAGTCTATCCCACTGATTCTTAACTGGTGTTCTGCGAGCTTTTTGACAAGTGTTCCGCGAAATTTCGATTAATATATTAAATATATTTTCTGAAATATATTTATTTCTACGCGGGATGTTTTTGTTTGTTTTTTGGATCATTAATTTTGGTGTTCCGCAAATTTTTCATATAATCAAGAGTGTTCCCTGACTTCAAAAAGGTTAAGAACCACTGGTCTATCCCCTTAAGGAATGGGGAAATTGCGAACACCTAAGGGAAAAGTTAAATATTACAACATTTTATGTTTTCTGACAATAATATACAGTGACTCCCAAAAATATTCGGACACTAGGTATAACTAACTTAAAGGGGAATGGAAAAATTTATCACAATCTTCAATTAAAGTATTGTATAAATCCTTACTAAAAAGGATGATAGAAGTAATTGAGAACCACGGAGGTTCCACACATTATTACACACAGGTACAGTCATATCATTTTCATATTTGTCTATTTTAAATTTATGTAATATGGAATATTTTTCAGATGTGTTATCATTTTGTCCGTATTCATTTGGGTATTTGTATTTTTCCGACGAGAATTCGTTGACGAAAAGTCAATAAAAGTTACGTTTATATATTAGTAGAAGGTAGTCTTTCTGTATCATTTGCACATTTCCTGTACCATAATTATAACGCCAGAAATTAAAGATAGCACGCGTGTGCTATCTTTTTCTTTAGGAATATAGGTTCAGAATGATTAGGTATACAGGTATGGCGTCCCTCGTACGCTTATCCTACGAGGACGGCCCGTGGTCCAAGGGTTAATCGCGAGCAGAGATGAGATAGGATGATCGCATCTCCGGTCGTAGGTTATGTAGAAATTTCCATCTCGCATAGACGCGGTATGGCGTCTCTAATAACGAATGAGCGGGCGGCAAAGTGGCGTTTTGTGTTCTATTTCGATGCGTGGAAAGATAGAGGAACCGTTCGAGTTTAAGCTCAAGTTGAGCGAGCACACGGGCCACGGACAGGAGCATGAGCACGAGCCCGAGCCCGAGCATAGTCTGCGGCCGAGGTATTCGGAGGCCAATTGTTCGCTTGATGGAACTCTGGAACTCTAGCCACTCGAGCGCAGGGGCCGTGTCCCTCGCTGCGCGCCTAAAATCTGCAATAGTACCGCAGTATGTTCGTGCTACTTTTACTTATATCTCTTCCGCTGTATGTCTCAAACCCTCCTTTCTTCCTCTCTCACACACACGCGCACACGCGCACACGCGTTTACTAGTATTCGTAGATGTGCAGTAACCTCTAGGATTCCGTACTCTCGCTAAATCGAAAAACTTTCCCACTCGATGCTCAAGTCAACAGCAGAACGAATCGAAATAAAATGATAGTAGTAGATACGGTCCGGGATTAGAGCCAGCTGGACGAAGCACTTCTGAATGATAACACTTCAAAGTACGCCTCCGCCGAAAAGGAAGAGCCCCGCAGATTTTTATCCACGCGAGGTAATAGCTGGATGCAAAATGAAAATGACCCATGTCAATTGCAAGCTGCTGGAATCTGTTCATTCTTATTTTAATCTATTTAACGAGAGCGGAGAATAACACTGTCCAACACCAAATTTGTTCCCAATATACTGTTGGGCCCTTCTTATAGAGTTTTTTGCGCTGATTCCGAATCTGACCTTAATTTTTTTCCTATGCGCACAGTTTTTGAGGAACATGGCTTTAAAAAAAAAACGCATTTTTCAACTTTAAACAAATACTATGATGTTATTATAAAAGATATTGGATTGTTCTTTACAGCAAAAGATTCTGTAGACTTTCCCGAATCCAGTGATATATAATAGTAATGCATGATTGTTTAAACATGTTTAAACAACGTTTAAAGACGGAGAGACACCACTTTTGCACCAATTTTTGAGGATATTTTTCAATTTATCTCAAAAAATAAGGGTCTAGCGGAAAATCAAACTATACCACGCGATAGAGCAGACTTTTATCTAGAGAAACCCCCCCCTTGAAGTTTTTGCGAAATCGACGTTTTTACCGAACCAGAAAGCAAAATATCTTCGCCCGACATGCGTTGACGCCAGTGGCGCTCGGGACGAGAATCTCGAAGATATTTTGCTTTCTGGTTCGGTAAAAACGTCGATTTCGCAAAAACTTCAAGGGGGGGGTTTCTCTAGATAAAAGTCTGCTCTATCGCGTGGTATAGTTTGATTTTCCGCTAGACCCTTATTTTTTGAGATAAATTGAAAAATATCCTCAAAAATTAGTGCAAAAGTGGTGTCTCTCCGTCTTTAAACGTTGTTTAAACATGTTTAAACAATCATAATGCATTACTACTATATATCACTGGATTCGGGAAAGTCTACAGAATCTTTTGCTGTAAAGAACAATCCAATATCTTTTATAATAACATCATAGTATTTGTTTAAAGTTGAAAAATACGTTCTTTTTTAAAGCCATGTTCCTCAAAAACTGTGCGTATAGGAAAAAAATTAAGGTCAGATTCGGAATCAGCGCAAAAAACTTTATAAGAAGGGCCCAACAGTATATTGGGAACATAAAAAAAGTTGAAATTTGTTGGACAGTGTAATCTATTCACATTCTTCAATTGTTTTGACCTTTTCCCTGTTCTCATTTCGCACCAAAATAAAATTCGCAGTCTAGTGATAACAAATAGGGTGTCCAGGGAATGAATATTTGAGGCAGTCTGTCTGTCGAAATTTGTACACTGTGTGACAAAAAGATTGCACAGATTAACGTGTAAATGATTTCCATTTGTTTTCCTACCGGAACTGACATTTGTATCTGTACACTATTTCACGTTTCATAACATATAATCAAGATTTTACCAACTTGTTTAGCGTTATTTTATAAAAATGACATTTTTGCCAGAATCCAGCGGGACAAAATGATAGCACACGTGAATAGAAACTTAAAATTATAATATAATAGATTAAGTGCACAAATTCTTCAACTCTAGTTAGTTAAAGTCTTGAAAAATGTTTTGTCCATAATAATTCTTTTCTGCAACTTCCACCAACGTATACGTGACATTTTTTTTATTAAAATGAGTCCAAACACGATACCATCTGGATTATGATCACGTGTTTAATCCACGATTTAGTAGAACCTTGATTATCCAAATTAACCAGTGAATGAATTGTACATATATTATTATACATAGAACATACATACATACGTACATAGAATATTATTATTCGTCGGTTTAGATTGTTATAATAATATTAGATTCGGCTAATTTCGTGTGAAATATGTGCAAATAAATAAAATCGGGGTTCTACTAAACCATGGATTAAACACGTAAAAATGCTCTGGACTGGGGCATGTTTGGTATCATTTTAATCAGAACGGATAAGAATAATTTAAGATGAAACATTATTCTAGACTTTAATATATGCTTTGAAATATTCCACTTCAAAATGATCCAATTATTATTAATGCTTTTGGTCCACTCTATACGGGTTAATAAGTTCCCAATATAAAAATTCTGAACAGCATGATTTACTCCGAACAATTACCGATCTCAATCAAATCTATTCACCCTCGCAGCGAACGCATTGGAATTCGCGTCGTATTTTACGAATTAAATGATAGTGTTGATGGAACAGCATAATAAAGTGTGACAATTGACGCTGTACGATTAATTATGAATGTTAGTTGAATAATTAAATTTGGGGTATCGCCATGTGAATATAGAACGACGTTCGCGCCCGTTGCTAATATAACACCGAAGCTAAATATTATTCCTAATCGATGCTCGCCAACGGAAATATATATAAATATACATATATTATACATTGCATATGTATACAGGATGGGCCATCTTTTATGTCGGTATGTGAATATTGAATAAAAAAAAAGACAACCGATTTCCATATACAGTAATCGCTCCTTCGTTGTCCTGAATCGTGGGCACGATCGTTGTCCAGTGCCTACCCACTCCACTGCCTGTCAACGAGAGGATTAGGCCTGCGTGGATCTGGTCGCCAGATGTGTCCCAGGACTGTCTAGACTCTAGACCCGCGCGCAGAACGGAGAACAATAGGAAAGGAATATGGCAAGGAAATAAGGAGTTTTTTAAAGCCAGACAGTTGACTGCTTTTGACTGCGAATGCTTTTCTTTGTCATTTAACTAGCCGTTCCACTAAAGACGCAGTCATAAATCAAAAATAGTGTCCGGGCACGGTCGTTGTCCGCTCAAACCCCCGGCCTTTGGACAACGAAGGCGCTTTTACTGTATGAGGTATTTTTATTTAATTTGGTCCTTTACAATTTATTTGGACTAGTTTTTGAATCAATCAAGTGGCCGCCTTTATTGGCCAAAGCAAAATGTGCCCTTTTTGCTGCGTTTTCCATCACTTTTTCGAACATCTCGGGCGGTATAGCGATGATTGTGGCACGAATGTTTGCCTTGAGCTCGTCAATTGCTGTGTGAGGCTTGTCGGCGTACACTTTACTTTTCAAATAACCCCACAAAAAGGAGTCCGGAGGGGTCAAATCTGGAGATCTGGGTGGTCAGTCAATGTAGCCATTTTTTGACACCACACGTCCACGATATTTTCGTTGCGCGTTGTTTCGGTGTGAAGCGATTCATGGTTAAAATTGCACTGAATTGACGTTTCAAAAACATGTCTACTCAAGTCAATCGGTTGATAAACGTTAAAGTTATTCTATCTTTACATACCGACATAAAAGATGGCGCACCCTGTACATATATACACCATGTAATATTTAGTGTAGAGATTGTTCCGGAGATAATCGTAACACGTTTGTCTCGGGCCGCGCTATCGATTAAACATATTTTCTACTTTCTTTAGCAACTTCTAAAGTAATAAACTTTCTTATTTATTTACCGTGCTCGCGCCGCACCGAGCACTGTATTAGTTCGGCTCGAGCGACCATAACGAATGCAAGTAAAAATAGTCGGGACGGTATGTATATTATTTCCACGGTGTATCAGCGAATTATAAGCTCGGGACGCACGCAGGCTATTTAACGTTCAGCCTTTGACGTCAAGGTGACAAGTTAATCGGATTTTCTAATTCAAGCGTTATCGTATCCCGGTTTTCTTGCGACCCGCAGAAATTGAGTCGCGCGTGCCGACTTGTACGGGTTTCCCGTAGAAAATCAACTGTAATGGAAATGCAGCTTTGATTCGAGTTCCTTTCATTCGCCCGGCGCGAGCCCGCAATTAATCCTCTTCTCCCCATCTTCTCAAGAGAAAGCACAATGGATATAGCGTTCTTTAACTTGCGTGGTGTTATTCCCAACAGTTAATCCCATTTGAAGGGCTATTCCCATTTGAAGAAATCAATTTTAACATGTCAGATAAAAAGTTATTGGATTTAACGGTATCTCAATAATAAATTGAGCAGTCTTCAAAGACACACATGTAAAATACAGATTCCTTTTTATTGTGAATTAGAATTATGTCAATATCAACGATAGTTTTATTTATTGCGCTTGAAGAAGTTCCAATTTTAATGAATTTCTGATGTATTCGACTGTCATTTTGCTGAAATTTTTAGTCTGCATAATTCTGGTCCATAAGATAAAGGGATCTCTACTTTATATGATAATTAAAATTTGAAGAGGATTCGCCAATTCATTATAAAGATATCATGGCAGAGATAATTAAAATTACAGTATACTATATTTATGTGTACAGTGACTCGAACGCATTTAAACGTTTGCAGCTCATTGCAACGTCGACCGATTTTGACGAAATTTTCAGAATGTGTTTAATTCACACAGATCTACAAAACGTATTTTTTTAAAAAAGTTGTAAAATGCAAAACTATCAGTATTTTTTCTACAATTCCGATCAATTGCAATTTTTGAAAAAATTTCTTTTCACATCTAGTAAACTAATTGCTCTAGCTTCCCAAAAAGGTTCAAATCGTATAGTACATTAAATATTAAAAGAGTTATCGTCTTTTTTAGAGCGTCCGAATATTAATTCGAGTCACTGTACCATAAAATAGTATTTTCAAATAGTATTTGCTTACGGAATTGTTGAAGTTTTTAGTTATTTCAAACTTTTTCCCCATTTTTAATTAATTGGTAATTGAATTCCATACAAATAAATTATATTGGTTTCTGTTCTAACGAAACTCATCTCAATTAAATATCTTCGTAGTTGTTTTTTTCTTTCAAATAAATCGAATGATCAAAAATCACCATAAACAATTTCAAATGTTACTGAAATATGTACTATTGTACCCAGAGGGATTGTCTGCGTAAAAGATGTTGCAGTTTCCTCGCGAAGAAAACCCCCGGAAGACATAAAAATTCACTATTTACACTGGGGTACTCCCTTAACGCTCATTCTTTACAGTTTCCTAGATAACCGACCCTACCAAGCAATAAATAGCATAATTAGGAAGCACAACGATCTCGATAATTCGCACAGGTTTGAAACCGCAGGTCTCAGCGTGTCCTAAAGAATTTTTCCAAGGTGTTCACGACGGTATAATTCGCAGATTGTTATTCAGGGAATAATTTACCAGGAGCGGTGACGCTCGGTGAATTTTGTTAACCAACTTGCTTGAAAATTCGGCGTCGAATTCCGGTTTATTTGAATTTCAGAAGCTCCGCTTGTCGAATACTCGCGGGTATATCGGTATTCCCTGCTACTCTACATCGCACGGTGGTCCGGGCGGCCGATCTGGCAATTCATGAAGATTTTACCACTGTTTCGAAGTTTAAGGGTATAACATTGTAGGTTGTTGGATTCGATTTGACATCAGCTACATATTGTAGTTACCAAGTCAAAAATATATATTGATCTTTAGAAATTAAAGGTGACCTCGACTTTTTGTCGAATAAACATATTTAAAAAATTTGTTGTATTGGCGTAAAACATTTTTAAACTTCTTCTTCTAACTTCTGCGTGAAACATTTTTTGGTCTCATTATCGGAACAACCTGAAAAGAAGATTCAGGTATTCAGGATTGAGTTGATGTTAATCGTTTTTGAAGGCAATGGACATTTAGAAAACAATATACATTCGATAAACATCAAAATATCCATTGAACTATGTGACACTTTAAACTTTAAACAATAATAATTCCTGGAGAAGGACGAAGGTGCAAATAATTCTTGCGGCATCATCCAAGGAAAAGTATACGGAAAATATTCCGATTTGAAAAAATGCGGAACTGTGTGAAAGTCAAAAGATATACCACGTTCTAATTATAATTTTTATTCAACTTCATGAATATTTATATTTTCGGTACTGCTAAACATTTAGAAAGTAATACAATATAGTGTGTGTAAAAGGTATTCGTATACTCTTTAAAATAGAATAACTTTTTTATAATTGTACCAAACAATTAGAAGCATCGGTTTACGAAATGATATGCGAAAAATATTGTCCGAAAATTATAATTTACGAGGTTACATGCAAAAATAAAAAAGGCATTTTTTAAAACTTTTTCCTTTGGGCCCTTAAAGAAAATTTAAAATATACGTTTTGTAGATCTACCTTAGTTATACTCATGCTGAAAATTTCATCGAAATCGGTTGACGCTGTTACGAGCCAGGGCCGCGAGTAGCAACGAGTGGCCGGCGAAGGGTTGTCACCCTAGGAATATGGTATCAATTTGTTAGTTAAGGTGCGCGGACGAACCCAATGCGAAATTGGGGAGCCGCTAGGATTATAGACTGCGAGGACGAACCTGATGCGAAATCAGGGAGCCTCTAGGAATGGAGTCAGACGCAGACGAACCTGATGCGGAATCAGGGAGCTGCTAGGAAGGTGAAACTTCGTGAACGAACCCAATGCGAAATTGGGGAGTCACTAGGAAAGACGCGCAGACGAACCCGATGCGAAATCGGGGAGCTGCTAGGAGGTTGTAGAACAGCGCGGACGAACCCAATGCGAAATTGGGGAGCCGCTGGGAGGTCGGATAAGAGCACAGACGAACCTGATGCGAAATCAGGGAGCTGTTAGGATGCGGACGAACCTGATGCGAAATCAGGGAGCTGTTAGGATGCGGACGAACCTGATGCGAAATCAGGGAGCCGCTAGGATGGTATAGTTTTCGTGGACGAACCCAATGCGAAATTGGGGAGCCACTAGGTAGGAAAAATCTCTATTTGGACAAATGGTAAGTAGCGAACGAACCTGATGCGAAATCAGGGAGTCGCTAGGATAGTTAGTAGGCCTCGTAACTAATATGTATAATCTAATTGATACAATCCGAGCGGTAAGATTGTATCATGTGGGAACGTTCAATTACTAGATTAGGATATGGAACAATAATAATGGGTTTAATAAACTTTGCTCTAATTACCAATGAACACAAATATATTCTAATTATAAGAATCTGTGGTACAATTGTGTAACTGTCGCGAATGCAATGAACTAAATGGAATAGAAAATAGAAAGAAGAATTACCTAAACAATGATGCACGGTTTTGACGCACTGGCAATGCGGGGGACTCGGAAAGAACTTTAACACTGCCTAATAGATTTTACACCGAACTCGCGGAATCTATACGGTTAACTTTGATACGAAAGGTACTCTAGCCCGATCTCACTAACAGTTGACTTTCCGAAATACAGCACGACGTGACTCGATACGTGTCTACCGAAGTACTAGCCCGCGAGAGTGAGAATCTAAGGGTTTATATACCCCTAGAATGAATGAAATGCTCTGTTCATAATCTAATCGTGCTTAGGGCTTAGGGCCAGACTAATAACTCTAGTTTTTTGTCACTTTCAATTAAATCGGGCCAGAGCTCGGTCTCCGTTAAAAGGTTCAACTACGATATGAAAGGTTATCTGGGACGCTTCCTGCCAGAGACGATCTAGAAGAGATTCCTGTGAGAAACCGAACGGAATATATTCTCTATCCGTAACAACGCAGGAAAAAACGACACGCATCGAGAGTTGTATGATTCTGTGGATTTTAAGCAGAACTGATCAAAAGTCGTGTAAAACTACGATTTTCACTATTTTTAACCGCTTGTAGCTCGTGTGTATGTTAATCGATTTCAATGAAATTTTCAGCATGTGTGTAACTGCCATAGATCTACAAAACATATATGTTAAATTTTCTTTAAGGGCCCAAATAAAAAAGTTTTAAAAAATGGCTTTTTTATTTTTGCATGTAATCTTGTAAAAATTATAATTTTTGGAAAATCTTTTTTGCATATCATTTCGTAAACCAATGCTTCTAATTGATTGTAACAAATCAGGTCGTTTGGCACAATTATAAAAAAGTTATTCTATTTTAAAGGGGGCGTGCGAATACTTTTTACGCTCACTGTAGGTGCATTGAATACCGATATGAGACAAATCATTTTTTGCCAAATACATAAACTGCTAGATCGGTGGTTCGGACCGCTGTGCATCGTATCAACTACCGTTGGCCTCGAACAATCGGTGGAGTTCCGTTTCTCGCTGTTTTAGCCCCGACATGAATTCAATAACACATTTCGCGGGCCGGGTCGGGCCGGTTCGACTTTGTTCTTTATCGGAGGGACGACGCGACGCCGCCGGGACAATTGATTGCACAAGCAATACAGCGTTATCAAAATGCAAAATAAACTCCCCGTGTCCGGGGTGCCGGGACGAGAAGGTAAGTACGACGCTTCCTTTCGGAATTGCAGATATTGGAATTCGCGTGCTACGCCGCCGGTTAGACACATTGTGACGTTCGAGTAAGCGGAACGCAATCAATCATAGTTTGCCGCCGAATTTCAGTAGCCCGGTTTGGTCTTGATATTACGAGCTGCTGACATCAGTGGCAGCGACACTCTCATTCTACTCGCCGCCAGTATAGACAGTGCTGGACAGAATATAGGGTACATTAGTGAATTAAGGGGACGAGTTACTCTCTCTCTCCCTCTCTCTCTCTCTCTCTCTCTCTCTCTCTCTCTCTCTCTCTCTCTCTCTCTCTGCCAATACCGGATCAGACATTGTGTCACATCCATATATACAGGGTGATCCATACCATATACCAGGTCTGTAAATATGAAACCGGAATTTGCCCATAGGTGGCTCTAGCTGTCAATGTAGTTACCGTCAAAACGCCATTTTCTTGTTTTGACATCTGGTAAAGATTTTCAACTCACAACCATACAAGTTTCATACAACAGCATAGTTTTTAATAACGTTGAACATGTCGAATTTTGTGCCTGGAAACTACGATATGCGGATAGCATTCATTTTCTGTTTCCATTTGAAGAACACTGCTGCAGAATCGCATCGAATGCTTGTCGAAGCTTACGGTGAGCATGCTCTTGCTAAATCACAGTGCTTTGAGTGGTTTAAAAAATTCAAAAATTGCGATTTTCATGTGACAAACGGAGAACGTGGAAGACCACCGAAAAAGTTTGAAGACAGCGATTTGCAAGCATTATTGGATGAGGATGACGTTCAAACGCAACAACAACTCGCGGATCAATGAAATGTGACACGAGAAGCCTTCTCCATACGTTTGAAAGCCATGGGAAAGATTCAGCAGATGGGAAAATGGGTTCCACATGAACTGAATGAAAGACAGCAGGAAAACCGAAAAACCACTTGTGAAATGCTGCTCGCCAGGTACAAAAGAAAGCCATTTCTCCATCGAATTGTGACTGGCGGTGAGAAGTGGATATATTTCGAGAATCCTAAGCGTAAGCGATCATGGGTAACTCCAGGCGAACCATCGACATCGACTGCAAGGCCAAATCGCTATGGACGGAAGACAATGCTCTGTGTTTGGTGGGATCAGAAGGGTGTGATCTATTATGAGCTGCTAAAACCTGGCGAAACCGTTAATACTGAACGCTACCGACGACAATTGATTGATTTGAATCAAGCATTGCGTGAAAAACGATCGGAATATCAAAAAAGGCAGCACAAAGTGATTTTGCTTCATGATAATGCACCATCACACACAGCAAAACCGGTAAAGGTAACGATTGAGGCGTTTACTTGGGAAATACTTTCGCATGCGGCTTACCACCAGACTTGGCTCCATCCGATTATTACTTATTTCGATGGGACACGCACTTGCTGAGCAGCGCTTCACATCTTACGAAAATGTACGAAAATGGCTCGATGACTGGTTGCCTCAAAAGAGGAACAGTTTTTTTGGCGTGGCTTCCACAAATTGTCAGAGAGATGGGAAAAATGTGTAGCTACCGATGGGCAATACTTCGAATAATATATTTCGTATCATTGTCATACAATAAACGTGTATTTTCTATACAAAAATTCCGGTTTCATATTTACATACCTGGTATACATATCACACATATACAAGGTGTCTCATTCGATTTTCACATCTTCATTTTCTCGCTATTGTTACTCGTAGCAAAACATGTTTCAGTGGAGACTTGAATGGTATCGAGTGAAGTAATATTCTGACGTTTTTTATTACATTAACCGTGAATGGACACGTGAAGGCCATATAAAGCTCCACTCTGTTTTTTTAAAAATGGAATAAGGTATTTTTTAATACATCAATCAATGCAGCTGGACATTCGTTATAAAAAAGTACTAACCTATGTATGTCGAAAAGTTAGTTGTTCGGGAGATATTTCAATTTGAATACAGTAAATCCTCTATAAACGCAGAAAGGCTGTACTCGCAGGACGCAAAAAAATATCCCTCCACTGTAGTAATCTAATCTCGGCTCGCGTATATCGTCGGCACAGTTCAAAGGCCCGTGCGTCCTCACAATGTAACACAAATATTCAATCTTTTTTATTATTACTTATTTTTTTATGAAACTTTCACCAATATATTTGTGGCATTTTTCTTATTAAAATAAGACCAAACACGATATAATTTCAACTGTATTTAGTGGTTTAATTGAAGATGAACGTTCCGGGCGAAAGCAAGAGACGCGGAGAATCGCAGTCCTTCTCTACGTTCGGCTCGGCCTTTGAAGCTCAAAAAAATAGTGTCCCGTCTACGATTAAAGCAAACGAATCCCCCCGAGGCTTTTGCGTTTATAGAGGATTTACTGTACTTCTAAAACACCATTATTGTTGTACCAAGACGTTAGCGTTTATTATTGATTTTCTCGCTATTGTTACTCGTAGCAAAAAATGTTTCAGCGGAGGCTTGAATCGAGTGGACCATATTATGATGTTATTAATTTTTTCGTGAATGGACACGTAAAGGTCATATAAAGGTCAACCTAGTTTTTTTTTAAATGGAATGAGGGGTGTTTGTACATCGGTACAACAGTCAGTGGTCCATCGGTTAGTCTAACGTTGATAACCGGAGCTAACGCCTTACTGCGGCAGTAATTATGCCTTAAGAATTTAAATAATTTAAATTGAAATATCTCCTGAACTACGAACTTTTCGACATACATAGGTTTTACGACTATATATTTTATAACAAATATCCAGCTGCATCGACTGATATATTGAAAAATATCTCATTCCATTTAAAAAAACAAAGTTGACCTTTATATGACTTTGAAACCACCGAAACATCTTTTGCTACGAGTGACAATAGCGAGAAAATCAAGATGTCGAAGTCGGGTGAGACACCCTGTATAAGACAATAAACGTCTGTTTAAACTACAAAGTAAATGTAGAACATATTTCCTGTTTCTTCCTCTTCCATGAAATTATTATATTCTAATCGCTGTGACTCTGAAGACAATTATACGTGTAATATCGCAAATCATATTAGTATGAGCGTTATTTTTTCTTTCTAAGCTGAAATAAAATTCTGTTCGTTGCTGTAAATGTTTAAACAACAAAGTAAATGTTGAACATTATTTTTGTTTCTTTCTCTTCCACGAAATTATTCAATTGTAATCATCGTCGGAATCGCCGGGTGAGGGGAATTTACTCGAATCGAGGGGTAAAAGTACCCCCTCTCTACCAGTACACGACAAAGACGGAACGCGTCACGTGACCGAGTCGTGACGGGAGAGTGGGGGACTAGCGTCGTAGAAGGGAAATGGCAGAGTGGGAGACAAGTCTTAATCTGAGGAATCGCTTAGGTTGTGTTTCATTTCGAAGTTACTTGAATGCCTATGAAATGAAAATACTATCTGTTCGGATATCACTTATTGCTAGACCGCGGAATTTCTGCATTTATGACAAAAATGGGTAAGCACAATTTAAAGCAGTGGACAAATTAAAAAGATTTAATGACATCAGCGCATTGGTTTCAGCTTAATCAGATGCATAAAAGAAGAAAGAAATTTTTACTTCACTCCTGCGTCTTGCAATCAATGCAAACATTTTTTATTTTGCATAAAGACCCGTAGTCTACATATTACTAATAGGTTGGGGTTGTCCTGTTATTAGCAGGCCAATCGAAATTTTTAATACATTATATTATAAATACATCAAGTTATACATACATTATGAATACATGAAGTGTCTTATTATTGTGTCTCTCTTATTGTCTTGCCGAGCAGTGCGCGATAAATCGATATTCGACGATCGTTATCACATAATCTGGTTTAGCAGAACTTACCAGCGTTTTATATTACGTTATCGATTATCCTTAATAATATCCGTAAATGTATTTTTAAAATTCCGACCGCGGGGCTATTCGAATCGATTTTCGCGGCGCATAATGTGCAGCGAATCGAATTATATTGGATCAGGTTAGGGCACGTCTTTTGGACGCGGTTAGAGTGTCTGAGCGAAGCTGATGGCGGGATGCGGCTTGTGTCTAAAAAATGTGTCGTCAGCGCAATATAACGCCGAAAGATATATGGGCCGGACTTAGGAACAAACTGCGACGAAAAAAGGCGTTCTCCGTGAGATATCCCCGCAGTGACGCGGGGGTATCAAATTATTAACTTGATAACTGGGAAGATATACGTCGCGGAAGCGACCAAATTTAATGAGAACGCCCTGGACAAAATAAAAAGAACCGCCGCACTGCTGTGACGGCTTCAAAATTCGAATTTTTCTTTGTCGCTGGCGTGCACGGCTGAAATCCCCAGCCAGGTCGTATTTGAGAATTTTGTTCCGGAAAAATATGAAATTCCTGTTCATACCAGAGCACATCGTGTTAATGTACAACTGTAAGAAGAATCAACGCCATTTGTCCCGTATATCTACTTATTTAAGGGATAACTGAATTACCAAAGACAGTGCCGAAAAACAATAAACAATCTCTCTGGATATTGAATGATTTGCTACGAAACCTTGATGGACGTATTCCTGACATTCTGCTGATTAAGATGAGTCCAAACACGATACCGTTTGCAACATATTCGTCTTATTTAATCCACGATTTAGTAAACCCTCAATTATCCGAACCGATGCGCGATGGTGTCCGAATTCGAATTCTCCATTCAGACGCGTTCCTCGCGAAAACAACTGAATTTAGAGCGATTATATCAGGTTCAATGTATAAATCAGCAATAATTGGTTAGTTCGGATGACAGAGATTCTATAATGAAATAAGATCCAAACCGTATCGTGTCGAGTATCATTTTAATTAAAAAAATGTGACGAATATGTCAGTAATAATTTCGTACGAGAACAATCGAGAACAACAAAGTTCTATCATTGAATTAGTACTGTTTCACCGATGTTTTACTCGCTCACTGTGCGTTTCTGCATTCTGACGTCGGGAGATCGAAGAATAAAGTATGCACAACACCGGGAGTAGTGTTTGTACATTCCAGTACAAAAGTTTCGGCAAATACAGAGGAGTAGTATATCGAGGCAGAGCCTGAGAGTCGTCACTTACTATAATTATTAAACACGAATTAGCCGGCGAGGCGAGGCGAGGCGCCCGTTGAAATAAGCTGTCTTTGCGCGTAATGTCTGCCAAGGAACCTTTTCCACGGCGGCGATTGTTCCCGGGCATCTAGAAGATTCAAGTTTAATGACTGGGTAGAATAATTCCGTAAAATCAATACCCGGACTCTCTCCGCGAGGCTCCTATCGCTACTAATCTTGCTTCCTTGGTACGTTGAGCAGTTCTTTTCGGACCCTCTTTCCCGCGATTCCTCTCGTTCTCCGGAACGATATTTTAGCAATTTTTGATAATCTCGTAACGCTCGGATAAAGTCAGCGGACACGGTCTCTCTCTCTCTCTCTCTCTCCCTCCTCCTTTTCCTATACGTTTTGATCTTCTTGCTCGGTGTTCCCTTAATTTTCCAGCTCGTTTGTTTCCCTCCCGCTTTCTTCCCCAGCCCGACCTGACACAGTAAATCTTTGTTCTTTTATTCGTATCGCGTTCCCTGTATCTCGTACCTTGCCTCTTGATCTTGTTGGTTCATTGTCTCGCGGCCCATCATTGTTTGCTTGTTCTATCAAGCTTTCCCGTTGATCACCTAATTCATCGGCTGCCTCCGGAACGTGTCTAAAACACGAATCAACTTCTGCCAGACGCTATCTGTAGCCCGACCGCCGACAAATTCGGTAATCTTAATCCGGAGAAGTGTCCAATCTATTCCGAGTAAAAATGGTTTTGATAAAATTACAGCGACGCTAATCGTTCGAGCGCGTTTCGGTATCGTATTCTTAAATTGTGACGTCGGAAAGATCCCGATTCAATGGGAACACTTTATTTTCTGTTGACCGTGAGTAACCTTGAATGACCTTCACAATAGGTCACTGTACTCGTCTTGAAACTTACTATCGGAATATAAATAAACCACACCGTTCCATTAAAGAAAAACAAAGATGACCCTCATATGTCTGTCACTCCTTCACCTACAAAAAATCAGTCCAATTATGAGCCCCTCGCGATACCAAGTAAGCGAATTATACAGGTGACCTGTTTCAAACACCCCCTCCCCCGTACACAATTACATTTTTCTATGGAATAACAACTTTATATATTTTTGTGAATGTTAAGAAAACAAATTTGTAGAATAGCTCGTGTTTCAACGTTTCAACGGGGTGAATTTGTTTCGCATAAAGGTGAGTACGATCTACACGAGGATTAATTTGGAGGGCGAAACGTGTATCGATCAGGAACAGTCGAATCTCGATTTGGGAGCACAACGCGTCCCCATAGCCCGACAGCTGAAAGTTCCAACGTCGCGTCGCGTCGCGTCGGTCCAGACGGTTCGGTTCCGCGCGCAGTAGTACAGTTTTATTCCTCGTACATACATACGTACATAGCCTGTATGTATTTCGATGCATGTATCTCGGGTAGCCGAAGGGTGCTAAATTCTTCCTCCAGCTCGTCCTCGACCTCGTTTTCCGGATGTCATGAGTCTCGTCGGAGTGCAACGTCGTCAACCACGCCGCGCCCGCCTTCTTCTTCTTCTTTCCAGGGTCTTTCTTTCTCTCTCTTTCGGTAGCCCCTCCGGTTGCTCATTTACCCCCTCTCCACCCCTCTCGCCGTCTGTTCCTGGATTCTATACGCTTTCTTTCTCTTTTCTCGCAAACATCGCGCTAGCTCGTCCTTTCATTCGCCTCTCGCAAAAATCGGACCCGGCTCGTCCTTTCATTCGCCTCTCGCAACTTCCGTCCCGAATTTCTTTCCTCCAACATTCTCGGCCCTTTAACATTTCTTACGCGTTAAATATTTTCGCGGATTCCTTCCTTTGGATCTCCTCGTCCCCGTTATGAACGAATTCCTTGTTTTACGATGTGCTCCACCTCTATCTCCTCTCTCCTGTCTCCTCTCTCGGTTCTCTGTTTCAGCGAATTCGCCAACGGTCCTATACATATTTTCGTTGCCCTGGATCGCACGGTCTCTTTCTCGACCTTTCTATCTTTCGACTCGGTCTCTCCTATCCGACTTCATCGAATAATTAACTTCGACGTGGCCTCAACCTCTCCTCTCTCCTCAGTCCTCTCCTCGCCACGGCACGGCGCGACCCTTTCATTCCTCCCTTCCGTAGCTGGCTGCGATTAATCTTAATTTTCGTCGAGGTATAATCTTTAATTAAATCGCCATTGATCCGGGACTGGCAGACGCGACCAATCGAGTGGCTCCGTCGAAACAGAGGAAAAAAAAAAGGTGAAGACCGAGCTGGATGAGAGGAAGACCGAGGGCAAGGTGCGGATCCCGTGCAAAGAGAAATCAATTTTCGCGGCCAAGAACGAAACGAGCCCTAATTATCAATCTACCGATAGAAATAACGACGTTGGAACGGACCCCTCCAGAACGTCGGATCTCGAAGATCGCCGGGTCCTGCCTGCAAATTGATTCCACCTTGATCTTTGCCAGCAGCAAAGATCTCTGTGTGTATGGGGAAACGAGGCGGATCATGTGGATTCTTATGGGAGGATGACCGGCCAATCTCTTTTCGAAGAGTAACCGGTGCTTCGCAGATTATGCGCGCACCCTTTCGCACCTTTTTAATCGAAAGCTAGCCGGCCCACAGTGTGTCGAGTGTATGGGCGTTCGGGAAAAAAGTCATAACTCTTGAACTATGCAATTTTCGAGTAAAGTACCTTAATACTTCTTGAAATAAAATGCAAAGACGAATCGATCGGTATATAAAAAAAAATTTTTTCTAATTATTTAATAAAAATTTTTTCATCGATTGTGTGCGATGACTTTGATTTTTATGTTTTTTTTTATTGAGTTATTTTCGATGGACTTGTTGAAGTCGTCATTATTCCGTGACGGAACATATTATATAAATAATACGCATAAACTAAATGATATACATATAATACAACAACACACTAACAAAAATACTATTACAGAATATTATAAATATAATATGTAGAATAAACATAAATACTGTAGGAAATGAATTTACAGATTATTAATAACTTGGACGCGTTTGCGATTGAATATGTCCGGCTTTAGTTTCATGTCTGATACTTTTGACCACGACGGATATCGTATAACATAATGAGTAAACATAGTGTCTCATCGTTTCGCGCGGATTCAAGTGGGAATTCGATAAGCGTGGACGGCGCGGCGAACGCACGCGTCTGAACGTCAACATTTTCTACTATTTTTAACATTTGTGTATATTTATGCACTTAAGGTCGACCGTCATATCGAGTCTAATGTGCTTTAAATTAATAAAATACAAAATCTCAAAGGAACCTTTTGGTACTTTCTTTAATATTGAATTGGAAGATTGTGAATATTTAAACAATTTTAAAACTGAATATATAATTTATAAGAATACAATTTTAACCACATACGTAAGTACTTATCAAATGGCATGCGTTTAAAAATAATTGCAACAAATTTCTTTGAAAGACTACGCAGAAAGCCGTCGAGCGCGATCGTCTTAATATGGTTTTTTATTATTTTCTCCACTTGAACAAATGTGAGCAGATTTAAACCAACGCGAAATTAAAGTTTAATATGCCACCAATTACTGTAAAAAAATTCACGGGTATACTTTGCTTTACTTTCTTTTAAACTCTAATCAAAGTTGATAAATGTTCAACATAAAAAATTAGGACAAATTGCGATTATTTAAAAAAAAATTTTTGGGAGATTGAAGGTCTTATAATGCTAAACGCACCCTGTAAAAATCAAATTAAAAAACCAAATAGCTTGCGAGGGACGCGTGTTTAAAATACTGCACGGAATTTGACAGTCAAGTTTCAGCCTCAATTTTAATAACAAATTGATTTATTCAGTTAAAATTTAAGGCAGTTTCAGAAACTACGTTCTGTTACGAACATTTTAGGATACATAAATTTGCCGATCTTACACTTCGATTTTCGGACTTCTTTCCATTGGACGACACACTCTGTGCGGCCCCGGGGGGATGCCAACTGGGGGAAGATCGACAGAGTGCTCGAGATAATTTTATCGATATTAGGGAAGTGTTGATTTGTTTTATAACTTGTACTTGGAAATGGTTCCTTGACATTTTGTACTTGGCTTTGATGGAGGGACATAGTAGACAGTGGACATTCGCAAAAAGTATCATAAATAAATATTGCTAATCCTAACATCTCAAACAACTATCGTTCGCTTCATTTTTGAAAAAGCTTTTTAAAAGGTGTACGAATATTTAGTTTATTTCATACTTTACACAGAGGACTACGCTCAGCGGGGCGTGTCGTCGAGTAGGAATCTGATTGGGCACCGTTTTTTTGTTAATAACTCCTTACCGAAGCCACGGAGAACATTTTCGTAAAGGAAAAAGTTACTTCAAATCTCACCGCCGCAACCTCCTTTAAGGAAATAAATCTGTGGGACACTCTGTGTAAAGTATGAAATAAACTAAATCGTTTATCGTTAATAACTCCTCAACGAAGCTTCGGAGAAGATTTTCGTAAACGAAGAAGTTACTTGAAATGACCTCAGGAATCGCTTTTTTCGAACTGCGACATTTTTGGAACACCGCATACAATTTCCCAGATCGATTCGCGAAATATCACACATTTCTCAATTCTCGCTCCAAGAGAATGCAATAAATTTCTCTCGGCCCCCTTAAACAGACTACTCTTTTAATAGTATTTCGAGTCACGAGCTCCGGATTACGAAGTTGATAAAACACTGCGCGTAGAAATACCGTCGAGATGAATAAAATTACTCGGCTTGTATTTTCTAGAACGGTCCCGGGGCTGATCCTCGTCGGATTTACCGTTCGGCGCCGTGCCGGAGGGGCGAAAGTCTTAATTCTATTATTCGAAATCGTTTCGAATTTCTAATTCCAACATTAACAACTCCGTCGCGAAAAAGGCTATCCCGGCCACCCGACGCGCGAACGTTTTAATAATCTCGTCGGACTGGTCCCGAACTATCCCGCTACCTATGTTCTCGCGTTTCGCGAGCGCGAAGTTTACTCGAAGTATAATAAGATCGCTTCGGCGTTAATGCCGGTCCCGGGCAAGTTCGGCGTGCTTCGCTGCCGAGACGTCATTATTGCTGATAAACTTTTCTCGAAGAAGATCACGGTTAAATAAATAGGATCCTATGGACGCATAAATCTTTGAGCCGAGACGCAGAAACGTGACTGGACTATGGCCCGATGAATTTTCAAGATTTATCGCCGTGCCGCGAGTAACTGCTTAATCGAGTTAGTCAGGATACAGAGAGGGATGGTGGGGGCCGTGGGGGTGGAGGAGAGATTTTCATCGTGCCGCGAGCACGTTCGAATCAACGTTAATTACAATTCCTTCCGATGGTATCTGTCGGTAAAGACTGCCGGCTGCCGCTGAACGCGGCCTGCCTTTCGGATTCGAATGCTAGATCAAGTGCTAATTTCGTAGTTCCGAGCCACTTAACGTTCACACCGACTCGTATTTCCGTTTCTTACCTCAAAGTGCGCGAGAGAGATCCGCGCACGCAGAAACGCGAGACCGCCTTTGCGCGACGGGATATTATTTCGTCATAGACGTATCGTGTTCGCGCCGCTAACCGAGATTTCAACCGACACCTGCCTTTGTCTGATGGGAGTACTCGTGTCTGCCCGAGACGATTAGCTTCTAATGCCTCTGATATCGTGGAGAGAATTATCGAAATTCTTCCGACGTACCCAAATAGTTAGCATTCAAAACGTTACTTATACGCATAGAAAGTTGTTGCTTGTGTTACGGATGACGAACAGGTGTTCAATATCATCTCTGGCAGGAACCGTCCTACAGAAAGGAACAGAGCCACCCCAGATAAATCTACATAGCTGTTTAGTTTAGTTTAGGGCACAAACACACGCACGACCAACTGGTCGTTGACAAAATACGAATGTTCACTCAAAGGGTACTGACAAGTACCACCTGTCATTGCAGGGGTATATAAGCCCTTGCATTTCTACTCTCGTGGGCTAGTACTATCGTAATCACGAATCGCGTGTCGCGTCGTGCTGCATCTCGGAAGTCAACTACCAGTGAGATCGGGCTAAAGTTCCCCTTCGTATCAAAAGTTAACCGTATAGATTCCGCGAGTTCGGTGTAAAATCTATTAGTCAGTGATAAGGTTGCTCCGAGACCCCCGCATTGCCAGTGCGTCAACACCGTGCATCTTAGTTTAGGTAATACACATCTTCTTTCAATTCTTTCTATTCCAAGTTCAATTCATTCGCGACAATTACACAATTGTAACACTAATTCTTATAATCAGAATATATCTGTGTTCTTTGATAATTAACGCAAATTCATTAGACCCATAATTATCGTCCAATATCCTAATCGAGTAATTGAACGTCCCCACACGATACAATCTTACCGCTCGGATTGTATCATTAAATTATACTAGTTACGAGGCTTATTAACTATCCTAACAGCTCCCTGATTTCGCATCAGGTTCGTCTGTGCTTTTATCCAAACTCCTAGCGGCTCCCTAATTTCGCATTGGGTTCGTTCGCGTCGTTCTACAACTTCCCAGCAGCTCCCCGGTTTCGCATCGGGTTCGTCTGCGTTTGACTCCATTCCTAGAGGCTCCCTGACTTCGCGTCAGGTTCGTCCTCGCTGTCTATAATCCTAGCGGCTCCCCAATTCCGCATTGGGTTCGTCCGCGTACCTTTAACTAACAAATTGATACCATATTCCTAGTGCAACAACACTTCGCCGGCCACTCGTGCTGCTCGCGGCCCTGGCTCGTAACACTTGTGACGCTTATTGTAACAAAACTGTTGTTAATAGCCCTCTTGTGGAACTCTACTTGGGACATTCGTGACGTTTTCCTGATTAGAATGAGCCCAAAGACGATACCATTCGCACCGTATTTACTCGTTTAATTCGCGATATAGTGGATCCTCGATTATCCGAACTAATCGGTCGAACGCGAGTGTTCGAATGATGGAAAGCTATCAAGTCACGGTGTTAGTGACTTCGATACTAATCCATATGGATTGGTTTAGATTGAACTGTTTAGAGAGTTTATATATCATCGGTTCGGATAATCGAGGTTTCTACTGTAACGTGGATTTAACGAGTGAATGCGATTCAATTGATATCGTGTTTGGGCTCATTTTAATCAGGAAGATGTCAAAAATGAAATGCTTTAAACAAAATCAATTTCCAGTCGACTACAAATTGCTATATTAAAACTTAAAAAATAATTACAAATAACAGTCGAGGGTATTTCCACTATTTTAAATGATATATTTTCTACTACATGGTGTTACTGCCTAATACGAATTCAATGACTCAATTGTTGACATAAATGTTGATCTTAACAAGTGTATTCGTTTCGCACTAAATTAGTTGATTTCGTAAAATGTACTTATGTTATAGAGCAAGTAACGGAAGGTTAATATTACAATGTTTGTGGTCGATTGAAAATCAATAGGAACTGTATGCAAAATTGCATGAATTGCAACACGTAGAAACTCAATCGGAATTTATTCTGAAATATATATTCTTAAATGTTTTTAATCTTTCCGCCGTTTAAAATTGCACCCACTCACGTCCGTTAATAAAGTCTACCGATCAGTTCGAAATATGTAGTTCGTCGTTCCACTATCGAAAACGTTTGGAAAATCGCGGAGAACTTAATTGAATAATACTTCGTTAATACCCATCGCCGCAAGCTGTCCATTTAACCCGTTCCCCAATTGGCCACACCGAGGATTCGACACAATGCATTTATGCACAATTCCAACTCGACCGTCGCGTCCCGTCGCGTCGTGGCAAAAAGTGTTCCCATTTTTCTAGCACAATGCGCATTTTTTATGGACAATTAACACGAGCATAAGGAAAGCTTTAAGGCTCCGCGTTCCCCCGGGAACAGTGTGAAGAAACGAGCACTCGTCCTACATGGTTATTTCGAAATTCCCAACTTAAAAGACGGCGTCTTAACCTCCGGACTCAAGCGAGTTCTAATTGTAAGCCTATGCAGAGTCGTATCTGACTCACACCGATATTTCACTAGACAGTTTTATCCCGATATAAGACGATGGCTCAGTACCGGTTTTCGTCGTATTTCGGATGCGTCACCTAGGAGTCACTTTCAATCAATTTTAGAAATTAATTTATTGAAGATTATAAAGTATGTATACAGGGTGAGTCACCTAAGACAAGCCACCTGAATAACTTTTACATTTTTTGAGATTGGAAGAAATGCTTCAGACAAAAGTTGTTTGGTTTCTAGGCGCCCATTACGTGATCTACATAACTTGTTTTCAAGTGGAAGTGCTTACGAGATTAGAAGGAAAACTAAGTATTTTTAAATGGAACCACATATTTTTGAACTCCTACGATTGCTGCCTTTTTCGAGACAATTTCAACGATATAGTCATTCAAGGTCGTAATCTTTAAAATTGATGAGAAACAGGAATTTATCGTAAATGCTTATGAAATGGAATATTCTCATCAGTTTCAAGTTACAGAAAAGTCTTAAGCGTTTCGGCAAAGTTTGTTTACGTTTACATTCACTGAGGGGTACTCTCTGGTTGAGAAGTCAGGAAGGCAAGGGGACTCTTCAAATTAAACAAAGTATGCAAAATGTTTGATTGATGTACTCCCTAATTTATTAGAAGATGTTCCATTAAACGTGCGGCAATTTTTGTGGTACCAAAAGGACGGTTGGCCGGCACATTCTGCACAGAGGGTTACTAATATATTGAACAATACATTTAAAAATCGTTGGATTGGACGATCTGGACATCGAAAATGGCTACCGCGATCACCAGACCTAACGCCATTGGATTTTTTATGGGGGAAGTTAAAAGAAGATGCTTATCGTGCAGCACCCACTACAAAAGAAGACATGCAGGAACGGATACGAAGTGCCTGTGCTGTTATTAATCGCCGCACACTTTACTGCGTAACGCAATCAGTGGACGAACGCTTCAGACGCTGTCTATCTGTGGTTGGTCATCACTTTGAGCCTCTGTTGTAGCAAATGGTTTTGAATTTAAACATTTTGTTTCAATTTTACATTGAAACAGTTTGATTTCATTAATAAAGCCGAGGATATTCCATTTCTTAAGCACTTACAATTTTCTGTTTTTCATCAATTTGAAAGTTTACGACCTTGAATGACCTTGAATGACTATATCGTTGAAATTGTCTCGGAAAATGTACTACAAGAGTTGTGTAAACCACGTAATGGGCATCTAGAAACCAGACAACTTTTGTCTGAAGCAATTCTTCCTATCTCAAAAAATGTAGAAGTTATTCAGGCGGCTGTCTTAGGTGACTCACACATCTAATATAAAATTTTGTATGTTTCAATAAATATTATCACATTAAAAATTTTTGTCACTACTTGTTGCTACCACTAAACTTTTGATGAAACGTCATTTCGATGGTGTTCGAGGACTTATGCTCGCGAACCGTAAAATTCGGAGATTTGTATTTTACTGGCCGAGGGAGTAGTTTCGAGATTAGCTCCGAACACCCCCGTAAGAGCTCGCCGTGAACTTGTTTATGCACGTTCCGGACGCGTTTTAACGCAGCTGTAGCCGCTCCTGTAAAATCGCGGAAGTTTTCGCCGGGGCTCCGAGTCATCTCTTTGGCACCGGGGGCCACGCGTAATCGTGACCAACCCGTATCCAGTAATTAAAACGAAATTGTATTTCGCGTTACCTTTCTGCACCGCTGCTGTCCCGTGAAACAGTAATTTCCTTCTATTCCAAGCAAGCGTCAACGAGCAACACTCTTTCACGAGGCGTGCTCGCTGCGCGAGAAACAACGAGTTTTCTCGAATTTTATGGGATTCGTTATTAATCACAGAACCCATTAAAACTGTTTTCGGTAGGGGGCTTAATTGATCCGCAACAGTCGTGCGTTACAATTCGCTCGCCGTCCCGGAACTTTGTTATAACAACGCTATACATATCGGACGATCGAATTTTCGGCTTTCCAGTGTATAGCCGAAATAACCGAGATTCCATTGTGTTATATATTAATTCGATAATTATAACAACTAGCACTTCGGGACGGCCATTAATATTTCCGCCTATTAATTCACTAATAATACAGCACCGACCGGCGAACCAGCGTAGACTTTAATTACAAGCTGACAATCCTTTTTCTGTCCTCCGGCTTCCCCGAGCATTGTGTTTAATTAATCCCCGCGTTTCGATTAATTTGTTAAACGATCGAACGCGAATTAATAGTGGCAGTTGAGCTATTAGAGGACACCTTGGACACGTCCCGCTATTCGACCCGGAACACTGAACAAAAACCCCATTTTAAAATATTGTGTGAACCTTGAATATTCAGACACCATTAAGAAGACGATACCTTTTTTAACACTAAGTTTACAGGGCACTAACCATACCTATTTTACATTACTTTATAAAAGTAACAAAAATATATCCATCCAAATTTTTAGCCATTCCTGTTATAATATTTTCCCAAAGAAATGAATTAGTCGAATAATTTCTCATAGATGCATCTTTAAAATCTCAATAATTGTAAATTAAAAATATTAAAACTCGTAATTCTGTGTTAACATTGGACTTGGATTCGAATTTTTTTTTAAGAAATTAGAACAAAATTCTACATATAGAACATCACTACACGTGATGGAAAATATTCTTCAGAAATTGTAACCGGTCGAAATTGCAGAGAAAATACTAAAAGTTGTATGTGGGCCCGTGTTAAAAATTTGAAAACTAAACTTACTGTTATTGTCATTTCAGTTTATGTAACTTTGAAAACTGTTTTTGATTTTTAAACATAATAAATAAATTGTTTTAATTTATATCTCATACAATTTCTATAATAATAAGTAGACTCTGGATCTTTATGCAAAATAAAAGGTACAGTGAAACCTCTATAATCGCGAAAGCCTCGGGTAGGTTCGTTTGCGAAGTTCGTAGACGTACACTATTCTTTTGAGAGACTGAGCGCGGCCGAAGCGACTGCGACTCTCCGCGTCTCTTTCTTTCCCAATCGCTGTCCTTCCTTGCGCCCGAAACGTTCATCGCCAATTAAGCCACTAAATACAGATGAAATTATATCGTGTTTGGTATCATTTTGCATTAGAAAAATGCCACCAATATGTTGGTGAAAGTTCCATAAAAAAATAATGACAAATAAAGAAGATTAAATATTGATGTTAGATTGTGATGACGCACGGGCGTTTGAACTGTACCGGCGACTGCAACTCTCCGCGTCGCATTAATAGTGGTTCACACCGATATACTCGAACCGAGATCAGATTACTACAGTGGAGGGGATGTTTTGTTGCGTTTATCGTGTACGGTCTTTGTGCGATTATAGAGGATTTACTGTAGTAGTGTATTATACATTAATTTACAACACACAGGAATTCTAAATTAATATAATATTTTGATACTCTTAAAAGTGCACAAAGATCCGGAGTGTATTTTAAGGATATAAAAATGTTATGTTGATACGCGAACAAACATGTAAATCACGTCGTTGATTCGTGATGACATAAAAATTGTTTATCTCGTAGACCATTTAAAATCAACGGGGTAGCGAGTAGGTATGTACCCCCTTAAGATCGCAGCGAACACGTTTGTCACGAAAGACAGAATAATTAGAGCTGGCGCTATCATTAATCCTGGAACAATCGAACGAACGTTACAATTACTCTTATTACTCGGTTCGGACGATGTATCGTTTATGGACAGTCGTTAACACGATCGATAGACGCCTTTAATGCACCAATGTTATGCGAAATTCCTGGTTAATTTCAAGTTTGCGTATCAATCCGACGAGTCACGTTGTCAGGCACGGGGATAATTAATCAGGGGAGGATGCCACCGGTGGGAAGGGAAGGGAGAAGCTTGACATAAACTGGTGAAAGTTGGCGAATCTTTGCCAATTTATTCGAAACGACCTTCCGAGCCAATAATTTAAAAATTACAGGGACAGTTCACTACACCACTGATGTAAATAAACAAATTTTTATGGAAGTGAATAATGTTGCTACGTTGGTTTGTATCCTACGTCGAGAACGTTTCAGTAGGCAACGTTTCTGTAAGAACGCTATGATTTAACGACAATTATTAACATATTCTTAGAATATTATTTATTCTATATTCATCTCCGAACAATTTCAAGTGTCTAGCATTAAGGAAACTCCTTCAATTATCGATTTATGCAAGAAACAAATCGATTCTCTCCCTCTTAAGGAGGGAGCCTGATGTATATTTAGATAATAATTTGTGAATTTATTTCAAACAATGTATTGAACCCAGAATCGCCAGATGAGGGGAGGGGAAAAATTTACCCTCTCTCTACCAGTACCGCGACACATGCACGACAGAGACGAAACGCGTCACGTGACCGGGCCGCGGCGATTGTGTGGGGATAGCGTCGTAGAAGGGGAAGGTAGAGTGGGGACACAATAATTTGGCGATTGTGATTTAACCGATCACCTTGGAATATGATGACCATTTTACTGAATAGTCAATATAATATTTTTATCTTATTTTTTTAGTAAAAAAGAGCTACAAGTGAAGGAGTTATAGCAACATATACATACAACAAACAAAAATGAGTGCAATTCGAAACAGTAATAGCATTAGAAGAATTTAAAAGTTCTATTATATTATTTTTCAACCTATTAAGCATACCAAGAAACATTGTTGCAATTAACACTAAACACAAACTTCCACTGTCGGTCAAATGACCGGTTTTACATTTTTCATTTCATAAGTATTGAAATTATGAAGTTGCTTACGTGGAAATTGATTGGATAAAATTCTGTATCCAAGCACATGTTGCAGTAAAAATTGAAGAAAATCTAAATAAATAGAGCCTCGTCATTTTTGCAAACTAAAACATGTTATTCGCTTTTAGTGCTCGGTAGGTTTAGTGTTAACCGATGTTTAATAATGATTTAAGTGCGGCTAGTCGTCAAATAAAATATTCTTCGTCTTCTATTCAGTTTGTTCGTCGAGCACCTGTTCTATTCGATAAAATGAAAAGAGACTGTAATCACCGTAGCTGTAAAATAAATGACGAGGCGAGTGGTGAACGCAACGAAAAGTGGCCAGAAGAACCGACAGTAGACAGAGAAGTAATTTGCTTGAGGTAAAACTAATTGGTCGACGGTCGAGGCCGTCTTTGACAGAGTTGATCCGAGGCCAAAATCTCTCATAGAGCAGCCTCTAAACGCGAACCCACCAGCCGGAGGAGCGCTCGTTAGGAATTTCTGACAACTCGGTATAATGATTGAGCTATTCCGAGGCCCACGAGGCACCGGAACACGCTCGACCAGATCTTTTCGTGCATTGTCTTCCGTTTTCCAGGCCCAGCAGCGCTCAAAGCTGAGAGCCCAGGCTGAACAGGAACCGTTGCTGCAGCTTTCCGTCGAAATCAGTGTAGCAGCCCGGTGCTCCGGATCGAAAAGTGCAGTGACATTTTTCATTTAAAGTTGGTGCAAAAATAACTGTGGGTTTTGTTCCTGAATTTATATATTCTGCTTTGTTTGTCAATTTCAGTTAAATGTCCAATAACTGTTGAGCTACTTACGAAATTGTATCTCTTAATTATTTTTACGAGTTACAAATAATAGTGTTTTTAAATGGCTCAAAAATAATTCCACTGCTTTGTATCTGATCTACCCATTTTTGTAATAATTACCCTCTTCCAAATTTTACATACGTAATATAATATATCTTTGTCGCTAGAATTATACAAATATTTACAATAATTTTCCTTCCCATTTGTAGAAGGCATAATTTTCACTTTTCCTCTTTTCCTTCGTGCAATTCACATTTTGATGAAATGTATTTACTTCATTTTCGCACAAAGGATACAAATTAATTTGTTTTTTGATTTTGCTGGTTCAGATAAATGTAACACGAAACTCGAGGGAGCTGATGCAATTAAAATTTTAACGACGTGAGTCAAATTAAGTATCTTGATGTATATATTGTAGCTATACCTAATTGTATCACACATTGACATCGTTATTTCTTAACTACGTCCCGGGGCAAAACTGTAAGACAATAAATGGATGAGAAATGTGTACCGGTAAAAATTGTCTTGTTTCTTCATTCCTAATGTTATATTGATTACATCATACATATAGTAATACCTGTACAGCTCCACATGATTTCAATAACACTGAAAATAAAGGCGAAATTCTTACTGGAATAAACTTTTAGTTTATATGAGAAATTGGAAATAAACCATCTTACTAGAACAGACTTTTCATTGATATTTCGTTTTAACAATATGACTGCAAATAAAGGAAGAAGAAAATTCTTACTAGAATAGACTTTCCATTAATTTTTCTTAAATCTGATAGGTTGTCACAGGGGTGCTCAAAATACCTACAGTTGCTCGGCAGCATACCTCCAGTTTTTTGAATAAACTTTATTAAACCCGGATCAAAGAAAGAATCGACGTAGTTAGCGGTGAGCTTTCGCAGCTCCACAGCTTCCACTTTGTTCTGTAAACCCTTAGGATCCGGGGCGTTACGGGGGCAACAGTAGAATATTTTCCGATCCTCCGCAACAATGTTTACTGCACGCGCGCGTTACACTTTCCACTTTCCTCTTCCTCTCGCTTAAAGCCAACAGCGAAAAAAAATCTATTTCTAGCAGAAAAATTCTGCAGATACTTTTTCTGGAAAATTTGCAAGTGAGATACCGGTAAAATTCATTAATGTAAAAATATATATACAAGGGGATGAAATGCACATCGCGCGTTCATGCATGCATCGAAGCATGTTTCCCATCGGAGGGCGATATGAAAAATCGTACTTGCGGCTGGCGGCAATTTTAATCTGGCAAACTTATTCTTCAGAGCTCAGAAAAAAACGGCGCAACGCCCGACAGACTATTGCGGCTTTTATGCGCGCGATACTTCGCCGGGTTAAGGACATATTACATGAATATTTCATCTGACCTGTCGAGATCGATGGGGAAAATCGAATCTCCGTAAAGGAGAATTTCCAATGCGTCTTTCATATGGATAGAAACGAAGCTTTGTCGACAGCGAATACAAATAATTGCGTCGCCATAACTTTTCCCATAAAATGCAACCGATGTTAAGGGGGCACGTAGACGGGTCGATTTTTTAATTGTGTTATTTAAAAGTACACCGTAGGAGCACTTCCCCGAAATTTGTTGCTGAAATTCATTGCAATGACAAAGTCATCACGATTCCAGAACAAAAACTCGAAACGCACCTTTTTCGTGGATAAAATCTGAAAAACCACGTAGCCGATGAAATTTTTACGAGCTATTCTCAAGCTAACAAGGAGAACCCCCGCTCTGTCCCTCACGGATTTAGTTCAGACTTTACAGAGTTATAGATCTCGTTCCCCTGATTACGAAAATACCCCATTATAGGCGCAGACGCTCAATAGTTTTACTTCACCTAATATTTGCAACTAAAGTTTCATAACCGTAAAATATCAGTTTAGTTCAGATTTTTACCAAGCAGTGGTGTGGCGTAACAGCAGCGAGCTGAACTGATATGCCGCAGGCCCAGGTTCGAATCCCTTCGTGGTAAATTATTTATTATTGTTTTTTTCATGGAAAATGCATTTTCAATGTTAATTAAATTTTAAATAAAATATTTTTATTCGCTAAAAGACTAATTGAAAATGATACTTATTATCTTATAGAAGAAACACTAGATCTATTACTACTGTCTGTTTTGTATTGACTGGCTGCTGCTAGAGCCCACTGTTGCAAATCCCGTGTGGTTACATGTTGAAAGTTTGCACGAGCCTCTTTGAATCTATCATATGTCCACTGATTAATGGCATTGTACTTGTCATAAATTGTACCCCCGTTCTTGATATAATTCTCCCAGCGTAACAAATATTTTTTTTTTTTTTTTAAATCTGTTAAAATGAAACTTTAATTGCAAATATCTCGAAAACTATTGAGCGTCTGCGCCTATAATGGGGTATTTTTTTGTAATCAGGGGAACAAGATCTATAACTCTGTAAAGTCTGAACTAAATCCGTGAGGGACAGAGCGGGGGTTCTCCTTGTACGTCTCAAATAACATACAAGTAAAGGAGACCGGGGCTAGTTGACTAACTTTGAACATATTTAATTTTTACCAATGAACCATTAGTAAATTGCTGACTTGTTGTACACTAAAACTTTGCACATTGACTTGGGAAGACAGATTCAATTTTGAAAATCGCTTTGACGAACCTAGTTGTGGTTTTAATCAAATTTAGATTAGTTAGAGCAATAAGTCAACAAACCCCGGTTGTGGGGTTAGTTGACATATCTGATGGAGTTAGTTGACTTAACAGTTACTTTTCAGTGTTTAAGAAAAAATAATATGTAGTATAACAATACTTGAATTTTTATTTGTTCATACATATCTACTGTAGTGGATCAGATGATGATTTGTAGGCAAAATTAAGCGAAATTAGGCTTACAAATCATCATCCGAGTCACAGTTAATGCACACATCTGATGCATTTTTGGTGAGCCCATTTGCTGCAACGTGTGCACTGCACTCAGTTTTCACCACAAACGCTATCAGTGTCAGATTCATTGCAGGTCAAGCATTCTGAATCATCTTCTGATTCTGAGGACAAGGGATCTTTCTTGAATTACGTAAATCCTATGCATAGTCAAGTAGCCCCGTTCGACATTTTTATCATTGTAAGGGCAACACTTTTCTTTGCAAAAATGTTATCCGCGGCTTTGTTTAGGAGTTATTAACGAAAAACACGGACCAATCAGAGCGCGACCTAGACGTGAGTTGGCACAGTCGGCCAATAGACAGTTGGCGCGCCGGGCCGACTTTTCTAACTCGCGTCTAGGTCGCGCTCTGATTGGTCCGTGTTTTTCGTTAATAACTCCTAAACAAAGCCGCGGATAACATTTTTGCAAAGGAAAATATTGCTTCAAATGATCTCAGGAATCTCCCATTTCCGGCTATTGAAGGAATTTTGGGACACCCTGTAGAGTTGTCTGGCAGACCATAAAGCTGGTCACACTGCACTTGTGTACAATTTATGTTGGTCATGACATGAACTGGCTAGTGGAAAATTACAGTTTACGTAAATCGTTTTTAACTATTGATCAGAATGGACTTGTTATCCCTGATCTGATTGAGAACACGTAAATTAGGGCCAACAATATGACGGACGGACGTTTCGCAACAGTGGTTCATTTGACAAAATAGGAAAATACAGTACTATCTATCATAGCATTATTTGATCCGTGCAATACAAAAGTGGAATGAATCAATATTTGTCCATCTGGTGCAAAACCACATCTCACCGGTTTGTTAATTGTTAATTGAGACAACTGTAATGTATGATTTTAGCGTGGCTTGTATAAGACAAACGTAACACCGTTCGATATTTTTGTTTTTACACAGGTTGGGAGTTTTTGGTTAAAAGTTTCCCAGAGCAGTGTTGCTCTCCACGCTTTTAAGCGTATAGTAATTTTATCTTGAAAGTTAGATTTAGCTTTAGCTATCTTGATTGTTACTTAACAAGAAAATTTTCAAATAACTTGTTGAGGAACGTAATATCGTTCGATATTATTGTTTATCAGAACTTTTATTGAATTCCTCGTTATCGAATGATTAAACTCGTTACATGCCCTCATTATCGATCATCTCGTTTATTTATTCTAGCGAAGAACGAAATAATTCAGTATCTTATGTTACATAAATAATAGACTTGCAGCAAGTGACAAAGTGCAATGTTTCCTTCGGTAAACAAACCGTAGGAATTTATTCTCGTCATTAACGAGCAGATTTCCGTCGTCCGCAGGCGCGAGTTTTTCGTCGTTCGATCCAATGAAATATCTCGCGGCGCTGTGTATAATATTTACAATTCGGCAGTAAATAATCCGTGTCGAAATGTACAAAGCTCGGTCGGAATTTTAAAAGACGGGATAAACTGGTTCCTATGAAGACCGTGAGAAAGAGAGAGAGAGAGAGAGAGAGAGAGAGAGAGAGAGAGAGAGAGAGAGAGAGAGAGAGAGAGATTGGCCCGTCAAAAGCGGCAACCGATGGGAATTATAAAAAACCAGAGGGAAAGAGAAAACTTTGTCATGCAATCGCTGTGAAATCTGCAGGGCTGTGATCGATCAGGGGAACGGGTAAACTACAAAAGACTCGAAAAAGTTTCATCTTCTCCGATAAATAATAACGGTGGGAAATGTATCGTAAATCAATCGATTGATTCGTCGGGAAATAAATGAAACTCTCCGTTCTCGAAAGAAGTATTACAATAAATGCATTGTCTGCGGTTGTCGAAAAGACTCTTTAAATGTTTACAGTCCTTTATCATACAAGTTTTCTGTAGACGTTGAATCTGATAGGTCGATACGAGCGCGCGAGCGGTTTTAATGCGGAACGTAGCAGATGGATAATCCACATTTTTATTCGTGAAACGCGCTTCTGGGCCCATAAATCACACTGGCATTAAATTAGTATTAGACAAAGGCCGCCGGAATGCTTGAAAAACAAGCGATATTCGCTTTCCGCCTTGAAAAAAGTTCTGCCTCATTGTGGAGCAGAGCCACAGGTGTTACGCGGAACGTACATATTACACTCATATTTAAATGAAATTATTTCAATGGCACAGTTTGGCTAACATCGTCTTCTCCGCTTTTGCGAAAATTCCTTCTCGTGGAACGGAGAGTCATGATCCAGAAGAATCGGAAAAAGATACACATTCACAGTAAGATGCAACTACCACGATAACGTGAACGTGATTAACATTAGACTGCGGATCTTCATGCAAAATAAAAATGTTCAGCTGCGATTGTGGACAGCAGGCGTTAAATACAAATGCATTTCATCCCCTGATAATTTTTTACATCTAAAAACAACATAACACTATTTTTAGATTTTTCTAATTTTTCATTGTTTTATATTTCACCTAGCCAATTTCTTCATAAATGCATAAAGATCTTAATGATCATAATTTCGATATAATATCAGCACATTTAGATTCGGAAAAAATTCACTGTACTAGTAATTTTTCGGTAAGCAGAACGGAGGAAATAATTTATTAGACCACCCTTTGAAGCAGAACTTTTTTTCAAACTGGACCAAACGACATGACCAACTAAATGACTAAATGGCTTATGATCTTCCTGTATGTCATAAAAATCGATCAAGGTTGAAATGAGCTAGGAATAATTAAAAATGGTAGTACTTGTGACAAAATTCAACGATCCTTACATTTCTCAATGCAGTAATTTACTGTAAATAGGGGCCTGTTGGTGTATTTGAAATTATATAATCAATAAAACAAAAATGAATTTGTTTTTTGTAATTGAACACCACTTCATAGTTTATTTTTGTTTCATGCCTTCATTTTCATTCTGTTTTTCAACGTGTCACGACGTCCTTCCTTGCATATAAAATAAATGATAGTTTGTTGATTCTAAACATAGTTCAGTTTATTTAACCCATATTTCCAATAGGTTATGGGCCCAGCACGCTTCCACTGCGGAATTCAGAACAAGGATGGGACTGGAATAATTTTAAAAATATAATATTTTTATAAGTTTAAGAAATTGTAATGGTCTGATTAGGTTTCTACTGGGTTTTCCTAATGCATGCAACAAATGTTGGACTATATGTATTTCCCAGGGAAAAACAAGGAAGGACAGTTGTTTATTGTTTTAAATGTTAAAAGTTAAATGGAATTAAAAATATAACCAATTCATTCAAAATGAATTCATCAATTCAGGGCCCAATTTAAAGAGGCTTAACCCGGCCCTGCTTACACGGGATGAATGCCAACATTGGCGTAGCTAAATGGACCTGCACGAATAATAAAATAAAAGGGAGCGTTCTGTATCTAAATATTGTATTGAACCTTAATGATTGTACCGACTTTCAGTATCAAATGGTACAAACAAAGATCAATTTGTTTAGGGGCAACCTTTGATCCCCGTATCCGGCTGGAAAAATTGCAGGATCGTGACTCTCGGTTGAAACTCCGCACGGGAATTGAAAAGCCAATAAACGCTCGATGCTTTTAAGCCCGTCTCGGTTTGGCAAGTGATGTCGTGCAGGCTTGTGCGAGAACCCGAAATGTCGGGTTCCGGTCGGGTCGGGAATTCTCGGGCTCCCGAACGTATGATACGCTTCGGTTTCCCGAAAGTATGCGGCTGCCTTCGGGTTCCCGAAAGTATCCTGCTGCCTGTCTGTTCGGGACGCCGAAGCTATCCGACTATATACGAACGTATTGAGATCGCGAGAAGGAGAGCCGGTATCAACAAAAAGAGACGGCCGCGGCGCGCAGCGCGCGGCGCGAAGACAGCCGCATACTTTCGGGAAACCGAAGCGTATCATACGTTCGGGAGCCCGACAGTTCTCGCCCGAGAATTCCCGACCCGACCCGAGCGTCGGGTTTCCCGAGATTTCGGGTTCTCGCACAAGCCTGAGTATCGTGACGTTGCCGCCGCCATGTCAGTTACGGCGTACAGTCGCAGAGAGTTGCATTCGCGGAAAACGTTGGTATCCGCGAGCGGCGAAGTTTCCGCGGGCTTGCGGCCCGGTAAGTGGCTTTTATTCTGGCAGAGCGGGGAGAGCGAGCCCGAGCGGCGCGCGGATGAAGTTCGCGGATTGCAGACGACCTTAATAACTTCCTAACCGAAAGACTATTAGAAACTAGCCTAAAGAAACTTGACGAAAACAGAGGGTAGGGGGGCTATTGTAGAAAAGTTTATTCGAAAATGTACTTCTTAATCCAAGCTGTCTGGCGAGCGCCGCGCCGGGCGGCAGAACGCAATAATGCGGGCAAAGTTAATCCTCCGCAAGTTGTCTTTGCGATCAGACAGTTTGCTTTCGAGTTCCGAGAGATAGAGATAGAGAGAGAGAGAGAGAGAGAGAGAGAGAGAGAGAGAGAGAGAGGGGTGAGGTATTCATAGCGACGTTTTTCGACGTTCAATGAACGGGTGAAATTCAACGAGCCTCGACGGGAGCGACGCGGCTTCAAAATTATTCAAGAATAATTTGATTAGGATTAAGAAATTCGATCATCGAGAATCGATAACTCGGATTCCACGGGATTCCCGCGCCGACCTATCTCCCCGATCTCTCCCCGGTTGTGTAGCCGGGGCTCCAGTTAAAAATTTGACGTATAAATCTTGTACGGGCTACGGCCCCGATCCCCGGCGACAGTAACTGCGACGGAATAACTCTGGATGTCGTTGAATCGATCGTTGACTCGGCATTTTTACGCAAACTCACCCAGACAAGGGTACGAGGAAGGAACGGCGCGACGTAAAGGTATCGCACCTGAGCTACACACGACAACTATATAGGACGCGCAGCGTGCGCGCCGGTATTCCTTCGTTTTCCCGGAGAAGGTTGCCAATTTACCTGGACGTGACATGCAAACCTCTTGAAACCCTACGATCGATATTGTTGCATCGTAACAGGAAAGTCAAACGCCCAACGGACATACGTATGCGCCGTGCCTGCTCGCTGAACTCCGCTTCAGAACTGGGACACCGAAAACTGTATCCGAGTTTTCTCTTTATTACAGCCTATGAAAATGCAACAGAATCCGGGATAATCGGCGATTATACTGCTGCCGGTGGAATAGAACGCGTCGATTGATTCATTTGCAAAGGTTTCAGTCGAGTTGACTGTCACGATATTCGATTGGCCAAAAACAATCGGGGCCCCGTAACGGACGAGGTTAACGCGTCCATGTAAATCGTCACTTTCGAATAGAAAATTGATCGTACAATTTGCACAAGAACGTGTCCCCTTCTAAATAGACTTGTAGGCTCCGCATACATCACAAACCCATCGCGTATTTGTCCAACTGTGTACTGTATACATTATCATTCCACGCGCGATCGCACGTTTACCTTATTACACACGGAAGTATTTGAATGGTCGCGTCCCCAACGATTAAAACAAACGGAACGTCTCTGTGCTACGCTCCGAGCGAGAAGGTTGCGTGCTGTCTTTGACCGGAGCTTCAAAACTGTTAGGATATCGGTTTCGTCTCTCGAAACAGTTACGGAAAACTTTTATTCCGAATACCTGTTACCGAGGACCTACATTTTAGTCTGTGGCAGTTTCTGTTACGGTTCTTGTATCAGCTTCTATATCAGTTCGCTAACTGGAACTTTTTAGACGCTGCGTCGATTCCGAAACTGTTGTAGAATCGATTCGAGGAACCATTATGTAGACTGTATGACACAGAAAATGAAATCGCGATATGTTACGCTCGTAGGTTGCTGTGCATGTGTATCTTCTTCGAAGGCAACAATTTTATTCTACAGTTGGAAATAACCGACAGGGAATATATTTATTATGCATTTATTTGTTGACTGCAGATCGTCGGGCTAAATAATAGCTTTAATAGTTTTAACTAGCTGGAACTACTGCATTGAAGCTCTTACATTCTTTTAGTGAGTCCACTGCTTTAGATTGCACCTATTTTTTTTTGTAAATACATAAAGTCCACAGTTTACTGACTTATTGTAATATATTGTCGATATTGTTTAACTTTTCAGTAATATGGAAATATCAGCAATACTGTAAGCGAGTGTGTTAGTGACTGAAAATATAAATACATAAACAAAATTAAATGTGACCACAAGCATCGTAACAATTGGTACGTGTCTTGGTTCGTAAAATATTTGTTCTATTTCAAATTTTAGAAGTTACGCCAAATTACGAATGGAAATTCAACTTTATTCATAAAACAAAATAAAACTTTGTACATGAAACGTAATAACTAGACTGCGGATCTTCATGCAAAGTAAAAACTTTCTTCCTGAATTGCAACAAGCTGGCATGAAAAATATAGTAGTATGTTTAAATTCTTCAAATATTTTTACTGTCATAAATTGGACCTACCCATTTTTATCATAAATGCATAAAATTCGCAATCTAATGTTAACATATATTTTAACATTGCACATAAAATATAATGAAATATAAATAGAATTAATAAGAATTAATTCTATTTATAAGATGGAATTTAGTTAATAGCGTAAAATTTAATGTGGGCTATATTCAATAAATAATCTTCACCATGAGCGTGTCTCGATATTACAAGGCAAGTGGTTGAACTTTTTTCAATTTGTTATAACTTTACTGGAAAAATGTTTAGCACGGTACACAAATGTTGTTTAATAAACACACAATGTTTGAAATCGATAAGTTTAAAAATTTAAAATTCTCGAAAACAATTTCCAATAATTAAATATTCCATGTTCATTAAGTAGTATAACCCTCCAATGATCAGCCAGAATCTGTTCGACTTGCTTCTAAGTAAGAGGTCCACAAGTTGTCTTTAATTGGTTGTAGCTTTAAAGAAACGCATACTTATAATTTGAGGAAATTCTAGGGTGCTCCAGAAATCTTCTTTAATGAACCCAAAAAGTTTCAATTTGATAACTTTAATAATTATTCTGGAAAAAATATCGAATAATGCCGTGATTGTCGCAGTAGTATAGCCTCGCAATGGCCAGCCAGAGCCAGGTAAAAATACTCAGATGATCACGGTTCGGCTTCCTTCTGCTTTAAATCACTTTTCATCAGTCTTTGTGGCAAGTTTCATATTTTTCATGCTACAATTATTATAAACTGCAAGGGATTGATTAAAATTAAAATTGATAGAAATCGGACAGAATCTAAACAAATTGAATCTTGACATTTTTATAATGACAAGTTCAGCATCAAAATAATCTGCATTAATAATTCACAGCAGAACACGGGAATTATTCCTCCATGGAAAAATAAAATTGCAGCAATTTTGTTCCGCGTTTCGTCGAATCACGACGATTAAAAAACAAACGCAACGATATATCAGTATGTATACCATGAGGAGCGTACTTGAACAGGTATTCGTGCGGCCATTGTGTTTCATAAATATACAGTATGGTTTACAGGAGTAATATGTATACTTACATATACATTCGCGTCCACTTGGTTCCGTTTTCACGGGCGATTTAGTTAAAACGCGAGCCGGCCGTCGAAATAAAGTTCAAGCTTCTGAATTTGTTGCGCCGACTCACGGCACATTAATCTCGGGGCTGCGTGAAAGTTCCATTCAAAAGAGAATCACCGGCATCTTTATCTATGTATTTGTAAGCGGGGATAGTTATGCCGCGAAAGTTTCGACTTCCAAAAGACTTCATTAACGATACACGGCCTCGGTTATCTTAATTATATCGGCCGGGCTTGCTCCTCATTGTTTACCTGCGAGAAATAAACTGCATCTTCGTTGGAAAACGTTTTTACTCTTTCGGATTAAAGGACCAGTCAACGTGGCAATATCGAACAATTTTCATGAATATTTTTCGAAGTTGATTTTTTAATTAAACCACTGCCATCGTATTCGTCTCGTTTTTCTAATTAAAATGACCACAAACACGGTACAGTTATGATCATAATTACTTGTGTAAGAAGCAAAGCTGAAAATTCGTGTATCTCTATCGTAAATGTAACGTCCGAAACTTTAGTAATAATTATGATCGTAATTATATCGTGTTTGGGGTCATTTCAATCAGAAAAACGAGGCGAATACGATGGTAAAGTTTAGTTGATGGAAAGCCAAAAATAAGAAATTTTGATGTTTGAATTTAAAAGGCTGAGTTACAATAAAGAATGTAGTACCTCTTCTGTAACTGTGACTCTGCAGACCCGAATTTTTCACAGTTACGGAAAGAATACACTTGCAACTGTGCTTGTTCCGGTGAAAAAAGATTTACTTCGGCAATAGTTACGTTTTCAGTCTCGTCAATCTAAACAGATACTGAATCGGTTCGTTCGTTTTCAGGAGTTTGGTCAAGGTCCGTTCGGTAAAACATTGAAGCGGGGAATCCTGTCGCTGTCGAGGCGACACGTAGGAGTTGTCGATGATGTTGTGCTGTTATGAATAGATGGACGCATTTATATTTGATCCACATACGACAACGCGAACACATCGAGGCTGATTCCAATACTGCTCATGCGCTCGCGCTGTTAAATGAGATTTACCACCCAGCCGGGCACTTATATTTACAGCGGGCTGCATTAGTCGGTGACGAATTATCGAAGTCGATATTTGAGCTGATCCGATACGGGATCCGGTGACAAATTTATCTTGTCGGTAACTCTTCGTTATGCCTCTGTGTCCAGCTTCTATCTATCATCCTAACGTTTCTTTTTTTCATTCGAAAACAGAGACACGACATCTAAGTGATTCGAAGAATTTTAAACATACAGTAAGGAGCATAACTGATCACACACGCTTTAAATCAGAATAACTTTCTTAAGAATGGACCAAACGACTTCAATTTCTCTGTAAGGCTAGAAGAATTAGTTAATGACGAATTAGTTAATTAGTGAATGACGTCTAATAAATATGTTGAGAAAATGCATTTGGTCGGAATTGTGAAAAACAATAGTAAAAATTGATTTTCACAAATTTTTTTAGCTGGGCCGATAACGAAAATTTAAGACATGTGTTTGGTCAACTTGTATAAATTATATACGCTCCAAAAATTTCATTGAAATTGGTTAATTGGTTTACGCGTTATAATTGATCGAAAGTGGCAAAAATTGCAATTTTTCAAGATTCTTAGCCTTTTTACCACTCTTGATCGATTATAACTCGTAAACCAATTAACCAATTTAAATAAAATTTTCGGAGCGTATATAATTTATACTAGTTGCCCAAACACATCTTTTAAATTTTCGTTATTGGCCCAGCTAAAAAAGTCGTAAAAATCAATTACATACGTTCTGAAAAATTGTTTAATTGGTTTACAAATTACGAACGATCAAAAGTGGTAAAAAGGCCGAAAATCATGAAAAATTGTAATTTTTATTTACTATTGTTTTTCACAATACCGATCAAATGCATTTTTTCAACATATTTATTAGACGTCATTTATTAAATTAATTCTTCTAGCCTTACAGAGAAATTGAAGTCGTTTGGTCCATTCATAAAATCTATTCAAAAGATACAGTACACATATCGTACCTAGTAATACGTAAAAGATGATGTTATTCTTATAGAACAATTAATAAAAATGTTCAGTCGTGGACAAAAATAAGTGAACTGATGAATAAACATTTTATTTTTGTACCCCGGTAAACAGATGATTAAATCGCTAAATGTGGACTGCGTACATAAAAATGTAAATATTAGTTCAAAACAAAGCGAAGTTAATATTGCGTATATATTTATTACTTTATTCGCGATAAAATATGTAATTAGCAAAGTGTATCGTACCATTTCACTTGATGTTTTACCGTTGGATCAAATTGGCACAGGAGGAAAATGGACAGATGAGGGTTAATGAAGATAGACAGGAATTGTAGAGGGATGTTTTGCATAATGTAATACGCTGTATCATTCTGTAATGCGATTTTATACAGAAGCTGCACAGTGCATTTGGATTCGATTTTTTCAGTACCATGATTGTTTCCATAAATCGATTCTTCGTATTATTATTTATTAGTGCGTTAAACCGAATGGATCAAAGAGTCTGAATAAAGGAGTATTATGGTACTGTTGTACCTTCCACCGTTTGCAACTTTGCAAATGGCTCCATCGAATGTTTGATAATATATTAATGTACAGCGGCAGGCTATAATGAAGCAGGAATATTTTCATTGTTAATTAGGTTTATGTAAGGTTTGCAGTATGTGCTCTAGTATTGTCTTGCTGAAACACGAATTCAATCACAGTCATGCAACATTATACGTCATGAAACGCACATAATATGTACAGATTTAATTTTGTTTATACCTTTATATATTCAATCATTGGATAAATAATAATAATACTAACTCACAGTATTACTGATATTTCTATATTATTCAAAATTTAGACAATGTCGACATAATATTGCGGCAAATAAGACTACGGACTTTATGCATTTATAATAAAAATGTGTAGGTGCAGTTTAATAACACTTTATCTATGAGCAATGTTAAAATATAACGCATTTCATGTGCAAAGTTTTATTTTGTATTATGACTAAAGTTCAATTACCATTTGTAATTTGGCGTAACTTTTTAAATTTAAAATTGAATATATACATATATGTACAAACTATTGTCAAATTAATGTAATTTAAGAAACGTACCAATTGTTATAATGGTTGTGTTCACATTTAATTTTGTTTCATTGAGTGTTTGAGTGTGTCATTGACACACTAACTTACAATATTACTAATATTTCTATATTACAACAAAACAGTAGACTGCGGATTAAATTTAAAGTTTATAATAATTCTAGAATGATAAAACAGAATATTAAATTCTGAGTATTAAATTTACACGGCTCTGACTGGCCATTACGTGGCTATACTACTGCGACAATCACGGCATTATTCGATATTTTTTCCAGAATAATTATTAAAGTTATCAAATGGAAACTTTTTGGGTTTATTAAAGAAGATTTCAGGAGCACCCTAGAATTTTCTCAAATTATAAGTATGCGTTTCTTTAAAGCTACAACCAATTAAAGACAAATTGTGGACCTCTTACTTAGAAGCAAGTCGAACAGATTCTGGCTGATCATTGGAGGGTTATACTGTCACGTCTGCCGACGTGTTGCCATAGGTTATAAGCATAGTTAATAAGAGTAGGATATTGTAACAATAATTATTAATAATATTCGTTAGATATAAGTAATCATACTCCGCTCCGATCACCACATCCTATTCTCACGTCATACCATACCTTCATTCTTATCTTAACCCTTGTATAATAATCATATCTTAATGTATTCCCCGTAGCCGTATCACGTAGCATTCCCCGTAATCATTAATCGCACATCTCATAACATCCGACACATAGCGTAGACCATAAGACACCTATAAATTCGACCCTCCGATCCCAAAACGAGTTCAGTTCAGTTCAGTTGTTCAGTTCGATTCAGACAGTCAGTCTGACACTTTCGTCAAGACTCCAGCGAGGCTCGTCGCCTCCTGGATGTCCCGGTCAGGACTCCACGAGTCCTCGTTCTCATCCGCCTTCTTACGCGCTTCTAATTCATTGTAATCTTAATTCGTACGTTACAAATATAATCCCAGTATTAATTTAATAAGTGAGTCTCGCTTAGTTCACCTCCTTACATCCTCGCGGTTGTGATACTCTCCTTTCGATTCACGTTCTACCTGTTTCTGCGTTTCCAACTCGCACGTCTGAGCTTAACCAGGTCGGTGCATTCCTCTGGTTTCAACGGGAAACGCAGAAGTCTCTCTTTCTTTCAATATATCAGTTCGACGCATTCTCTAACACGAGTATCACACGCCGCGCCGCGCCGGTCGTCATTATCAATCGCGGAAGCTCGCGCGCGTCAACGGACGCGAAACGGAGGACAGCAGCCACGAGGTATTCCCGTCAGCCGAGGACCAGCAGCTACGTGATCTTCCCAGAACGAGTGTGGATCATCGTTTTCCCTACAGCGGCCCAGCCGATTCGATTGCAGCCGTCAACGAGCAACGAGAGCAGTTCTCATCCAATTGTCCGATAAGTCGTTAAACATTTCCCTGCGAAGATTCGCGCCGTCCGAATTGTCTAGCTCTCGTCCGCCGCTTCGGGCGAATCTACTACCTGTAAGCGTTAAGTAGTATCCGCGTGTCCGCGAAAGTCGTGGTTCCCAGTCAGACGCCGGACGTACGTGCCGCGTGGACAAAAGGTTGTATCGCATTTGATCGTCCAGTAAGGGGAATGGGTCGCCGAACGATAATTTCGCGTAAACCAGACTCCGGGACGTAACAATACTACTTCTATGAGCATGGAATATTTAATTATTGGAAATTATTTTCGAGAATAATTGTTAAACTTATCGATTTCAAACATTGTGTGTTTATTAAACAACATTTGTGTACCGTGCTAAAAATTTTTCCAGTAAAGTTATAACAAATTGAAAAGAGTTCAACCACTTGCCTTGTAATATCGAGACACGCTCATGGTGAAGATTATTTATTGAATATAGCCCACATTAAATTTTACGCTATTAACTAAAATTCCATCTTATTAATAAGAATTAATTCTATTTATATTTCATTATATTTTATGTGCGAGGTTTTATTCATGTCCAATAACATAATATTTAATAATATTTTATCTATGCGCAATAATAAAAAAGGTTTCATTATATTTTATGTGCAATGTTAAAATATATGTTATCATTAGACTGCGGATTTTATGCATTTATGATAAAAATGGGTAGGTCCAATTTATGACAGTAAAAATATTTGAAGAATTTAAACATACTACTATATTTTTCATGCCAGCTTGTTGCAATTCAGGAAGAAAGTTTTTACTTTGCATGAAGATCCGCAGTCTAGTTATTACGTTTCATGTACAAAGTTTTATTTTGTTTTATGAATAAAGTTGAATTTCCATTCGTAATTTGGCGTAACTTCTAAAATTTGAAATAGAACAAATATTTTACGAACCAAGACACGTACCAATTGTTACAATGCTTGTGGTCACATTTAATTTTGTTTATGTATGTTCCGGCCGACCTAGACTCGGCGGACCCGCTTCAAACGACGTTGCGTAGCCGCGCGGATGACGTCATGTCATCCTCGCGGCCCCCCACTTTGCGATCCGCCGAATAGGTGAATTTCGGTTACGTACGGGATCGCGAGCACTCGTCTATCAGCATTTCTCTTGTAAACACCGCGATCGCAACGATCACCGCCAGTCGAACCGCTTAGCAAAACCGCCTATTGTTCATACCGCGTCTCTTTTTATAGATTACTGCGTCTTTGTTTTTGCTTGTGTTCATTAAACGTGCGTGTACAAAAACGTGCACAGAGTTTCTTCGCCACCCACCAAAGTTCCCACTGATTCTCGTTCCGATCTCCAACATTTTTTGGTCCTTCGAGCCGGATAGATCGGCGGCTCTCAGCATCTCACGTCGAGATCTCAATCAGTGGGGACCGCAGTGGTGAAAGTGCGTCAGAAACCGCGTGTGCGATTCTCAGGCAAATCGCATTGTAATTTCAAATCGGTTCGTTAACCGTCGGCAACCGCTCGCGCGTGGTGTTTGTGTCTCGCTCGCTTGTCTCGTGACCTAGCGTTCGTTACACACCGGTCGCTCAAGATGACAACAGCCAACACGCTTTTCGACATCCAAGCCGACCTGTACAAGACCCTCGGCAACATCATCGTCCGTACAGCGACGATCGGAATTGCCAACCTCACAGAGGGTTACATACAGACCCAGTTTGAGGCACTCCTCCGCACCTGGGATCAATTCCGTGCGAACCATGTGAAGCTCCACCAGCTATGCACTGAGCAACACCGAACGCACGACTATTTCGTCCGAAATCTGCGTGACGAGTGTGAGGAGCTGGTCATCGACACTGACGCCACGCTGCGCAACATGCTCGAGGAGCTCTCGGCCCGCACTTCCGCCTTGAACGATGGGCCAAGCTCCCTCGCACAACCCGTCACGCAAACGGAGAAGCCGGGACCGGCCATCGCCAGGACGCTTCCGAATACACCGCAGTACGAAGCCTCCAACCTCACCTCCGCCTCAGCGCCCTTGGAAGCAGCACCAACAGGCGAGTCACCACCCGCAGCAGAGCATCAGGCCACTCCAGCACCGCCCAAAGGGACCGCTGCGCCGTCCGATGCTCCTGGCCACCGCACTCAACGAGGTCATCACCGCCACCGGAGAACGCCTCCAGGCTCACATCCTGGCTCGCATCTCCGGCGCCTCCGCTGTCGCGCTCTTCCGGTCGCGCCACCGCTCTCGGACTCTAGTGCTCCGGCGCATCCGCTCGCGCCTCCACTCTCGGAATCTCGAGCTCTTGCGCTTCCGCTCGCGACTTCGATCTCGAATCCTCGTTCTCTGGCGCCTCCTGTCGCGCCTCCGCTCGCGCCTCTACTCGCGCATCCGCTCTCGAACTCTCGTGCACTTGCGCTTCCGGTCGCGCCACCGCTCTCGAACTCTCGTGCTCTTGCGTTTCCTGTCGCGCCTCCGCTCGCGCCTCTGCTCGCGCATCCGCTCTCGCCTCCGCTCTCGCACTCTCGTACTCTTACGCTTCCGGTCGCGCCACCGCGCTCGCACTCTCGTGCCGTCGCGCCTCCGTTCGCGCCTCCACTCACGCACTCTCGTGCTCTTGCGCTTCCGGTCGCGCCTTCGATCACGCACTCTCGTTCTCTGTCGCCTCCGCTCGCGCCTCCGTTCTCGCACTCGCGTGCTCAGGCGCCTCCGCGCTCGCACTCTCGGGCTTTTCCGGTCTCGCCACCGCTCTCGGACTCTCGTGCTCCTGCGCATCCGCTCGCGACTCCGCTCTCGCACTCGCGTGCTCTGGCGCCTCCGCTCGCGTCTTCGCACTCTCATTGTCGTGCTCTGGCGCCTCCGCTCGCGTCTTCGCACTCGCATTCTCGCACTCTGGCGCCTCCGCTCGTGCCTTCGCTCGCGCCTTCGTTCGCGCCTCCACTCACGCACTCTCGTTCTCTGTCGCCCCCTCTGGCGCCTCCGTTCGCGTCTCCACTCTCGCACTCTCGTGCTCTGGCGCCTCCGTTCGCGCCTCCACCCTCGCACTCTCGTGTTCCTGCGCATCCGCTCGCGACTCCGCTCTCGCACTCGCGTGCTCTGGCGCCTCCGCTCGCGTCTTCGCACTCGCATTCTCGTTCTCTGGCGCCTACGCCTGCGCCTCTGCTCGCGCATCCGCTCTCGCACTCTCGTGCTCTTGCGCTTCCGGTCGCGCCTTCGATCTCGCATCCTCGTTCTCTGGCGCCTCCGCTCGCGCCTCCGCTCTCGCACTCTCGTGCTCTTGCGCTTCCGGTCGCGTCACCACTCTCGCACGCTCATGCTCTCGCACTTTTGCACCGCCGCTCTCGCGCTCGCGCGCTTTCGTGCCTCCGCTCATACGCTATCGCGCCTCCGCTCGTGTGGTTTCGCGTCTCTGCTTGTGCGCTCTCGCGCCTCCGCTTGTGCGCTCTTGCGCCCCCGTTCGTGCGCTCTCGCGGCTCCGCTCTTGTACCTCCGCTCGTGTGCCTCCGCTTTCGCGCCGCCGCGCTTGCGTTCTCGCACCTCCGCTCGCGCACTCTTTCGCATCCGATTGCGCGCTCTTTCGGCTCCGCTCGTGCACTCGCGCACCGCCGCTCCTACGCGCTCGCGCATTCGTTTGCGCGCTCTTTCGCATGCGCTCGTGCGCTCTTGCACCTCCGTTCGTGCATTCTCGCGCCTCCACTCATGCACCGCCGCTTGTGCGCTCTGTCGCATCCGCTTGTGCGCTCTTGCGCCCCCGTTCGGGCGCTCTCGCGGTTCCGCTCTTGTATCTACGCTCTTGTGCCTCCGCTTTCGCGCCGCCGCGCTTGCGTTCTCGCACCTCCGCTCGTGCGCTCGTTCGCATCCGCTTGTGCGCTCTTTCGGCTCCGCTCTTGCACCTCCGCTTGTGCGCTCCTGTGCCTCCGCTCTTGCGCTTTCGCGCCGCCGCGCTTGCGTTCTCGCACCTCCGCCCGTGCGCTCGTTCGCATCCGCTTGTGCGCTCTTTCGTCTCCGCTCGCGCCTCCGCTTTCGCGCCGCCGCGCTTGCGTTCTCGCACCTCCGCTCGCGCGCTCGTTCGCATCCGCTTGTGCGCTCTTTCGGCTCCGCTCTTGCACCTCCGCTTGTGCGCTCCTGTGCCTCCGCTCTTGCGCTTTCGCGCCGCCGCGCTTGCGTTCTCGCACCTCCGCTCGTGCGCTCGTTCGCTTCCGCTTGTGCGCTCTTTCGGCTCCGCTCTTGTACCTCCGCTCTTGTGCCTGCGCTTTCGCGCCGCCGCGCTTGCGTTCTCGCACCTTCGCTCGTGCGCTCTTTCGCATCCGCTTGTGCACTCCCGTGCCTCCGCTCTTGCGCTTTCGCGCCGCCGCGCTTGCGTTCTCGCACCTCCGCTCGTGCGCTCGTTCGCATCCGCTTGTGCGCTCTTTCGTCTCCGCTCGCGCCTCCGCGTTCGCGCCGCCGCGCTTGCGTTCTCGCACCTCCGCCCGTGCGCTCGGTCGCATCCGCTTGTGCGCTCTTTCGTCTCCGCTCGCGCCTCCGCCTTCGCGCCGCCGCGCTTGCCTTCTCGCACCTCCGCTCGTGCGCTCGTTCGCATCCGCTGGTGCGCCTTTTCGTCTCCGCTTGCGCCTCCGTTCCTTGTCTCAGCTTTCGCGTCTCCGCTCACGGCATGCGACAACCCCGCGTCTATTGCCGAGACGGCGTCTCGGCAAGGGGGGGAGTAATGTTCCGGCCGACCTAGACTCGGCGGACCCGCTTCAAACGACGTTGCGTAGCCGCGCGGATGACGTCATGTCATCCTCGCGGCCCCCCACTTTGCGATCCGCCGAATAGGTGAATTTCGGTTACGTACGGGATCGCGAGCACTCGTCTATCAGCATTTCTCTTGTAAACACCGCGATCGCAACGATCACCGCCAGTCGAACCGCTTAGCAAAACCGCCTATTGTTCATACCGCGTCTCTTTTTATAGATTACTGCGTCTTTGTTTTTGCTTGTGTTCATTAAACGTGCGTGTACAAAAACGTGCACAGAGTTTCTTCGCCACCCACCAAAGTTCCCACTGATTCTCGTTCCGATCTCCAACAATGTATTTATATTTTCAGTCACTGACACACTCGCTTACAGTATTGCTGATATTTCCATATTACTGAAAAGTTAAACAATATCGACAATATATTACAATAAGTCAGTAAACTGTGGACTTTATGTATTTACAAAAAAAAAATAGTAGGTGCAATCTAAAGCAGTGGACTCACTAAAAGAATGTAAGAGCTTCAATGCAGTAGTTCCAGCTAGTTAAAACTATTAAAGCTATTATTTAGCCCGACGATCTGCAGTCAACAAATAAATGCATAATAAATATATTCCCTGTCGGTTATTTCCAACTGTAGAATAAAATTGTTGCCTTCGAAGAAGATACACATGCACAGCAACCTACGAGCGTAACATATCGCGATTTCATTTTCTGTGTCATACAGTCTACATAATGGTTCCTCGAATCGATTCTACAACAGTTTCGGAATCGACGCAGCGTCTAAAAAGTACCAGTTAGCGAACTGATATAGAAGCTGATACAAGAACCGTAACAGAAACTGCCACAGACTAAAATGTAGGTCCTCGGTAACAGTTATTCGGAAGAAAAGTTTCCCATAACCGTTTCGAGAGACGAAACCGGTTTCGTAACAGTTTTGAAGCTCCGGTCAAAGACAGCACGCAACCTTCTCGCTCGGAGCGTAGCACAGAGACGTTCCGTTTGTTTTAATCGTTGGGGACGCGGCCGTTCAAATACTTCCGTGTGTAATAAGGTAGACGAACAATCGCGGAATGATAATGTGTACGGTACACAGTTGGACAAATACGCGATAGGTTTGTAATGTATGCGGAGCCCACAAGTCTATTTAGAAGGGGACACGTTCCTGTGCAAATTGTACGATCAACTTTCTATTTGAAAGTGACGATTTCCATAGACGCGTCAGCCTCGACCGTTACCGGGTCCCGATTGTTTTTGGCCAATCGAATATCGTGACAGCCAACCCGACTGAAACCTTTGCAAATGAATCAATCGACGCGTTCTATTCCACCGGCAGCAGTATAATCGCCGATTATCCCGGATTCTGTTGCATTTTCATACACCAGGATCGGTGGAATGGTCGCGTTTTAACCCCGACCCGGTTGATTCCTATTTCATTCCACTTTTTCCTCGATTCTCCGCAGCGCGAAATTCAATCGACGCACATACGGCCGAATGACCAAATTACGACGACAAAAGTCTGTTTAACAATTTTCTCTAAACTAATTTCAAATACCATCATTACGTACTCTAAGAAAGGGCCCACAATGTAGCGTGAAAATTGTTTTTGTTAACGCAACGCAGTAGTCGGTGGACCTGTGCAAAATTAGGCTATGGTTCGGACGGTGAATCTCAGTTGTTCGCGTCAGTAATGTTGACGACGTAATTGCGTTAATCCTGTTTTCTCCAATTGAAATCCGCTAAGTTTTCTACATGGATATTAAAGCGTCAGGTTCGTACTTTCATCTGCAATTATTGTTAACACAAAGATAAGTTGTACATACTGTTAATATGCTATATTGTATCATATACTATTCTTGGTTGGGAAATATTGATATGCTTACTTTAGCTAGAGTTACAAAGAATGTTCCAAACAGTACCCCGATCTTTCTTTACCGGTTCGAAAAAGTGGCTTATAACTAATATAAAAAATTAAAAAATGAGTCCCCCCCTTTGTCCCTTCGATCAATAGAGCGGATTGTTTACAGGTAGTCGCGTCGACTGTGCTGTACAGGAGATAAAGATTACGAGAAAAGAACTACTTAAAGTGTTAAGAAGTGAACAGTTTTTCAAGTTTTCATCATTTAAGTGTAATGAACGATTGTTAAAGTATATATTCGATAAGTTTGGTGTTAGTGAACATTTTGAACATTGTATGATGATGCTACTGATGATGCTGATGATAATGATGAAAATAACAATGAGGATGTAGAATAATATTTTTATTGCATATTATAACTTAAATAAAACTACAGAAATAATTTAGTGTTTTAATTTATTTGATTCTGTTTTAATTAAAATACTATAGACCCTTAACCCTTTTTTATGACCCCAATTAACCTTATGTAGCTACTTTTCCGAAGATTATTATTAAGCAGTCTTCTTATAAGCATTTCTAACTAGAATGTCAAATAAAATCTCATTTTCTATTTTTGTCGTCGTAATTTGGTCATTCGGCCGTATGTGCGACGGAGCCTAGAGTAACGCGGGCCCAAGGTGACATTGTAATCATGTAAATCAATTTCTTTCTATAATCTTTTTCCATGACGTGCACGCAAGAAACTGAAGACCGATTTTTCACAAAAAATTCGCCAAATTCAAACGTCTCCAAAAGTTTCGAATTATTCTCCTGACCGAATCCTCCACGGATTCAAATATTGAAGCTTCCTGAATACAACGACGCCTCAAAAATTGATGTACGCTTTTTTTTATCGCTTTATCGATTTTCGAATGAGAAGTGTGCCGTGTCCAAACTTCCTCGTTCTTGTTTTTTTGATGGTGTCCCATACAACAGCGAAAACAACGTACATCGATTTTTAAGGAGTCGTTGTAAAGAGGGAGCTTCGATCTTTGAGTCTATGGCAGCTTTAGTTACGAGGAAAATTTTTGAAAGTTTTTGGAGAAGTTCAAAGTTGCAGCATTTTCGCGAGAAAATGGGTCTTCGCTTTCCTAGTTGCTACATCATGGAAAAGAATCTTAGAGGAAAATGAAGAATGCCTTGCGAACATAGAGGCTTCAAGCTTTAAAATGAATCCAAGCTTATGGTTATGCTATTTCTTTTTACGAAATTATCACAGTTGAATTATTGACAGTTTTTCGAGAATCGGAAATCCACCGTGTATCAGATTAATAAAAATTATACACGATCATTCTTTCGGAAAAAAATTGCAAAAGTGACCGGGCATGACGACATTTATATAATTGAAGAATAAAGTTGCCCAGCGAAGTACTTAGTTTCAATGACGAGAATAGTGAATGGAACGGAACTGCGGTGCTCGATAATTAAAAAATCCGATGAGACGCCAAATTGCTTTCGAATCAGCTCGTACAAGGGCTGTTCTTACTTGAGCATCTCCTTCGGTTTTTCCTCGCATCGCATCCTCGGCGGCTCCTTTCTTCTTATCATAACCTCGTCCGTTGAACCGAAGATAATGCGTTCGGTAATTCTCGTTGGTAGCGAGCACAGAAGTACGTCTGTGAAAGATTGATTCGTTTCGTGCTATGCCTCCCTATCTCTCCCTCATTCTCTCTCTCTCTTTCTCTCTTTGTTCCGGCCATCTTGATATTAATCGCCACGGAAAATTTTGGCAGCGCGATTAAAATCGGAGATTCCTTGAAATTGAAAAGACACGGGGGCGAGCGGGACGGTACACGGAATGAATCGTTACGTGTAGCAGCGCGCAGGATGGCCTTAATGTGTTTTTAAGCATTCGTGTAACACTTGCGAACCGGTGATTTATCATTGGAGTCGCGTCGGCTCTTTCGACTTGTACATACTTAGCGTGTTATCGGCTCGAGCGGTGTCAAACCAGAGAAAAACGCGTGAGCTTCGATCCACGGTAATGTAGTGCTCCCGGACACTAACAAGAGAGCATGTTCAAGTCATGCTGTTTCGATGAGCCCTTGAGGAGCCTTCTCATTCTGAATCCTCGAAAAATCAATACTCTGCTCTTTTTTAAGTATAAATACATCAAAAAGTACGATTATATGTATGGTATATAGTAATAACCCACTGTAGTGGGTGAACAAAAGTATTCGTACACATTCTAAAAACGAATAACTTTTTCGAAACTGAACCCAGCAGTTTGAGTTTCTTTGAGACGTTAGTAGTCTTAGTTTAGTAGCTAATGTGTAAATAATCTTTTTGCACATTGTTATAGGTCGCAATTGCGGAGGAAACAGTAAAGGTCACGATTTTTAAATTTTTTATCTGTGCCTGCAATGAAAATTTGAAACATGCATTTCGCAAATCTAAGTTAGTTATACAGGGTGTCCCAAAATTCCTTCAACAGCCGGAAATGGGAGGTTCCTGACGTTATTTGAAGCAACATTTAACTTTGTAAAAATGTTATCCGCGGCTTTGTTTAGGAGTTATTAACGAAAAACACGGACCAATTAGAGCGCGATCGTCTAGATCGCGAGTTGGCACAGTCTAGTCGGCGCGCCAACTGTCTATTGGCCGACTGTGCCAACTCGCGTCTAGGTCGCGCTCTGATTGGTCCGTGTTTTTCGTTAATAACTCCTAAACAAAGCCGCGGATTACATTTTTGCAAAGAAAAATGTTGCTTCAAATGATCTCAGGAACCTCCCATTTCCGGCTGTTGAAGGAATTTTGGGACACCCCGTATACATGTACAAAGTTCAATTGAAATCGGTTGATACATAAAAAAGCTATGGGCATTGTAAAGTGTAAAAATCTTTGAATTTAGGGTTTGCGATTCATTTAAATCGCTGGTTCTTACAATGTTTGCTATTTTCAACCAATTATATTTCATAACAATCTTGACCGATTTCAATAAAACTTTGTACATGTATTATACAACTTACTAAACCCTACCGAAGACACCTAAGTTTTCATTACAGGCAAACATAATAAAATAATCCCGATTATCGATCGTAAATGTTGAACATTCAATTTAATGATGTTTTCGGCGCAACTGTTTCGATCACTTATTAAATCTAGCAATTTTGCAATAAACTTTTTTTCTTTCCTAACGTTTCGGTTCAGTTTTGAACCTTTTTCGAAAGAAAAAATTGCATCTACAATAAAATATATTAAATACAGTAAATAGAATAGGTAAATTGAAAATGAAACAACCAGGATGTTAATACATTCTTGCTATGATAACTTTAGTTGTGTAAAATGAACATTAAAAAATTGATTTGTGCACATTGATGAACGAAGGCTTAAAACTGAACCGAAACGTTAGGAAAGAAAAAACGTTTATTGCAAAATTGCTAGATTTAATAAGTGATCAGTTGCGCTGAAAACATCATTAAATTGAATGTACATTAAATTAAATAAATATAGAAATCGTGACCTTTAGTTTTTCCTCCGCAATTACGACCAATAACAAGTTAAAAAAAAAAATTATTTACACATTAGCTAGTAAACTAAGGCTTCTAACGTCTCAAAACAACTCAAACTGTTGGGTTCAATTTTGAAAAAGTTATTGGTTTTCGAAAGGTATACGAATACTTTGTACACCCACTGTATAGTATATTAATTATATTATAAACCATTATATTAAAGGGTAGATTAAAGAAATATTTCTTTTTATTGTGTCTTGTTCTGCTAGTCGCAAGTATAAAAAGTAAGGTCAAAACTGAACCGCTCTCTTATAAAATTGATAAACCTTTTTCAAGCTGATTTTATTTATATTTTCGATATTGTATTTCACGCGCACATTTTCCAACGGCTTCATCCAATAGCAATAAACTCTCCATCTGACTGAGGAATGACAATAAAAGTAGAAAATAAAATATCTAAAAAAACTTTTTAAAAGCCACGCTTATATTAAAATGCAGTAAAAAGGAGAAAATAATTTTTTTCCTGGTTCTCCATAAAATACCGAATCCAGTTAAATGATTAATATGTAATATTTTTTCCCAAAATTGTAAGCAATTAGTTCAAAATTCTTTTTGTTATACTATAATTGGTGTCGGGATAGATAGAAAAATGTAATATTATATAAATTTAAATAAAATCATGACATTAGAGTGACTATCAAAATAAAAGCGTGGAGCGCCCACGAAGATTACGTTAATATAATTTAGCGCTCCACGCTTTTATTTTGATAGTCACTCTAATGTCATGATTTTATTTTAATTTATATTAAATTTTTCTACCTATTCCGGCAGTAATTTTATAACAGAAGAAATTTTAAACAAATTGCCTACAATTTTGGGGAAAAATATTATTAATCATTTAACTGGATTCGGTATTTTACGGAGATCCAGGAAAAAATTATTTTCTCCTTTTTAGTACATTTTAATGTAAGCGTGGTTTTTAAAAAGTTTTTTTCATATAGTTTATTTTCTACTTTTACTGTCATCGGAAGCAAGTGTGTATACAAAATTTCAGCAAGATTGGTTCAAAATTCGATTACAAGATTTGACGCATACAACAACAACACGGCAAGTTAATATAAGCGTGGTAATAAAATCAGGTTCGATAATGAAAAAACTTTACCATAATTTGTTGAGAGAACAATTGCGTTTTGACCGACCAGTCAAAGAAAAATTCTTCACCTTTTGACCTTGAGATTCAAGGTGAAACCGGAGATGTAGAACCTCGTTATAATAATTTCCATACGCTATTCACACGCTATCCACACAGGTACACAGTCCACGCTGGATCCGAGAGAATTGTAAATTCCCTGTAGAAAAACCGTGTTGCATTACAGGTGAAGTTAGAACGCGGACTCCTCGGCGCGTGTTCAAATTAGATATCCAGTTTCATAATATTTTCAACGGTGTCGTCTATCCGTTTCCCCGAGCGAGTCTCCCAGCAGATGTTGATGCGTTTTCGCGTTTAACAAGGTGGTTCGTGCCTCCAGTTTCCGGCGGCTTACCGATTTTCTGGTCGCTTCCTGCGCGGAGCTGCGCTCTGCGCCAGGGATAAAGTTCCCGTTCCCGTTCCTGTTCCCGGTTCGTATATGATCCTCCTTCGATAGCTGAGGGGGATGTTGAAAGCGCGATGCACAGCGGAGGGTGGATGCATACCAAGAATGCAGCTCAGTGTACACAGATTCGTGCGGAAAACCACGAGAACGGGCGAAAGCTTTCGGAGCGGAACGCGACGTTTGTTGTCAAAGACGAAATCTTCTCTTCCTCCAGCATCTGCTCCACCCTCTCTTTCACTCTCTCTCTCTATCTTTCTCCCGGCTATTCTCTCCTCTTTTCTAATGTACGGGACGACGATTCATGGAAGCACGGATCGCAACAAAAGCCGACCGGGATCTCCGGGTTGAAATTTTTCAATATGGAAAATCAGCAGAATCGCGAGCGATTGTTGCGAGTTCAACTACTCCTGGCCAGCGCTAATTCTTACCAGTCTTCCTGGCCTTCCTGGTCTCGGTGGTCTCGATGGTCCTTCGTGGAGCGTGCAAAATTGCAGGTAAGAACAGTTAACCCGTTTCGAGTTCAGCTTTTTCCCCACGGCCATAACAGTGGCCGGGACAGTGGCAGATCTAGCAGTTTATTTGGTAAAAAATGACTTGTCCCATATCGGTATTCAATGCATCTACATTACTTTCGGATAAACTTTACTTTACCGGACTCAAAGTTTGTGTCTCTCTCCTATAAATTATGATGTATTTGGTATGTAACGCAGTAGATTTATACCCGGAGAATCTACAGATCGAAGTTTCGATCCTGTAGGATCAATGGCTCAGGAGTTATGGCTGCTTAAAGTTGAGCAATTTGCAGTGTTTTTGACAGGTAAGGGCGCCGCCCATATTGGTTTGTAGTGACGATCGCGCGCCGCTTACCGCGCAGAACCGCCAAATGGGAGTACGGGCAGTAATATCGCTAACATAGAGAAAATATCTCAGAAAATGTTTGAGAAGAAATATCGTGGAAAATATTTATCGAAACCTAACCTAGACCTAACTCAGACCAGTTAAAACTTAACGCGTGCTCGTACTGCCATCTAGCGGTTCTGCTCGGTAAGCGACGCGCGATCGTCACTACAAGCCAATATGGCGGCGCCTTACCTCTCAAAAATACTGAAAATAGCACAACTTTAAGCAAGCGTAACTCCTGAACCATTGATTCTAAAGGATCGAAACTTTGACCTGCAACTGCTCCGGGTACAAATCTACTGGATTACATACCAAATACATCATAATTTGTAGGAGAAAAGCACAAATTTTGAGTCCCGTAAAGTAAAGAGCAGCCTTACTTTTTCTAATATTAATGATATTTAATAAAAATTATAATTAGAAGCATTTAAAAATCAACATTTTACACAAATACCGTTATGGATTATTATTTATTTTAAAACCGAACATGATTTTTCCGGCTTTCCCGATAATGACACAAAAAAATGTTTTAAACAAAAGTTAATCAGCATTTAGCGGTTTGCATATTTCAATACGAAACAAAATTTTTTGGAAAGTGTTTATTGTGTAAAAAGTAAAGGTCACAATTTGTGAGGTCATAATATTGTAGCTGATGTGAAACGAATCAACGACCTACATTGTTATACCCTTAAATTTCCAAATAATGCTGAAATCTCAATGAACTGGTACATCGACCGCCCGGATCACTGTGGGCCAGTTGTATGGAAGGAAAAGGGGTTTTCGGAACGTCGTGAGAACGAGGAGATACAGGGAATTTTTATTTAAATCCTGCACCCTTCTTTCGCGTGAAACGCGAACTTGATTTATGAGGTCGTTCCTGCGCCCCCTTGTTGCAGGATTTCCTGCTTCCAGGGAAATTAAGAACCGAGAGGAAGAATTTCGTTTCCACCGCTGAAACTGAGAGAATCGCGGGGCTCGATCTGTGTACATCAGTGCGAATTTAAATAGTGGGGAAACGTGAGAAACCTCGATTGTTTTGTGGGAAATGTGATAATTGGATTTCTATGCGAAAAAGAAGTTTTCCTAGCCAACTGTGAGCAGCAGAAATTGAATAACAATGTGCTTCCTCTTTTAATCATTTTAAATGGTATTTAATCAATTCAGTTTTGTCATAAGAGATAATTAATTTGTTGTAAAATTTGCATGTGTTATGGAACATTTAATATTGTTCAGGTCTTTAGCATCCCATGGAATATTAAAATACCGCTTTTCATAAATTAATACATTTATTAGACTGTGAATTTATTAACTCCAAAAATGAATACTTCGAACACACTACTAAAAAGACACCAAAACGTTTTAAGAATATCATGGTTCTGTATGCAAAATAAAAATTGTGTTCGTTAACTGCAGGCAACGGAGAAGCCAAACAAAGTTTCGTTCTTCCTTTAATAATTTTAATGAGTTGAAAACAAACATATTCTTAAATTCTTTCGACCTCTCTACTGTTTCTCGTGTGCTCACTTTTATTATAACATCCGCCTAACCATTGCACTATTTCAGACTCTGTAAGATGATTAAAAGCGGAAGGTTATTTCGATAGAGTTCCTTAGAATTTCGAGTTTCCGAAAGATCTTCGAAGTCTCGGTTATAATATGAAAATCGGAGCCGAGAAGTCGAGCTAATTGAGGGTGACTTCGGGCCGGAGGGGTTGAAGAAGAAATGTTTCGATGGAAACATTTGTTATTCATTCAGGAAGTTTGGATGCTTTACCCAAAGCGAGTCAGAGAGTAGGAAACTTCGTGTGTCAATAGGCACGTGCATTATTCACATAGCGAAACGAGGGTGCTTCGCCCTGGGAAGCGAGTTCGATGCTTAGCGTCGCTTACTGTGTGCGAGATCGTACCTACGGCCCGCTTTCAAATAGCTGAGTTACCGTTTGAAGTGAGCACTTGCTTTGTGGTTACAGTTTAACAGCTACAAAGACTTTCACAAATATTTAATAAGCACGATTGCTGTTTGTTCGCGAGTTTCCGCGAGCCGTCAACGCCCTATCTCTCTCTCTCTCTCTCTTTCTCTCTCTCTCTCTCTCTCTCTCTCTCTCTCTCTCTCTCGCTCACTCGCGATATCATTTACATGCTAATTGGAATTTTCGATTTTCTATTTCGGAGACCTTCCGTCGATTACTTCGACAGGTTCTCGCCCCGGTAATCGACGGAAATGCGAAACATTTACCATCGAGTATTGATTGGGACTCTATTAATATGCACACTTGCAAGAGATGATCGAGGAGTCGTTCTGTTTGCACTGAATTCGAGCACGGTGATGTGTTGATCTGTGCGAAAACTTTGGAAATAAAGTATCACTCGTGTTGCGTACAAGCACTATTTTTTGAAATGTCTCGAATTATTTCGTGACAAAAATATATGCAATATATTCGTGGTGTTTTTCTGTTTGAAATGATACCAAACACGATACCGTTTGAGTCATATTTACTCGTCTAATCCACGATTTATTAGAACCTCGCTTATCCGAACTAATCATTGGAACATGTGCCAGATTCATCTTTTCATATTTGTGCATCGTATCTGTTTACTTTTTACATGGAAACTTTAAATGGAACTGTCTCCGTCTGAAACACGTTCAAATGGACAATAGAGATGTTAGACATCATCAGTTCGGATAATCGATACTCTACCAAATCGTGGATTAATCAAATAAACACGAATCAAATGATGCCGTGTTTCGGCTCATTTTAATCAGAAAAGTGTCGCAAATATGCCAGTCAATTTTTCATAGAAGAATAATTCGGGGACCACGTTCGCAGTATTTCAAAAGTTCTCGCAGGTTCAATTCTTTATAAGATTCCCACGCTAGAGGGCGGCTTAACAAAGATTCAACGAAGCCATAGTGCAGAATGTCGACACTTAACATTTTGGCTGACGCCCAAGGAAATCGTCTCGCTGAACTGTACGGTTTTTCTGGTGGAATCTCGGATAAAATCCATGGGACAGGGCAGACTTTGACTGCATTGATCACGGTGTGGAGGGCTGTTCACCCCGGAGCACAGGTGAAAAATTAATTGATAACCCTGGTGAAAGTTTGACACGACCATATCGAGTTCGCAAGTGTCTCCCTGCGGCGAGGGTTTATCACCGTATTGTTCCGAGAGTCAGCGATGGGAACTGACGCGTAAGGGATCTGCATTCTACTTCGTGTACTCGGTTCACTTCGGACTACCTTCTCCAAACACTGTCGATCGTCGTGCCCGCAATGTTTGGTTGCAATTTATTCTTATACCAAACGTTCCACCTCGGAAATTCAAACTTCTTCGTTCCGCGGAAAATTACGTACACTCCTGTGCATAATGGAACGCCACCTTCTGCACTAAACAATCAATTATCATGAAGCTATGAAGTATGTAAATCCGTAGAAGTTCGACTAACTTATGATTCATCACCTTTAATTTACATTAAAGTATTATTACTAGGCTGCGAATCTTTATCCAATTATAGCAAAATTAAGGATATGAAATTCAAAATAGTTGAAAAATTTTTAAAACTGAAGATATCAATATAGAATTTCTCTTCTATGAAAATCATTAGGGGAAGAAATAACATTCAATTTAGTTTCTATTCCTTGCAATCGATGCAGACAATTTTTATGTTGCATAAAGATCCGCAGTCTAATTAATTATTACATTGCAGTAAATCTTGATATTTGTGTTTAATTAGTTTTGTATGAAATCTTCACCAACATATTGGTGACATTTTTCTGATCAAAACGAGTCCAAACACGATACCATTTGCATCATAGCTACCTGTTTAACTCGCGGTTCAGTAGAACCTCGATTATCCGAACTGGATTCAATCTTTACTGATTTGTACATTGAATCTTATTCTACATACTTGGTGTATACTGTTGTGTATTTGGACTTATTTTAATCAGAAAAATGTCACGAATATGTTGGTAACAGTGCATAAAAAAATAATTAAGAATAATTTGTTGATCCAGTTAGTTGATTTGAAGTAATGAGGATATTAGTGGTACGATATTGAAGATTGTTGTTTCATTCAGATTGACAGAGAGTGGAGTTTATAGAGAATTAACGAGAGTCAGAAGATCTGTTCCGTTTTACGTTAACACGGTAACTTATTGAAATAAGGATTTTAGGTAACCGAACATTTTTTCTCTTGTTGGTAAATGTTATCGTTGAGAGAAATTCATTTCGACCACTTATAACAGTTACCAATGAGAGAAATTTATTTCGGACGCTCATAACAGTTGTCGATGAGAGAAGTTCATTTTGATCATTCATAACAGTTAATGATGAAGGAAATTTGTAATAGTTATTATTAAATAGTACCTACAACTTTCAAATGGTAGACAATCAATTATTTCATAAATTTCTCATTCGTAAAATTAATTGCTACAATCAAATTTTAATGTGACAAACAAATAGATTTTGTGTTCTTCTTATGGTCTGTTGATTCGTCTTGTTGTACGAAACCTTCTCAATGAATTTCACAGGCTTGCTCCATCCGAAAAAGAGTAGACACTTCAATAATTAAATAAGCAACCAAAATGAATTTTCTCATCAATAATTATTATGAACAAGAGAAAAGAATCAAGAGAAAAGATTATCGATAACTGTTATAAGCGATCGAAATAAACTCTCATCGATAACTGTTACGAGTGATCCAAATGAACTTCTCTCATCGATAACTGTTATGAGTGGTCGAAATGAACTTCTCGCATCGATAACTGTATGAGTGGTCGAAATGAACTTCTCTCATCGATAACTGTTATGAGTGATAGAAATAAACTTCTCTCATCGATAACTGGTTTAAGTAATCGAAACAGTTTTTTTTCATCGATAACAGTTATCGAGGAGAATACAATTTTTTGAACACTAATAACTGTTATTTTTAACCAAAAAGTATAAAAACCGATATTTTTAAATAATTTTCTTCTTTATATTTTGTGTACATTATATTAAATTTCAATAATAATCAACTTTTTATTAATGATTTTTATCGTAGAAAATTTTGGAATAACTGTTATTTTTAGTCCCTGCTTTAAACATTAGACGCTTCCACGATTATTAAAATAGGGACTTCTCAATATTCCACGATTTTTTAGATTTTTTCATAAACGTAAACGACCCAGTCTCAAGTTTGGTTTTCTGTAGTCTATTTAAAAGAATTGCAACGAGTCCTAGTGTTTCGTAAATTTGCAAAATGTTGATTCCACCGTCGCGAGCAGTCCATTAGAAAAGCGTCTTTCGTTTGTGGTTATTGTTGTACGCATGATATCCTAGGAAAATAACGTCAAGCAAGAGATCTTCCTGTTACAGAAATGTAAATACTCGCGAAACAAACCTACCCTCTGGCAGAAGGAGATTTCTGTATCATTGTTGAGATTGTGTGGACGTAAGAGTATATTTTTACGACGAGATGAAAACTTTATTTCACATGTTACGTACACCTCCGACTAACTATGACTTCTTTTCTTTTAGGTTATAACAGTTATGGTCTCTGGTTTGAAGCATTAATGGGACAAAATAAAGATTTGCGGATACATCAAAAGAATTAAAGAATATTGCGAAGCACATTCTGATTATCAATTTGATCTTTATTTTCCTATGATCACGTTCAAATCGCGAATTATTTATTTTACGATTATTGAAGTCATCAAGACTAAACTTCGATTAAATTTCTTAATTTCTTCCCCGATTCCTTCTGAAATGAACAGCCAAATTTCAGTTCCGGATCACAGTGTGTCGTCACGAGTGATGATACAAAGGACAGTCGGACACAGTCGTTCCGGAAACGTTTATTCGCTGGATTTCGCATAGTCGTGATAGTGACGTTGTCAGTGAAGTTTTCGATAAATTCTGCTGTCCTCGAACAATGACAAGCGGCGCGTTCCGCTGTGCGCATTCTCCAAATGACTTCGCTAGACAATATGAAACAGCAAATTTAGACTGTATTTAAATTCGGCATAAAATGAACGCCTCTTCGATCATCCCTCGCAACTGTTCATGGCTCTATTATACTTATAGCTCGCCTCTACATGGAGTATCGATTCGTCTCGGATTACAGGTCGTTGGAAATAGGATAAAAAGTACGATCCATCATTAAAAAAGCAAGCTATCCCCTTGATATCTTCACTTACAACGTCGTAATCGACGTACTATCCTCTGTTGCATTCTAGGTAGTTAAACTGCAAGGTTTATAATAAAATGCACAATCGAGCAAGCATTCTTCGGTTAATGAGGAGATTACTACAATAGGTTCGATGAAACGATTTTATTTTTGTATAAATCGAAAATATAATATTATAAAATATTTTTATATTTTTATCACATATGTATTGGAGACACGATTACACCAAAATATACTTTTTTCTAATATTTCCAGCACACAAAAACAAAAAGGATCGAAATAATTGTAACTTTATAATTTTATATGTTCAAAGTACCGCGATTTATTAAAATTTATAATACTTTTCTTTCCTTTTTCGTACCGACTATAGTCAAAGGTATGCTAAACAGGAATTGGGTTTTCTCTAGAGGCCTAAAAAACACTTGTGACACTACAATGCCCGAATAAAAATTGTTGTTCATTGTGTCTGATTAAATTTTGAACAGCCCGCGTTTCCATAGTGCCGACAAAGCTCGGCGAACCTAATTTTCCAGCGGAGCAGACCTGCCAGCGTTTTAAACTCGAATATTTACGTACCGAAGATTACATTCTCAAGCGATTCGTTTCGTTTTTTTCTGATAATCGGAAGCAGCGAACGCATTTAGAAGGGAGCAACATTAGCAAGCAATTTGGAGATGTTAATTAAACAGAACCGGCCCTTTCGCGCAGTTGTTAAAAAGACATCGGTGAGAGACAAATTGAACTTAAATAACGTTCCCCGGGCAAAAACAGAGGAAGGAGGCGGCGCGCGGCGTTTTACCTTTTCCGCATTTGTAATTAATTCTCCTCGCGTAATTACACTTGTCTTTCGGACAAATAGGAGAACGCTTTCTTATTTTTCACCGTTACCTCCGGCCCGGCCTTTTGTCTTTGCCGCTTTGCATTCGCTTAACCGTGGGAGTAAAGCGAGCCACAGCTCGTAATTTTTCCGAATGCCTTCGTTCTTGATTTCAAGACAATTCACATGGACAATTTCTTCCCCTTCATTTATTTTACATAATTACTTATAACATGATTTACGTGAAACTTGTGCAATAGCATATAATTTGTTTGGACTCGTCTTGAGGTCTTTTAAAGGTTTCTATAATATTTCAATCGAGGTCAATAAATTTTCAGTGTTAGCGAAAACGAATTTCTATTAACGTTAAATATTTTTATTGCATCTGATATTTGTTTTACGCCGCATCAACTGCTATCATTAGCGACGGGAGGAGGGTTTTGGGTTACAATTTTACACACACATATATGGATACTTGATGTACAGCTTGACAAATCTAGCATTGCGGCTGACCAGAACGTAGGCATGCGCAGACAAAAACAAAGACTGCACATGACGAGAGAAGGATGCAACATCTGAACGGTAAAGTACACACTTCGTCGAAAGTGCGTACTGTCCATTATTTCTTACAGCAGTAAACATACAAAACAACTGTTTACAGTAATCGCTCCTTCGTTGTCCTGAATACTCCTGAATCTTGGGCACGATCGTTGTCCAGTGCCTACCCACTCCACTACCTGTCAACGAGAGGATTAGGCCTGCGTAGATCTGGTCGCCAGATGTGTCCCAGGACTGTCTAGACCCGCGCAGAACGGAGAACAATAGGAAAGGAATACAGTAAAAGCTCCTTCGTTGTCCAAAGGCCGGGGGTTTGAGCGGACAACGACCGTGCCCGGACACTATTTTTGATTTATGACTGCGTCTTTAGTGAAACGGCTAGTTAAATGACAAAGAAAAGCATTCGCAGTCAAAAGCAGTCAACTGTCTGGCTTTAAAAAACTCCTTATTTCCTTGCCATATTCCTTTCCTATTGTTCTCCGTTCTGCGCGGGTCTAGACAGTCCTAGGACACATCTGGCGAACAGATCCACGCAGGCCTGATCCTCTCGTTGACAGGCAGTGGAGTGGGTGGGCACTGGACAACGATCGTGCCCACGGTTCAGGACAACGAAGGAGCGATTACTGTATGGCAAGGAAATAAGGAGTTTTTCAAAGCTAGACAGTTGACTGCTTTTGACTGCGAATGCTTTTCTTTGTCATTTAACTAGTCGTTTCACTAAAGACGCAGTCATAAATCTAAAATAGTGTCCGGGCACGGTCGTTGTCCGCTCAAACCCCCGGCCTTTGGACAACGAAGGAGCTTTACTGTATATGTTTATGTAAATACACTTGTGTCACTTTACTTTTTAACTGGACTGTCGCAGCGTGCATCGTTTGACAGGTGACGATCAGTTGCGAGGCTCCGCTTACCTACCATTGCGCAGCGGGGACATTTCCCCTTCACCCGCAATGCTAGATTTGTCAAGCTGTACGTACATTATTTGTTTTAAGGGAAGACGATTAAAATTGCTTAGTTATATTTTTTTTCTCAAGTGTGTTTCAGGAATATTTCATAAAGTGTAGCCTTTTCTTCTTCAGTTTGTCGATTATTTAAAAACCACCGACATTCTGTGTTTTCGTCTTATACATAACTATTAAATCTTAAAATTGAGTGCATAAAAGATTTGGATGGACCACAAAGTTGCTACTAATTGATTGTGCGAGTCGTAAATTAATTTGTTAGAAAACTAACTTGGAAAAGAAGTAAATGTATGCAGGGTGGTCCACGCAATTGTTTCAAGTCATAACTCCGTTATTATTGCATTTACGAAAAAATGACAAAAGGAGAAAGATAAATGGTTCGAAGAGCACTACATCTGTAGGCCTTTAAATTTTTTTTAGATGCAGCAGTGCATGTGCAATTAACAATTGCATCATTTCTTTAAATATTCTTCCGTTCATTCTACGTAAAAAATGATTGGCATACCATGGCAAAAAATTATTAGATCTCGAGATATTTTCAAAATATTTTTGTCACACAACACAAAAGTGTCGTACATATCTTGTTTCTCACTGTACGGAATATAAAAGAGAAATACATAATCGACGTAGCTCTTAAGGCTTGCACGAAATGCAGACAATTTTTATTTTGCACAAAAGTCCACCAATAAAAAGTTTTGCACCCGCCATTTTTACGCAATTCCAGTGCAAAAAAGAAGGGAACGTTGCGGAATGAAATATCGCAATTTTTAAAGCAGACGTGACCATAGTCATAGAAGTTAGGGGAAGACGTTAAAATTTTTGGCAACGTGTTCGTCCCGGACTTGGGAATAGTGGTAATGTTGAACATGCTCTTCAATAAAGGGCCCGTTTTAAAGCAGATTTTTCGCGGTGGTCTGTATTTAACTCGTTACTGTTTCCACTGCGCCATTCGCCATTTTTCTCTCGAACGTATCAGTTAAACTGCAACTTGAATTCGTGCCAGGCCACAGATTTAGAGGATTTCTGGTCACCCACTTTTGTATCGGGCAATGACGTGTAGCTTTCTATTGTGAGCCGGGTGTGTCCTGTAGGACGTCCTTCGAGGAGAATTCACGTCGCCCGCCCCCGGCAGATTTTTCACGAAATTATATCCTGTTTCAATTTCCGTAAAACGAATCGCCGCTTGCGGAAATAGCGTAAATCTATATTTTTGCCGAAACCCAGGACCCGGCACTGTCAGATCCCGGGAACGTTCGAATTAGTCTCCACACATTCTATAAAACTTCTCCCGGAACGAATTTTCACGGGTACGACCAGTTTCCTCGCCAATAAAGCTGGGGGTCATAAGGGAGGCAATGTGGAAACAACTGATTTTTAAGAGTTTTCTTTAGAATAAATATTGGATATATTGGATCACGCTTTTTGGAATGTGAACAGGTAGTCTTGAAGTACAAGTGTCTATTTTTGTTCAATTCTTCTCATTATTTATTGTTAACCACCCTTTGCACTCCTTTGTCGAGTGTGAAACATGTAAATAAAATGGGTCTTTATACAGTTAGCCACGAAAGTATTCGGACGCTCTTTAAAACAGAATAACTTTTTTATAGTTGTTCCAAACGACCAGACTTTTTATAATCTATTAGAAGCATTGGTTTATGAAATGATATGCAAAAAAGATTCTCCAACAATTATAATTTACATGGTTACATGCAAAAAAATAGAGAAGGCATTTTTAAAACTATTTTATTTGGGCCCTTAATGAAATTTAAAAAATATGTTCTGTTTATCTATGTTAGTTATAGACATGCTGAAAATTTCATCGAAATCGGTTGACACAGGAAAGAACAACACGCATCGAAAGATGTACGATTCTGTGGATTTTAAGCAGAAACTGATCAACAGTCGTGTAAAACTACGAGTTTCACCATTTTTAACCGCTTGTATCTCGTGTGTATGTTAATCTACAATATTTCGATAAAATTTTCAGCATGTGTATAACTAACATAGATCTACAAAACATATGTTTTAATGCCTTCATTATTTTTGCACGTAACCTTGTAAATTATAATTTTTAGAACATCTTTTTTGCATATCGTTTTATAAACCAATGCTTCTAATCGATTATAAAAAATCAAGTCGTTTGATACAATTATAAAAAAGTTATTCTGTTTTAAAGAGCGTTCGAATACTTTCGTGGCTTCTCTCATTGTACTACAATATATGTATTTGGTTCTTCCTTTATTTATTTAAGTCGTATTCTTTAATTAAAAACAAATATAGGTTCCGCAAATATAAATTACAACAAAGTTTGAGAGGGCTATTTCATATAATATATTTTCTATAATTAGTATATTAGTATACTAATATAATTAGTAAACAAAATTGTTTAAAATAAGTAGCACACACACACAGACAGTGGAGGTACTGAAGTCCTTTGAAGTAAATGTCAAATAAAACACTTAAAATAGTAGGGAGTTGTTGGCAACAAAATTGAAAAATAATTCGGAGTGCAAAGGGTTAATAGTGTATATGCAGTATACCAGTTTCCCCACTACTTCTAGCGGTACGAACATCATCTCCCACCGCAGTGGAGTGAAGAAGTGAGAGAGCGGGCCAAATTATTCTAACGTAAAAATGAATTACCAATCTGTTCGTGTAAATCAGGCCTGGCCAACACGCGGCCCGCCGGGCGATTTTATATTTCTATTGAAACTTCTGTTTCTCGTTGTGTGTATACAAAAAATATTAATTAAATGAAGTGTCATTGTTATAATGCGCAAGTGCGACCATGAACTCCAGTTCTGTATTTGATATCTTTGATATAATTGAGTTACAGTGCAACAATGAAATGAAACAAATTTTTGCGTCCACATAAAAAATTAATTTTTACAATACTTATTTTACATACGAGAGATATTCCAACTTAAGATATTTTGCACAACGAGTACAACGGTAAGTGCTTTTGGATCCACATATGTTTGTGAAACATTTCTTCGAAGATGAAATTTACAAAGAGCTCACCACGTGCTTCATTAACTGATGCCAATTTAGAAAACTAGCTAACCAAAGATGTGCAACGCGAACGTAAATATCGATTTACAAAAATTAAGTGAAAGAAGAGATGAACAGATAACTCATTAATTAAGACTCAAGAGTTAATTATATTGAATCATAGTATAACAATAAAGTTTTATTCATTTTGTAGGATTTATAGGGCTTCACAAATAACGCACTGTATATGTATAACAGTTAACAATAAGTACCGACCATCGACAGACGACACGCTTGTCCTCGCGCTAACGCACGCGCACACGGCAACCGACACGCGCCGAAGATCCCCGAGCTTACCCGAGCCGCGCACGGAAGACGTACAGTAATCGCTCCTTCGTTGTCCTGAATCGTGGGCACAATCGTTGTCCAGTGCCTACCCACTCCACTGCCTGTCAACGAGAGGATTAGGCCTGCGTGGATCTGGTCGGCAGATGTGTCCCAGGACTGTATAGACCCGCGCGCAGAACGGAGAACAATAGGAAAGGAATATGGCAAGGAAATAAGGAGTTTTTTAAAGCCAAACAGTTGACTGTTTTTGATTGCGAATGCTTTTCTTTGTCATTTAACTAGCCGTTTCACTAAAGACACAGTCATAAACCAAAAATAGTGTCCGGGCACGGTCGTTGTCCGTTCAAACCCCCGGCCTTTGGACAACGAAGGAGCTTTTACTGTACTTGGCTGGTGTTTTTCATTCCAACAAATTTTGTAATTGTATTACATTTTTAAAAGCATGTTCACCTAAAGTGCGGCCCGTCGTAACGTTACGCGTCACAAAAGTGGCCCGTGAAACCATTTGGGTTGGCCAGGCCTGGTGTGAATCGAAAATTTTTCAAAAAATCATTGTTCAAATGAAGAAAATTGTTACCTTGCTCCGGAATTAATGGGTCAAAATTCCCACGTAAAAGCTGGCATTTACTATGACAAATCCTAATCCGACGCGCAATGGTCGAGTAAAAAATTCGACGGATTTCCGGGCAAAGGGATTGCACATTGATATTGCGTTAACAGAGTACATACGTGGGGGTTTATGCTTTTCAATCGGAGACTTGTTACGTCGTCGCCTCGTTTTCTAAAAGTGTGCGTGTCGAGCGATTCGCGTTCACCGTTCAATTTGTTTTTATTGTGGAGCGGCTTGAATATTCGTCGGTTGTAATATTCGGTGTAATCGTATTAGAGCTCGCCGAGGAGCCCCGTCATTTTCTATGCATTCGGAGCGCCGGAATATTCGATCCGGGCTCTAATATATGTAGCTATACATCCGATACAGTGATACCGTAAAAAGTTGGAAGGCGTAATACGGGTTTCACAGCCGGCAGAGCCCCCGCAGAAAGAGAGAGAAAGAGAGAGGGGGAAAGAGGGTGAGCCATTCGTCCTCTTCGGTGAATATTATATAGCATATAGGACGGTGGAAACGACTAAACTCGCGCCGCCGATAACCAGTTCACCATTACGAGCAGATTTCGTTTTCGTTCATCCACTTTTGGTATCAGCTATCAGCCACGGCTACGGATTTCTTGCCTGTTGGTCCCTTCCACTGAATTTACAACCGACACCGATGTCTGTTCCTTCCACTGCAACCCCCTTTTTCCTCGCCCAGGGCCGTACCAACTGGCTCACCTATTTTTCACCTCGGCAAAAAATAATCTATTGCCCGACCGAGAACGGACTTTTCTTTGGAGGAACGGGATTATCCTCTCCAACAGCTTCCTCCGACATTTAATTATGTACAATCTTCACCAAAAACTAAATTTGTCATTTTCATAAGAATAAGTCGCTTAAACTTGTCCCCGTAATTTGCGTCCTAAGGGCCTCAGGAGAAGTGTAACATGATAGATTTATCGGTGAGTCGATACTAATTTGTTGACATAAGTTTCTTGTTTTTAATTATTTCTTTGTGGTACCTTTACCAACGTATTCGCGACCAGTGTAGCCAGACGGAGCGGCTTGAGCGGCTCCCAGGCCCCTTACGTCTCCGTCCCTCGCCTAGATGCTGCCTCAGCTATCCCCACTCTTACCACTACCGCTGCCGCGACCGACTCGGAAGAGTGGGGATAGCTGAGGCAGCATCTTGGCGAGGGACGGAGACGTAAGGGGCCTAGGAGCCGCTCAAGCCGCTCCGTCTGGCTACACTGTTCGCGACACTTTCCTGATTGAGATAATACCAAACACGGTACCATTCGAAGCGTATTTACTCGTTTAATCCACGGTATAGTGGAACCTCGATTATCCGAACCGAATACGTGTTTCAGAATTAAACAAGCAAAAACGTCTAAAGCGATTAATACGATTTACTATACCAATCAGTAAAAACTATGCATACTAAGATAATTGCTCTGTTATCCACGCACGCATATTCTATTGATTAGTTTGGATAATCGAGGTTTCACTGAATCCTGGATTAAACGAGTAAATGTAATGCAAATGGTATTCGTGTAGGGTATCATTTTCATCAGAAAAATGTTCGTAAAGGCTTCATACAATAATGAAAAACGTGTATGATGATTTTTAAATTATTTAAACTGCGAGAAATTTTTTATTTCAGGAGAAACGACTGTTCTAACTTAATGGTTCTTTTAAAAAATCTACAACCTAGTTGTTTTCTACGTTATTAATTTATTTACATTTAGAGAGAGCGTCTCTTTTACAGTAGGTCCACTATCTTTTCGGATTACGATGATACAGCAAAAGTGACTTTATTTTTAAAGGACCGATTTATAGTTGGAATATTTTTTCCAAGGCAATTTTCGCAGGGAAATAAACGATTCAAGCAGGCGAAAAGATCATTAAAACCACCTCTTTCACAAAGTGTAAAAGAGCAGTATTAGAGTTTGCTCAAAATTATATGACGCCTGGCGTGAACAGCAGAAGAACGTTATATTCTCTGACGAAGAGCGTTTAATTTAGATGGAGCTTATAGTTTCAAATGTTGCTGGCTTGATTTGCGAAACGTAAAATCTGCAGTCTCGAGATGAAATTTCGACGCAGAAGGTTTTATGCTGCGGATCTGCATTCGGTTATTGTTCCTTAGAAAATTAATGCGGCTAAGGCAGAGACAGATTTATCAGAAAAATGTATTAAATAATCCACCGAGGACAATCATGGAGAAAATGTAATTTTTCAAGATGATGTTTATAATTTTAAAAAATACAAATCCCCCGGACAATCCTGGAGTTAAATCTTATGGGGAAGTTATGGCAAACTCTTTGGAGAGTCGTATAAAAAAGTGGTAAATAACATAACTATATTCAAGAACTGGAAAAGATAATTAGACATATTTAACTCGAATGAATCTATAAATTTAACTAAAATAGCAAATGTGATAAAAGAATTATGTACAATGTTACAAAGATAAATATAATGTATGTGCCTTTTATGTTGGTTATTATAGTGTTTATATGTTGGTAGTACAGTCACAAGCGTAGAGGTTATGGCAAGCTACAGACTGTCTCTGAAGCTGCATAATATATAGCATATTTTTAAATATACCGATCGATGTAGTTTGTAATCCCCCACGAAAAAGTACTAAGCTACTTATGGTCTAAAACCATTAATTCAGGAAATATTTCAATTTGAAAATGGAGTAATCCCGCACAGTAAGATTAAAATATCTTCCGAACTAATGGTTTTCAGCCATAAGTGGCTTAGCACTTTTTCATAAAGAGTAAAAGAACTGCAATGACCAGTGCGTTAAATAAATACTACACACGTGCAATTTCTCCCTGGAAAAACACGTTTGACCGTCATGCGTCCTCGAAACTCGACTACTTTTATCCAAAACATTGAACAAATTTCGAAAACATTTCAGCGTTTAATAGCTCGCCCCGTATATACAGTAAACTGCATGAACAGCCATAATGAGCAGCAACAACGTAGAAATTTATTACCATATGCGTGGAGAACACGAAGTTTATGGAGTGCGCCGTTTTCTTTAATCTTAACGTATTATTTTTCTCTGTTTTCTCCCCGGCGAGAAAATAAAAGATATTAATTTCAGGCATTTACCGTTACAAGCTGGAAAAGGAAAGAGGCTTGTGTGAGAGAGAACAACTTCCGCTGCCCGGATTAATAAGGTTTTCATTCACAACATTATTCGCCTTTGACCGCAACGGTCTACAACGCGGAGCGTGAAATAACAGAGCGAACCAGCCTTGCGGATCCCCATAGCTGAGCTAGGTTACTTTATGCGCACTCACGCTGCGGTTTCATAAGGGAGCATCCCTAAGAAACAATCTCCAATTTTCTTCAAACTTCCCCGCGAACGCACCGAAAAGTAGCAGACTCGTTTTATGGGGAAGTTCATGGCGCTGCAGCTACTCTCCCGCGCGAAATGATGTGTTTCAATGTGTCGGTACAATTAAACGAAGGGAATGTACATTTTCCTAGCTCTATATAGGGTTAACAACATATTCGGTGTACTCTTATTTAATATTACATATCCCCGTTGGTTTTCGAGATAAAAAAGAGCTTTACCAGCAAACGTTGTTCACTATAAACAACACTGTAATAATATTAGGTTGTTGATATCAAGATGTATTGATGATCCCGGCGCAAAGGTTCGATCGGAGATACAAATTGAAGCAATTTTGCTAGTTTGATTAAACTTTCTACGTTTCGATCCTAATATGGATCCTTTTCAAGAAAGAAGAAAAAACTGCATCTGTAAATTTTAATAGAGATTTCAGTATGAATGTACTGAAATGGAATTAAATACAAACTTCAAGATACAGTAATAAATTACCAACCTGCTTTACGAAAAAATTAGAGACAAGTTAAGATGTGCGAACACATGTTGTTTCTATGCCGGTACACAAGTTACTGTGGCACGGACGCGAGGTTAATAGAAACAGAAACGAAACAGCGATCAATCGATCGAGCATGAACTAATCGATATTTGGCGGTTATTTCAAACCGTGAAACGTCAAATGTACAACATTTTAACTGCGAATATACCACATGTCATGGTAAAAATTGAATAACCATCCATAGAGACCATCTAATGACAAACGATTATAATTAAGGTGTTTTGCAATTAACAACATGAATGGTAGACTATAATTATTTAGGAAAGTGATTCATCATAGCTCACTACTGAACCAGTAGTGTTGCGTAATATTCTTGAATCGCCGGTTTTTCATACCGAAGATTTACGCTCGGATGTTTAAACATATGAATCGTTTCCAGTAATATCCTATTGCTTAAGATAGTCTCCTTGTCAATTGCTTTAACGTTGTCAAAATCAAAACGATGATCGAACTCTAAAGAATGTTTTGTTAAGGCAGTATGTTGTGACGGATTTTAAAAAATATTGTGTTTATGCTCTTTGATTCTTGTTTCTGGTAGTCTCGACGTTTGTCCTATGTAGACTTGGTTACATCCCTTACAAGGTATGTATTAAGTAAACAACATTACTATTTTTTATAAACGGTAATTTATCTTTGATCGGTGGAAAAACAAATTAAACAAATTTTTCAAATAGTACGGTATTTTGAAGATGGTATGAAGTCCAATATTTCAAAAGATCCTTTTTATGTCATTTGAAATATTTTAAATATACGAGAGGACAACAGTGTTTTCCCGGTTTATAGGTCCCCTATTCATGAATCTCTCCTCTTTTCTTTTGATAACAAGAAAAGGATAATAGATATCAACAATACGTTCCTTGATTATATTGGATATGAAGCTGGTAGGATAACCGTTGCGCCTCAAGACATCTTTTATTAGTTGTAGGTTAACAGATCTGAATTCAGGATTTGCTAATAGAATAACACGGTCAATTAGACCTTTAATAAAGCCAACTTTATGTTGTAAGGGATGGTGAGAATGAAAGTTGACATATCTTCCCGACCAACTAGGTTTATGAAAACAGTTTGTTTTTAACATGTTACCGTCTCTCACTACACTGACATCAAGAAAACTCAAACAAGAATCATTCTCTATCTCGTGTGTGAATTGTATTCTACTATGAAAGCTGTTGAACGCGTCTAACAGTTTGCAATTGTTGTGGTTTTATACAAGTGATGACGTCATCGACGTACCTTTTATAAAAAATCAACTCAAAAGGTAATTTTGAAATAGAAACCTGTTCTAGTTTTTCCAGAACTAAATTTGCAATTACCGGAGAAATGGGTGAACCCATCGCAGTGCCAAAAACTTGTTTGTAGCTAATGTAAACAATTAGGTTGTTGCATATGAAATGTCCGATTTTTAGCAACGACATTAAGCAAACGCAACGTATTCTATCTACAAGTTTCAAGTTTCTTGATTGCCTTACGGTGAAAATAAGATATTATGGTCATTCACGGTTTTCATTTACAAAATTGTTATCTTGATTTTGTAGTTCTTTTTTAATTAATCGACACATTTTGACCAAAAATTGCATAAAACTTATTTTCCCAGACATAGGAAAGGTCGCGTTGGTTGACGTTGAAATAAACTCGATTTAAAAGTAAAAGTACACATCTAAATTAAAATTGAACATAGGATGCTAAGGATTAGCTTCGGACCTCACAGTTTGATATAATGTACCTATTAGGGTGGACCTTATTTTTTGACGAAAGAATTTTTTCCCGGGCACCCCCCAGAATTGTGACAACTGTTGAGAAAATGATCTAGAAAAAATTTGGGGCCGATTGGATCATGGGAAACCGGCGCTCAACGAATTTGAAGATTTTTTTTAAAAATCTTGACATAAATCTACGTTGGAATATACCGTTGTATTTGTCTTTTTCTTCTATGCAAGAATCCATATATAGCATAATCAGTTGTTAATAGAAAAAACATCCGTGACCTTGAAAACTTGAAAAAATGATCTTGAAAAATTTTTTTTCCTCTGATGCTATATTCACCTCCTTGTATACTTCAATTTTTGTTTGAAGAGTTTTTTCATATGTACATAACTGACAGAGATATTAATGGATGTCATTTGCATTATTCGGAAACATACGTCTGCGCATGTAGCTATTTTCATAGATTAAAATAGGACTTTTAAGGCAGATAGCGCCCTAGATCGATCTTTTATCTAGCGTTTTTGACTGGTGAAAAACCCCGAGTTCGTATTATCGAGAAATGAGATGGCGAATCCCGCACCCTTGCAATTTTCATCAAGTATAGCTAAGGTCCACCCGAGTACCTATAGACTGTAACAGCATATCTTGATCGAAACGTTTTAAGAGTCGCATTCTAAAATCGGACATTTCATATGCAACGACAAAATATATGATAGTAAAGTATTTTTTGTGTGGCTAGAGTACTTTTGAAGAGTTCAAACTCCCTTCACTTTTTTAAATGGAATCGTGTATTTTTTCTACTATAATGTATGTCGAAAAATTATTAATTCAGGAATTGTTTGAACTTCAACATTGTGTTAACTACTCATTGGTAAGACTTTCAAATTGCCTCCACCAAGCTTTTGGCATCTGTTACAGGTCATTCTACTCGTCTCGATGTGCTGAATACGAATATGAGTTCGATTTTTCGCGTAAATGACAAGCTACCGAGACATTTGCTGAAAACTTTCTCACCAGCATATTGAACTTTGCTTATAAGTGTGCATCTGTGACACAGGCTGTTACAGACACATCTGTCAGACCCATCGCACTGCACTCCCTCTCCAGATAACCTAACCCAAACCAATATTCGTTTAAAGTTTAAAGGGGTATTCTGGTTTTCGAGTTTGTTCTTGCACGATTTTTAGGAATTTTTTTCTGGGAAACCATCGAACCTTCGGCATTCAGATTTCGCACACGCATTCGTTGGTATTCGAAATACACATCTGATTTTTCTGAAGTGGAAATCATAAAAATTACACGAGTTTCCTTTTTTTGTTATGCAACATGTCTTGGAAAACATATACTGATCGAAAACACAAAAACGAAGTTGTTTATTGATCCGTATGAACGTAGTTATGGTTCGAACCAACCGTGAAGAATCTCAATTGCTTACAAAATGGCAGAATTTTAAAATTACTGATTTTCTCATATTTTTCGGCTCTTGGGACGATAAAGAATAGGAAAAGATTGCGCGGATTCGAAAAATTTTGTTAATGCGATAACAGGGTATGTGCTGAAGATTAAACGAATTTGCGCACGGTTCTGTTGAGTGTCTTATCGTCGCGGAGTGTATTGGGGAACTCGAGCCGAGAGGCGCGGAGATTGAATTATGCGATTCTCGGCGTGTCGCGGTATCGGTGATCGAAAAAGGAAAACTCGAGTGGTCGATGCTTTCCTGGCGATGAATAGCGACGATTCCCCCAAGTCGAAGCGCCCGGGGGCTTCTGGAACCTAATTAACGGACCGATTCACGGAATCGGTCGCGCCACCATCGCCAGGGGCGTCTCGCAGGGGCGCTGTTTATGCCGACCATTGTTCGCCCTGAACCGGCCCGCGAACGTGTTAATTAATTTCCGTTCGAATGTTTCGCTTCTGCCGAACAATAATGCCATCTTTCTCGAGAGCTACCGAGGAAATTCCTATTTGTTAACGATACGTGCGGGTGGTCGCAGTTGCTAATCATACCACTGAAGTCACTGGGCACTCTAGTAAGCACGTCGAACAATAATAACAATCAATAATAAATACCGTTATTTCGATCTCATCCAAGTTATCCGAAAACAATTCGTCGAACACGTAATACTGTTTTAAACTATACTTTATTTTGATTTAGCTTCGATTGTTGTCAATCGACAGCATGCAAAATCGCCATTAATATTTGTTCATTGACGCATCTATTTCATTTGTATAAAGGTTCAGAACTAATAATTGTTACCAGTTGCTCTCATGCCATTCAATGGAGATTCAGTTGAATTTTTGTTTGAACAAATCAACGTGTCAAAGCAATTTTTTATACTGCATGATTCGCGATACACATCCGTAAAGATATACCCTAGGCCCGTAGCCAGATGACTATTCTAGTCCCGGAATACTCGCGTCCCACTAATCGAGTTCGGATAGTAGAGGTTCCAGTGTATCATGAATTAAACGCGCAAATATCAACTGAATTGCATCGTGTTTGGTATCATTTTAACCGCAAAAGTGTCGCGAATGTATTCGCTAAAGTTTCTTTCGCGAAAACATTAGCACATGAAAGCCAAGGAAAAATACAGGAAGAATCGCAAGACTGGTCGAGCGAAAGTGGAGGAATACGCGTGGTTCGTGGGTTTCAGAAACAAGAGTCAATTCGTTCATCCTTCCTACGATCCTCTGGTATTCGAATAACGACCATGTAACGGAACAGTATCCGGAAAAGTGTGATTCCCGTTCTCGGATCTGCAGCGAAGAAGTTAGTTAGCCTGGATTCGTCGCTGTCGCGAGATCCCGGTCTCCATCGGAATACTGTCTCTGGGATGATGCATCGAGGAACATTTTCAGCGACATATTTCGTGGGTTGTTTCGCCGGTGTAGAAACGGGAGCGGGCGTCGCGTCGCGTCAGCCGGAAGGGCCCGGCGATATTCGGAGCTCGTAAAAATAGCGGAAGGAAAACGGTGAATAGGTGGAATCCAGAGGAAAGAGCGCGGAAGGACCGAGGCCATGGAATAAGGTAAAAGGGATGACTGGAGCTAAGCGGGTCGGACAGAGAACGATCGTGGAGCGAAACGGGCGGACCCGAAAAAAAAAAGGAAAAACCCTCTCAGAAAGAGAAGGACCGAGGGCTGTAGCGGAAATGGTTGCGCGGAGAGAGGAAACGTACGGCCGCTGCGTACGACATTCGAATTACCCGGCGCCAATAACGATATTTATGAGACCTATCAGCCGTCTATCGATTTTTCGGCCACTCGAAGATTTGAATCGAAGTTCTCGCGGCTCTGTCTCGAATACCGAAGGTGTCTCGCGTCTAAGAGCTGGGCGCGCGTTCATCCTCTTATTGTTTGCTTCTTGGACCCGCTTCCGAACTGATTAGGAGGGACCTTCCGTATGCTTGTCCACTCCCCATCTGCTCCGGGCTTTTGGGTGGTTTCGGTACGACGGACAACTAATTTAACCTTTATCCGCTGTCCTCCTCGTTTTTCAAGTCGGGAACAATCGTTGCCAGGCATCGAATTACCGGGCAACTGGTAATCCGATATAGTCTGCGTCGAACGACTTCGTTGGATTCCGCAGGAAACGCGGTTTTAACGTCTTGCTCGTGTAGTACTCGAGCGAACCAGGCAATGATGATTACAACGGGCGTTCTACGCGGCCCGATCGATCAGTCGAGCCACTCTAATGGCAAATGAAAGAAAATAGGAATTATTCAGGCACGTTGCGTGAATCCACCAGCACCCAACCCGGGACACGCCCACGCATTACAATTTACCCTCGGAGAGAACCCTTGTAATATGCTGGCGGACGAAATCGTAAGATATTCTGGGAAATTATGGGATTTGCAGCTTAGTGCAGGTTTTATGTTAACACTGGAAAGACCATGCAGTAAAGCAGAAATGTGTTGTTTTATGAGAATGACAGGATTTAATTTATCTAGATTTTTAAGACGTTTTATTATACACTCCGGCGAGTTATGGTATGGTAAACACGGCTTTCATATACATATACATAGCACAGTGCTAAATTGCGGCTGTTCTGTTGTAACACAATATCGTTAGAACACGGTTTCCACGTAGCACGATTTAATAGACCTGAACATAATTATAGAAATTGTAAATTTCGTTCAACGCGGTTTCTACTTTATAAATGCGGTTTCGATATAACACGGTATCTGGAATTCTTAATTTAATTTTAAACTTAACTTTAGAGGAATTCTTATAATTAAATATTTAATTTGTACTTTGAAAGTAGTTTCGATATAACACGGGATCCACTTTGAAAATTCAGCTTCGATATAGTACCGGTAATTTGGAAATAGCTTCGATATAACACGGTGTCTATTTAGAAAATACTACTCCCTCTGTCCCATAATAATACTATTGTAGCAGTTGATGAATTTAATTTGTCCCGTAATACATAACAGTAGCGAACGAAAATAAATATAGAACGCAACATTTGTTATCAAAAAACGAGATTATATTAAACAATAAATTAAAAATATTACTCCTAATTTTTATTTTGAGTGTTCAGAGAGTTTCTGGATTTTTCAATAATTTCGATACTACATTTTAAACTTGTTGCTAGGATGATTCACTTGGCTGTGAAGCTTAAAATTATTGGAGCCATCGTTCTTCATTGCTTCCAGCATAACTTGTTTTTCTCATCCTACCTTTACAATGGGTTTCTATTCAACTGAAATAAAACAATTGATTTCGATCAGCGGATGAAATTAAAAAAATTGTTACAATTCGTAATAATTGGGTTAACCTAAAAATTGAAAGATGTGTCGAAACAAATGACAAATGTCATGAAACATTGAATTTAAACAAGAAACAATAATTCTCGTTTAAATATTCACTTGCTACTATTACATATTATTATGCGACAGAGGGAGTATCACTTCAATCGCTTTTAATATAAGAGGATTCATATATTATGTTGCAACAAATGAGTAAGTACAGATGGGAGAAGGAGTTGTAATTTTAAGTCAACTGCAAGGAGCAAAGGTCGAATGAAAATAAATATTCTCTTTTAATAATCAAGTCAATTGCAAAGAAGAGAATTCGTATGAAAGTTTTCTCTTTGAATAATTTGAATGAAGTCAAGATTCACCAGGATTTTAACCAGCAATTTATGTAATAAAGGCGTTTACCATAAACACAGTATGAAGCCCTTATAATTTTCGGAGCGTCTTGTAATATCATCCCGCGACATGGTCGCACGAGAGCGACGTGTAGGATAGTCAAATGAATTTTGCAGAATCAAAGGCAGAGGTGAAGTTCGGTCTCGCGCGAGTTTCCGTCGATAGGTATCGATCGTACATTACATATAGCAGGATGTTGAATAAGCTACCTGAACGATATGATGTAGAGCTGTAAAAGAATATTACGTGTCCAATTCCTCTCGAGTATTTTATCGCCAGACCGGATTTATGTAAGGCTCGTATCTCCGTCCACAAATATAAAAGCTCCCGCTATAATTTCACCTAACGCCAAGTCCCATTCGACTTTTCTTCGTTCCCTTCGTTCAAGTTCGAAGTACAAAGATAGTATTAGTCTCATTTCCAGTCGGAACGTGAGTACATACATGGTCTCTAGAACGCTCTAGAGACGTTCCATGTTTCATAGATTAAGCAATAAAAAGGCAAATTGAGTTGTAGACATAACGCCGCGAACAGAGGCTCATTTCCTTTTATTTTCATACTCTATTAGATCATAACGGCCCGCTTCGGAGATTTCAGCGCCCTGTAAATCGCGAATCAATAATCGTTATACCCACGAGACGTCTCGGGCTATTTGTGCTTATGTTCATCGTGTGCGCTTGATGTACATTGTAATTACTATATTATGCTGGTTGATCTAATATCGATCTATGACGGTGACGTGCGTGATTAACCGTGCGAAATAAATGTTATCTCCCGGAAATTTTCAGGGACCATAACTCTTATAACCAAAAAGGAAACAAGTCATAGAATAACAAGTATTTCATCGACTAAAATCGTATTCGTCATAAATAAGGATTATAAGTAACCGACAATTTTTTCTCTTGTTGGTAAATGTTATCGTTGACAGAAATTCATTTCGATCACTTATAACAGTTGTCGATGAGAGTTTATTTCGATCGTTCATAACAGTTATCGGTAAGAGAAATTTATTTCAATTGCTCATAACAGTTATTCGATGAGAGAAGTTCATTTCGATCGCTCATAACAGTTATCGGTAAGAGCAATTTATTTCGGTCGCTCATAACAGTTATCAATGAGAGAAGTTCATTTCGATCGTTCATAACAGTTATCGGTAAGAGAAATTTATTTCGATCGTTCATAACAGTTATCCGTAAGAGCAATTTATTTCGATCGACCATAACAGTTATTCGATGAGAGAAATTTATTTAGATCGCTCATAACAGTTATCGATGAGAGAAGTAATAGTTATTATTAAATAGTACAACTTTCAAATGGTAGACAATCAATTATTTCATAAATTTCTTATTCGTAAAATTAATTGCTACACTCAAAATTTCCTGTGACAAACAAAAACAGATTTTGTGTGTTGTTCTTGTGGTCTGTTGATTCGTCTTGTTGTACGAAACCTTCTGAATGAGTTTCTCCATCCGAAAAAGAGTAGACAACTCAGTAATTAAATAAGCAACCAAATTGAATTTTCTCATCAATAATATAATCATTACGAACAAGTGAAAAGATATTCGATCATCGATAACTGTCATGAGCGAACGAAATAAATTTCTCTCATTGATAACTGTTATGAGTAATGGAAAGGAACTTCTCTCATCGATAACTTCTTTGAGCAATTGAAACAGTTTTTTTTCATCGATAACAGTTATCGAGGAGAATACAATTTTCTGAACACAAATAACTGTTATTTGTAACCAAAAAGTATAAAAATCGATATTTTTTAATAAGTTTGTTCTTCGAATTTTTTTCTTTATATGTTGTGTACATTATATCAAATTTCAATAATAATCAACTTTTAATTAATGATTTTTATTGTAAAAAATTGTAGAATAACGGTTATTTTTGGTCTCTGGAAATTTTCTTTGAACAACTAATATACTGTTTTGGTAAATACACGAGCTTCTTATTTAGAGGTACAGTGTCCTTTATTGTGCAATTTATTACTATGTACCATGTACTATACATATTATTCTTCTTTATCAAATTTATTTTGAAGCATGCTTAATGAATTGCCCAATATGAACGATATCTTGAGGCATTTTTTAAAAATAATCGAATGTTTTTTAAAGCAGATATATTGTGCAATTTGTAATTACAATATTATTCTACTCCACTAAATATTTATCTTGATTTTTAAGAATTTTTCTGGAAAAACTAATAAACTGTTTTTTAAAATGGATCCATTATTCAAATGTATGTATATTGTGCAACTTGTAGTCATTTATTATAGTAGTTGTAGTAATTTTTCTATTGCAAAATCTTAACAATTGCCTCTCCCAGAATGTGTTCCTAAAAACAGAAATTTTATCTCTAAATACAATTTATTCAATATTTAAATTCATCGTTTCTCGTGTATGGGAAGAAACGTTTTTATCAAACATATTCCTCCGCCATCTACTAAATAAAATAATATAAAATCTTCATATAAAATGTGATAAAAATAAGTGTTTAAAAAGACTACATAATTTATATAGCAGGGAAAATGCGCAATCTTTTTAACCAATTTTTTAATCGTGTTATACGCGAGTACATACCGTACATTTACTATCATATGAAAAATACATATACATATGTATACAGTCCTTCTCAACAGTTTTTTGATCGCATTATACAGGGATCCACTGTGAGATAATGCAGCTCCGTTACTCAGCCATTTTCCAAGATTTTGCAACAATAAAAGTACCATAAGTTGTGCACCATATAAATACTTTAGAACAAGTTACTTGTTTAAACAGCAAGTCCATTCATTTTTCTAAAAGAAATTCTCAAAGAGAGCACTTTGTATTTTCAGATTAATTATTACTAAAAATTAACATTTGATCTATCAGAATAATATTTTAACAATAAATCTGAAATAATTTTAATTAAGATTAAATAAATCTTGTTTGAACAAAAGGTCCAATAATTTTTCCAGAAGACATTCCCAAAAATGTTCGGTTTACAGATTGACAACTAGGCATGAACATTTAACTAGATTAAAGATAAACATTTGATCAATCAGAATAATATCACAGTGACAAGATGTATAATACGTGCTTCAATCTCTGCCACTTGTTCAAAGATTGTTCACATGGCATGACGATTCAACTAGACTTAATTAAAGATACACATTTGATCAATCAGAATAATATCATAGCTACAAGGATGTATAATATACGTGTTTCAAAATCTGCCACTTGTCTAAACAAAAGCTCCACTATTTCTCCTGAAGAAAATTCCCGAAGATCACCTTGTTTTTTCAAATTAGTCAGGCATGACCCCTTACATACAATCGCAGCAAGTTCTGCGTTGAATTTCTCGGTTACAGAACGATTTAAGAAGCCGTAAACTTTTTAACGAGGATAGGGAGAGAGCCTGGTTACGTTCTACTCCAGATTTTAGTTATCCTTATAGTCCTCGAGGCATAGTAACTGGAAACAACGGGAAGCCTTATCGTTCCCCCTTCTATCCAATTCTAATGCGTCTCGTGGCTATTAATTTGTCTGTTAAGGGAAGTACGTAGGTACACACGTACAGGACTGCGAGCTATGCAAGGAGTTTCCTGAAACAATTCGAGCATTTCACGCGACAAACACTATTGCTATTTGACCTTATTATACAAACACCCGGTGCATACCGCTACCCGTGACAGATATTCCACGTTGTTTTCCCAAAAACCGAAATAATCACTTAAACATTCTGCATGCAGCACAATAATAATCTCTATATTGTACAATCTACTTAAGGTTATTTTAAAAAATGATACTCTTCACTGTTGCATTTAAATGTCACATTTAAGTTCGATTTTTAACCTTTTTTTTTATTTAGAAAATCTCAGAAGAGATTTATTACAACATTAGGTATAAACATGGATAGAGTATACAGAACGAGTAACCTCTACAAACTATAAGGGTATTCCACTATTTTTTACAGTTTTTTCGAAATATAGAAAACGAGAGAATATGAAGGCAGGCTTTGTCATTGGGCCCAGCCAGAAAGATGGAAACGTCCAGAGACAGTTAAAATCTTAACTTAAAAATGTTGTTCGGCAGTAATAATCTTTCCATATCGTATAAATTGCACTGCCAAAGGACATGATTGAGAGTTTCCCACTCGGAGTTGCATCTGCAATTTTCTGCTTTTTAGTCTTGTGTGTGTGAAATTTTTCAATCGACTTGAAACATTTTGATGAGATTATAACAGAGACATGTATTTAGTAAATTTCAGACGGTATTGCGACCGCATCATATCGAAAACAAACGTCGTGGTAAAATGTCAAAGATAAAAGTTCGACGGAGAATCTCGGTGCAACTGTTCTTTCGCTTGGTAAACAAACATTATAGTATAAGAATACGTACTTAGTAACTTTGTAAATACCGCACGGAGTTCGAACGCACACTGTGCTCCTTCGGTGCGAACCGGGTCAGTGGAGTGGGGATGAGTCAGAGTAGGGAGCGCTGTCGCGCGGAGTGGGGATCGCTGAACGCGATCACGTACTACCGAGCGTCGCGCGGGCAGGTGTAACGGTTAAATTTAATAGTTTATATCTCCTAAACGCATAGGCTTTTTTAAAAATATTGCATTGTCATCCAGTTCTGAGCTATGTTTAAAATTTCAAGTCTCTGGCTCATCGGGAAGTTAGTTTAAAATCAATTGCAAAATTTTTACCGAACAGACAGACAGACAAGAAAGCGAGCTAATCAAAACGTGGTAAGAACAGTTCCACGGCCCTCATTTTAAAAATAATGCATTAAAAATTTCTAGAGCTCCATGGTTTGCCGCACACTAGACGAAAATAGTATAGCAGTAATGATCGCGTGTATGTTCGCAAGATCCATCGTAATAAAGTAATTATCGAGAATTCAATTTGAAGTATCGTAATGTCACAAACGAAAACACATTCGGCGGGTTCGCGTCTATGAAATTTATCGACGTACACCGTGCCAATTTGAATGCGCGTCGTGCGAACTTTTCGGCCGTTTAGCGCGGCTGATTAATGCAATTGTATATACACTGTATTCAATAATATATCGAATAGTTGATAATATTAATGTATCGGTCAGTGCCGTTATACCTTGCAATTATGTTCATTACAAGCGTGTTCCCTCTCGCGCGCGCAGAAATAATGCCTCTTATTATTATCATTATTTAAAGAGTCAATAATGGCGTTGATTAAACGCTGTTCGATGTTTTGAACGTTCCACCGTTATTAATATTTTTGGAAATGGGACGTTTGCTACCAAGGAGAGAAATTTTATACACTTTTTAATTGGAGACAGGAACGGTTAGTTGACTAGCTGAATGTTATTATTGTAAATTATTTCAGTAAACCAACGTTGAGTAAAAGTATTATTTAATAATTGAAATCAGCTCCTACCAAAACTTCTGTATGGATGCCCATATGACAATAAAAATTGTAAAAATATTTAAACACATTTCCGATTCTTGAAAAAATTGTCGATATTTAAATTGCGATAATTTCGTGAAAAAAAATAGTACGATAATATACCTGGACTCATTTCGCAGCTTGAAGTCTCTACTTTTAACACCCATTGTTTATGTTCCTCTAACATATTTTTTCGTGATGTAGCAGGTGGGAAACCGAAGACCCATTTTCCTTTAAAAATGCCGCAAATTCGAACTTCTACAAACATATATTCAAAAATTTGTCTCCTCAGTGAAACTAACATAGATTTTAAGATTGAAGTTTGCTTTTTACAACAACTCTTCAAAAACTGATGTACGATTCTTTTCCACTGTCTCAGGGAACAAAAACGAGGAACAAGTTCGGTCGTGTAATGATTGGCTGCACAATTGTCATTCGAAGCTCGATAAAACGACTAAAAAAATATACATTTTAAGGCGTCAATCTTGGAATAGAATGAACGATGGCTTATGAAACTAGAGATTTCCAGCTGTAAAATGAGCCGAAATATACAGTTAGGATCAAAATTGATCACACACACTTTAAATCAGAATACCTGTTTTATGAATGGACCAAACGACTTCAATTTCTCTGTAAGGCTAGATGAATTAGTTTAGTAGATGACATCTAAATTTAAAAGATTTGGTCAACTTGTGTAAATTATATAAGCTTCGAAAATTTCATTGAAATTGGTTAATTGGTTTACGAGTTATAATCGATCCAAAGTGGTGACAAGGCTAAAAATCTTGAAAAATTGCAATTTTTACCACTTTTGATCGATTATAACTCGTAAACCAATTAACCAATTTAAAAAAAATTTTCGGAACTTATATAATTTATACAAGTTGATCAAATCTTTTACATTTTCGTTATCGGCCCAGCTACAAAAGTCGCAAAAAATCAATTTTTACTATTGTTTTTCACAATTCCGACCAAATGCATTTTTTCAACATATTTCGTAGACGTCATTTACTAAACTAATTCGTCTAGCCTTACAGAGAAATTGAAGTCGTTTGGTCCATTCATAAAACAGTTATTCTGATTTAAAGTGTGTGTGGTCAGTTTTGCTCTTAACTGTACTATTGTGTGTTCATTTCGTTCAGAATTATCATAGTTTATAGATGCAGAAAATTTTCATTTTCACAGATAATGCTCATAGAAACATTCCAGGGGATGCTTTCAACGGAGAATTCCCGCCTCGATTTCCCCGGTACATGTTAGAAAAGCGTCACTGGCACCCCGATTGGGTCGAGGGGGTGCAAATATTATACGCAAGAAATTTCGAATGAAATCTCGCCGGACCCGAACGGAAGTTTCGAGAGTTTCGCGAAACCGATCAATTTCGAAGCGGAAGGACGGACGGACGGACGGACATACGAACGAACGAACGAACGAACGAACGAACGAGCGAACGGGGTCGGTGGTCGGTCGGTACGGCGAAATACGTGTGTAAGTATTTGAATCACGAACCGATCCCGGATTCGCAAAGAACAGGGGAACAGTTTTCCCCCTCGGGGATTGAAATTGTTCAGAAGCATTTCCGAATACGTAGCTCCGTATTTGACCTTCGACACGTCCTCGGTGTAGCAAGTGCACGAGGAAAATCGTGTCAGAGGAAAACCAGGGAGGAGAGACGCGAGAAGAGAGAGAGAGAGAGAGAGAGAGAGAGAGAGAGAGGGTTTGGTTTGAGGGTGGTTTGCGCGGGCGGGACGGGTGCGCGAGGGTGGAGGGCGAGGCTCTCTTGCGAGTATGAGAAACGACGAAGCTAGTAGTCGCGCAAACGAATAACTAGAGGCGGTTGTTCCGAACAAGTTCTTGTAGAGAGCATACGTACAGCCACTGCACAGGTACACGTTTTACTTAAGTACGACACACGGCATACGTACACACGGAATTTAATTAGTTGCATACTTGAGAGTACACCGCCGTACCTGCATATGATAGATTCTGCTCGACGCGACCCGCCACGAAAGTTCAGACCTTCGTTGTTCTCGTTTCCACCGCGGAAAAGACTGCGCCGTCCGTTTAAACCGCGGTTTAATTATCCGCGAAACCCTCCGCAACGCGTCGATACTCCATGCTTCTTTTTTCTCCAATCCGGGTCCCACGATTTTCATGGGAATAGGATCTAAAACGGTAATGCCATTTTTATCGAGCAGTAACAGCCCCACTCGATACCTCGCTGCCAGTCGTAAAGGAAAAAACAAAATGACCCTACAGTATCCGGTTTGACTATAACAATTCGGTGATAGAACTCTTTTGTTTTTAATTGTTTCTTCGTGGAACCTTCATCTACGCATTCGTGAGATTTTCCTGATTAAAATGATACCGAACACGACACCATTCTCATCCGCATTTGTGTGTTCCATCCGCGATTCAATAGAACCTCGATTATCCGAACCGAGGATAATCTAGTTTGGGCAATCGAATATCGCTTGATAAGTCGATGATACCGCCTAATTTTTAAGTTTACTATCGTTTGTGAGACGATTTGGGAAATTTAAACATTTTTTGATATCTGTATGGGGAATTGAACGTCGAATTCGTTGACCTGGAAATATGTTGCTCGTGTAATACGCTATCTGTTAGTATTTCTATACGTTAGTTTTCGTGATACAGTAACGTTTTAATTAGATACATCGATGAGACTTATCCGTTGACATAACGTATTTGTTCTTAACTATTTCTTTATGGAACTATCACCAGCATATTCCTGGCATTTTTCTGTTTGAAATTATACCACACACAATACCATTTGGGTCGAGCTTACCCCGTTAATTCGCGATAAAGTGGAACCTCTATAAATCTTTATAACATGCGTTCTTAATAGGAAACATGTAAAATAAGAATGGTGATACAGAAAATGTTTGTTTCTTCAGCGATGAACACACAATTATTTAAAACACTATAACTTAAGAAAAATCCAGTATTTTTGCAGAGAAAACAGTCAGCACGTTCAGCAAACATTACGGGATAACCTCGCAAAATTTCTAATTCAAAAGCTGAACAGATTCTCTCCAAAAAACATTCAACAACAGCCTAATGCTACAAACGTCGCACAGTCTCTCAGCAAAATGCATTCGATTGAAAATATTTGGTAGTGGGTTTGTCAGGAAGATACTCGACTTTTAAGAACACTTTGATTTGTTGTAAAGGTTTCTCGTGGTTACGTGCAGTCGGTAAGCATTGCAAATAGGGGAGTCGACTTCGCAAGAAGCTTCTTGCTTTTCTGCCCGAGGAAAAAACAGCAAGCTGGCTGCATTTCCATAGCGCGTCACGTCGCGTCGTCGCGAGAAAAACTTGTACCCCCTTTTCAGCCCCGTCGTTTCTGGTTTACTCTACGATCCCAAGGAACGACTGCCAGTGAAATTCAAAATGGCAGCTTTGACGCGAGTTTACGTACTACAGTCTCCGACGTAGGTAGAAGCTATCTGCACGATAGAAATCGAAGTTATGCGAAGAATCGCTTTGAATTCGGAAGGCCGACGAACGAATCGATAAAAGCAATTGATTCTGCGAGCTGCGGAAAACTCCAGCGTTTACTAAAACTGCATTCTAATTTTCATTTGACGATTAAACTGCGCATCTTCGTGCGAAAGAAAAATTGCATCCATTTCAAGATGCAAGTCTAACGAATTAAAAATGATACAACAGTATTTTAAAATTATTCAAATGCTCCTACTGTTTTGCACACTTACCACTAATTTTTGAAGGCGACGTTGTGAGACCAGTGGATAAAATGTTACTTTGCGTAAAAGAAAATACGTACAAAATTTTATTCTACATTTATTTATTATCCTGAGAAATTATGAACAACGAAGAAGTTGTGGACGGTGAATCTTTATGCAAAATAAAAATTGTCCATGTCAATTGCAAGAAATAGGAGCTGCCAAGAAGACCAAAATTCCTTAATAATTTTATGAAGCCACAGGGGCAATCGCGTTTCTTAAATCATCCGATATTTTCACGGTTTTGTATTTTACCTGCTCATTTCTGTCACAAGTGCATGAAATCCGCTAATCACCGTAACTATAAATTAACTTATAGTGCAAGGGATCAATTAAGTTTTTGTAATTGCGAGGAACGGGTTTCGCCCACAAGGCCCAATCGCGCGTCTCGTCTCGTCTCGTTTTCCCTTTCTATTGTGTAATGGGGATCTGTTCTATCAAGCGGAAGTTCACACAAAGGTTAACAATATCGATGACTCGAAGAAGCAGCGAGATACGACAGAGTAAATTTTAGCTAATGCACTGTGCCGGTATAATATTACGAAGAGGGAAGGATAGTATGGCACGATGCCATGGATTGCAATGCGATCCACCTGCGTAAGGGAACGCGTGGGTGAACCTGGATAACGAGCCAGGATTAATCGAAAAGAATTTTACCTATGCTTTCACGGTGGTCCGATCCAATCGCGAGCCGATCGTTCGCCTTGGAAAATTGCGCGAATCGAGACTGACAACTTCGTTCGCGAGCTGGGAGTGCCGAGCAATTTGCTGGAAAATGTTGAGTCGACTCGGAACGGGAATTAAGTACACTTTATTGCTACATTATAAATCGATTTTAATACGATTTTATTAGCATCACTAAAATGCAAATAGATTAAATATTAAAGTGGAATTTACTGTGATCGAATTCAGATTTCTAGTGACAGTTTCATTAATTAAAATATCCCTTCTTACTTTGTCAGCATTTTTACGGTTGTTATTCATCGCTTAACGTGCTAATGTTTCAGCTCTTAATTTATTAGCCCTCACACATACACTGTAAATTAATTTCAATAGGATTTTATTAGGATTAGCAGAATACAAAAAGATTTAAAATTAAAGTAGAATTTACTGTGATACATTGCAACATTCTAGTTTCGGTTCCAGTAATTAAATTACTCCTTGGCTTTGTGCGAATTTTTAAGGTTGGTATCCAATGCTTAAAGTGCTTCCTTCTCAGGTTTCGATTTATTAACCCTCACACACACATTATGAACCGATTTCAATGGGATTTTAGTAGGATTATTAGAATGCAGGAAAGAGTCAGGATTAAAGTAGCATTTACTGTGATAAACTTCAAGTTTTTAGTTTAGATTCCATTAATTCCTAAAGTTGATATTCACTATTTAACGTGCTAATTTTGCAGTTTTTGATTTATTAAAATTCACACATTTATACACTCTGTAAAATGATTGATCTCATTCTGTCGCTGTTATGAGACACATTTAAACTGTGACGTCATAAACCTGTTGATTTAAAGAGTCGGGCAAAAATGTTAAATTATTTTGATTTTGTGGAACATTTGAGGTTCCCAGGCAAGTTGTTAAGTTATACCGCGTTTTTATTACGAAGCTTGTCCGCACCGAATTTCGTTTGCCACGCCGCGCCGCGCCGCGCCGCACGTATTTGCACATAGTTGCGGATGCATATTATAGGGATGGAGATGTAGGAAGTCAAACGAGGACTTCTTGCATAGTTTCCTGAATTTTGCATAAGCCTCGCGCGAGCATGTTACAAGAAGCATGAGATACGCGACGCGAAGATCTTGCACGCGTCCTTGATTTGGGAAACACACGGGACCCCCGCAATCCTTGTGTTCAAATCCGGCTGAAATCTCGCTTATGATATATCAGTCGTTAATGCAGAAATGCCGAGCCTTAATTAGAATTCTAGAAGTTTCTTGGCTGGCAACCACCCGGGATCTCGAATTAACTTGCGTTGCACAAGTATCAATCGCTGTACACATTGCACACTGTTCCAATCGGAGAATATACAGTTAATAAACTTTCGAACTAGAAATTTCGTCTGTGAATACTGTCAAACAATAATTACATCCTGGCTAGGTTGTATGTATGGTATGGTTGTATGTATTTTGTTTAACAGCTGTTTTCGTACCTCTTACTCTAAAATAATATTTAATTACACTCTCCAACAGCCAAAAAGGATATCGATTCTCACTATGCAATTCTTATAGATTCTATGCTTCTTATATTATTCTAAAAGATATTGAATTGATTTTTACAGCAAAAGATTCCTTAGACTTTCCCGAATACAGTGATATATAATATTAATGCATTATGATTGTTTAAACATGTTTAAACGGTCATTAAAGACGGAGAGACACTACTTTCGCACCAATTTTTGAGGATATTTTTGAATTTATCTCAAAAAGTAAGCGTCCAGCGGAAAATCGAACTATACCACGCGATAGAGCAGACTTTTATCTTGAGAAACCACCTTTTCAAGTTTCGAACGTCGACGTTTTTTTTCGAACCAGAAAGCAAAATATCTTCGCCCGACATGAGTTGCGGTAGTGGGAATTGAAATACTTTTTGGCTGTTGGACAGTGTTATCATTGCAATGATTAGACGGCTTGGCTTCTATGCATTTATGGTAAAAATAATCAAACGCAATTAAATACTATACAGGTGTCTTTGAAAGGGGTGGTTCCTCGGGTCATCTGAAGTAACTTTTTCAAGTAATTTATTTTCTAATGTTTATAGTGTTTACTAGTGCTTATAAAAAACACTGAATGTTATTCTTTAATAACTCCGTAACGAAGTCGTGGAGAACATTTTCGCAAAGGAAAAAATTATTTCAAATTACCTCAGGAATCACCACCCTTTCAAGAAAGTACATTTCTGGGACACCCTGTATAATTATCGACTTCAAAATCATTAAAAACTACTGCTGTATCGCTGTTAGCTCATTCAAATTATTAAGAAAATAAATAAATGTCTATATCAACGTTGACAATTTTCATTAATTATTTTTCTTAATAGTTGAAGTCCTCAGGCTTCTAACAAAATCTCGCTAAAGTCTCCAGGACTACAGTGCGTCGAATTGTTCCTTCGAGTGTTCGATATCGGATGAAACCGATCGGGAGCTGTTCGAAACTATTTGACACGGTAATTTCCATCGGCAAACGTTCCCTCGGAAAGAACGGAGGGCCCTCAGAGTTGCCCGTGCAAAACATATCGGTGGAATATCTCGCAAATTATTCCTGTAACTGGTCAAACAATTCCGATTGCGAAATTCTGTATCCTTTCGCGGTAAAGTTCTGATACGCGCGCGGTTTCCTTTTGCCAGAAATATCCCTTTGTTTAAATAACGTATTTCCCGCGGTGTGTTTTTTATCGTTGGCCATCGAGCCGTACGCGGGCGACATACACACATCGGTACATCTACGTAGCACGTATCGAGTTTCGGTCGAATTGAGGATTCGTAGACGACGAAATAAAAATGTTTAAAAACACAATAACACCGACAGAAAGTAGGCTGTTTATATTGGAACGGAAAGAAAGATCTATCACGCGCAGGTGAATCGTCCGGGTTAAAATAACCTGGCACTCGTCTAGCGTGGGGCTGAAGCGTTTTACACCTACAATTATGGTCCCTCCTATATCGTATTACCGAAGAATGCACTTTATATTTATCAGATTACACTTTGCGGAACACGAACGTAGGAAAACCGAGCGATCGAGTGCCACCAGACTAAATCTCTACTGCTCCCCCGCAGATTTCCTTCGTCTGGAACGTCGCACGGCTTTTCATACTCTCTTTTATTTATTTAAAGTAATTTGAACCCCCTCCCCGATATTTCGTTTCACGCTTTTGTGAAAGCTGAAACGCAAAGAAACAATCGCAATCAATAGAAGAAATGTGGATTTTTACGCGAGAATGGTCTGTATTAATTTTATAAGAGACGTAGGAACAAATCACTTCTTTTAATAATTTTTCTTTTTGAATTTCCTTGAATGGGAGTACTCCTGAGGCCATTTCAAATCACTTTCTCCTTTACGAAAATTTTCTCCGCCGCTTCGCTAACGCTACACGTACCGAGCCTCAAGGCGGTAGGATACTGAGGATTGTAACTAGAAAGGAACTAGAATCTTACTAGATTTTAGGTCGAAACAAGTCCTTGCCACTTTTCACTTTTTGTCCTTATTTCAGCAAATTTTGGGCTGGTTGAGGGATCAATCTAAAGTGGAAGGTTCAGTGCATGGGGCTCTGGTCATGACGCTAACGAGATTATGCTTATATATGTATATAATAATATGAGTGTCCAAAGTAGGAGAAAAATTGAGAAAAAATACCCGCAGATTCCAATGTGTTTTTCTGCCGCTAAAGACTTTTTTGACTGCTGTGATGACCAGAGCACCATGCGTTGTGCTTCCTCTTTAGATTGAGCCCTCACCCAGCCCAAAATTTGCTCGTATAAGGACAAAAAGTGAAAAATGGCAAACCCATGTTTCTACAAAAAATCTAGTAAGATTCTACCCCCCTCAGATTGTAACTACAATCTACTAGATTTTGGGTCGAAACAAGGGCTTGCCATTTTTCAGATTTTGTCCTTATACGAGCAAATTTTGTGCTGGGTGAGGGCTCAATCTAAAAAGTAAGGTTCAGCGCATGGTGCTCTGGTCATCACAGCAGTCAAAAAAGTCTTTAGCGGCAGAAAAATACATTGGAATCTGCGGGTATTTTTTCTCGATTTTTCTCCTACTTTGGACACTCATATTATTATATACAAGCATAATCTTGTTAGCGTCATGACCAGAGCACCATTCGCTGAACCTTCCTCTATCAAATGAACCTTTTTGCAGCTCAAAATATGCTCGTATAAGGACAAAAAGTGAAAAGTGGCAAGCCCTTGTTTCGACCCAAAATCTAGTAATATTCTAGTTAGATTTCTGAGTATCCTACCGCCTTAAAAGTAACTGGTGCATTTTCCCTTAAAAATAACAAGATTGATTTGATTTAGACTTTGTGTGGGGGGTTCCTATTGCAATACGTGCTCTACTAAAGATATCTACACAAACATTTCTTATGAAATCATTTTTATAATTTGTTAGAGTATGTATTTGCAATTCGCGCGCGTGTACGAGAAGCGGTTTCGTTCTTCGATCGCTGGCGTCGCGTCGCACAGTGGGGTATTTGGCCCGAAAAAGTGGAAAAAATTCGATTTCTAAATTTTTGCGTATGGCATAAAATTTTTGTTGTTCGTTGTAGTTAAAGGTCTGAAGAATAAGGCTGCAATATTATTTTTTCTATTTGTACACCCGTGAAGTAGTAAACTTCATCGAAAGTCGAGAGATTTTAAGGCGCGCTTGGCGTTCTTAAACAGTCTCTAAGACAGCGTCTGTTCATTGGCGATTTTCAAGTGTTTGAAGGAAAATTCTGTAAATTCTTGTATTACAAAAGTTGTTCAGGTAGGTATACAGAGCACTTTCGCATAGATTTTATTTTGTTATCATCTAAATTAGTATAGTTATTAATATTTGAATATTACCAATCATTCTGTAAGCTTCTTAAAAATTACACAAAATTCATTGACAATTTTGTTATAGTATAAAGCGTTATTAAGTGCTCTTTTTGGTGTCATTACATTCGGTAAAGATTCGTGATTAAAAGCCAACAAAGTTTGAATCCGAATATGTCCGAATTCAAATTTTATAGCCTATTTAGTATTAAGCGTTTAACAGCGTTTCGCGTACGCCTGCATGTTCGGCTACGCTTGCTACGGCTGCGTGAGGTTCTACAGCTTCTTCTGCGGAACTGTTTATATTACTGGCACTTGGTTGTATATAAGAGGTTCCAGATAAGCATTCGACTAAGGTTTTTCTTTCTTCTGCATTCAGTTTTCCTTCTGCATTCAGTTGAAGAACTGCCAGCAGGGAAATCAGAGCGATTTATTAAGTGCGTTTTTTAGTTTCTTAAGTGTTACATTTTAGTTCTTATTCATTTTATGTGTTCTTTTACATTTTCTATCGTTCTTATAATATTCATTCTGAGTGTGTTATACAGTGTGTATTATTAGTTTAGTGTATATTTAAATACTGTTTTATGTGCGTTTTATTGGTCAAGTTTACATGATTCTTGGTAAGTATCATTTAAAATATTTGTTGCATCACTCAAATATTGTCTACTTGTACTATTTTGATCTGAACTATTTAATGAGAATACATATATTATATATAGATATTTAAAAAATGTCAGCAAATCCTGTAATGCCAACTGCGGGCTCATCGGGAATTAAATTGCGAACAAGAATGCAATTATTTAACGTAATGCAAGAAAAAGAAGGGAACATTATTTACAGTTAGAATATCTCGAAAATTTTCTACTGCATCAAGACAATTATTCAGGTGAAGAATTTAAAATTTTCTTATAATATGTTTATTTATTTAATAAAAAGTTTCGAGATTCACATATTTTGCATAAAATAATAATTTACTTCATTTCAATATAATTTATGTGCAAAAATAATTCTTTTCAGCCTTTCGGTGCAAATATTCTACTATCGCCACGGTTTTTCATAGATTCTCGGTAATCTGAGGAAAAAATGTTTCCAACAAAAGAGGAACAGTATACAGACGTCTACAAATTTCAATATATAAAAGTTAAAAAAAAAAATTTTTTTTTCAAAAAATTGAGGTGAATTTGATTTTTTAAAAGCTGAAATGTATTTTGGATTTCATAATGTTGTAGCTGATCTGAAGACGAATCCAACGATATATAATGTTATAACATTGAGACTATAAATAACGCTACAATAGTTTTTTCCACTTTTTCAGGCCAAATACCCCACTGTGCGTCGCATGTACAGTTACAGTGACGAGCAAAAGTGTAAACACACTTCGTTTGTTTTACATAAAATGTGATAATACAAGATAGTTTTCAATTGAATGATAAAGATTCGGTAATGATAATTGTATGGTGAATGTGATAAATAAAACATAACAGTTTATGTTCGATAATATTAACAATGTATAGAATATTTTACAAAAATAAGGATCGGTAGCAATGTTTACAGTTTTGCACGTATCATCAGAAACGAGTAAGATTGTACACATGCTAGGGAAATGAAATTGTCAACAAATACTGATAGCCAACTGTCGTAAGGCACGTTTAGACTAGTGTTTACGTAGTTATTCTTCAGTGTGAAAGTTACTTGACTCGCGAGAGGCAAGATGAAACCACTTAGTGCAGACAAGAGGAACAGTATAATTTCATTGTGCGATAAAGGTTTTTCATTACGGCAAATTGCAGTCAAAAACCTATGGTAGTACGTCAACTTCCTCAAGAAACGGTAGACCGCGACTGGTTTCTGACAGAGCTGCACGTCAAATTGCACATCGTCTTCGGTCTGAAAGTCATAAAACTCCAAAAAATCGCGGCTCAACACATTGGAGTAAATGCAAGTGAATGGACCATTCGCCGTTCCTTAAAGAGAATCGGGTTGAAAGCGAAAGAAAAGAAACGCAAACCAGCTCTTTCAGTCAAAAGTATTAAACCACGACAAAAATTTGCTCGTACATACAAAGAGTGGACAACAGAAGACTGGAAAAGGGTTATATGGTCTGACGAAACAAAAATTAATAGATTGAATCTGATGGGAAAATAGTAATCAAGCAAGTAGCATAAAACAAACTATGAAGTTCGGGGGGTAGTCCAATTTTGTTTCGGGGTTGTTTTACTCATAAGTAGACTGCGGATTTTATGCATTTATGACAAAAATGGGTAAACACAATTTAAAGCAGTGGACATATTAAAGAGATTTAAAGACATCAGCGTATTGATTTCAGCTTAATCAGATAATTAAAAGAAGAAAGAAATTTTTATTTCACTCCCGTGTCTTGCAATCAATGCAAACATTTTTTATTTTGCATAAAGATCCGCAGTCTACTCATAAGGGTGTTGGTCCTTTAGTTCGGATAGAAGGTATCATGTGCAGAGAGCATTATTTAAATATTTTGAAAAATAATTTACCTTCTGTTGTTGATTCTATCGAATTTCCCGAAGATGAAGTAGTATTTCAACAAGACGGGGATCCTAAACATACTGCAGAAATAGTAATAAACTGGCTAGGAAATCAAAAATTTTCTGTGATGAAGTGGCCAGCACAAAGTCCGGATATGAACCCAATCGAAAATTTGTGGTCAATTGTGAAAAGAAGGCTAGCAAAATATGACAATCCATCTTCAGGTGTTTATGAATTGTGGAAAAGAACAGAACAAGAATGGTACAATATTGAGCCGGAAATTATTAAAAATTTAATAGATAGTATGCCACGCAGGCTAGAGGCGGTACAAAAAAGTAAAGGCAAATGGACAAAATGTTAATTTAAAGCTTTATTTCGATGTGCACAATTAAAGTGCAAAACTGTAAACATTGCTACAAATCCTTATTTTTGTAAAATATTCTATATATTGTCAATATTATCGAACATAAACTGTTATGTTTTGTTTATCACATTCACCATATAATTATTATTACCTAATCTTTATCATTCAATTGGAAAATAGCTTGTAATATTATCACGTTTTATGTAAAACAAACGAAGTGTGTTTACACTTTGCTCGTCACTGTATCTGTCTCTCCGCGTTCGAATCGGTTCTGTAAAATGGATGCAGCGTTGAAGCACATTGTTCAATTATGATTATAAAAACCCATAGCTCTAACATAATTTCAATAATTGTAAAATAAAAAATCTGGAATCGGTCATTTTGACCGGTGGTGGTAGGTTTAGTGTTAAAGAGTTATTAACAAAAAACGCTGTTGTCGTACTCTGATTGGTCCGTGTTTTTCGTTAATAACTCCTTAACGAAGCGATGAAGAACATTTTATCAAATCACCGCCTTATAGTACAACACTTTTGGACACCTGTTTATTGTTGTTCAGCACAGTGTCTCAGTTTTGAACCTTTATAAATTCTATGATTTCCAGTCAATATTACAGTATTTTAATAGTAATACCGTTCAATCGACTATTCGCAAAGATAACGGTCAATGACATATTCTCACGTTCCCCGTTCTCTATAGCCACGCTCGGCTGAGCTCGATTCGAGTCGCAATAAGAAGTGGCAAAGAAGATCATAGACTAACATATTAACCGGGATCAGAATAACACGCCCATCCGGGAAAGGATGTCTCAAGTACGACAGAAAATACAGTTTTATTTTCACGGACGTACCCGGAATACCTTCGGTCAAGACGTGTCGAACGGTTTCCCCTCGTTCACCATTCGTGTACGCCAATTCAAAAATATTTGAACGGGTCTCCCATTCACAATGCGGTCGGATTTTATTGCGGGAAATTTAAACGCGCGTCATAACCACTGCAGACATGATTTTTCGGTCGGGTTTGAGGTTTGGAGGAAAATTTGCTTGCAATGCAATTATTGCAATGCAGGAGGTCCAAAATCGCAATTTTTGTTCAGATGTGCTGAAAGTATGGCTTTCAAAAGTGTGCTCAAAATATTTCATATTTCTATTTTAGAGAATACCCAAATTATAGTTAGTTCAGCGTGTGGCGTGTCAAAGACAGGTGGGGAGAACTGGAATTTTGAGCGCGTTTTTTTAAATAATTACATACTACGATATCTGGAAAACTACTATACCGATCGAATTAACAATTTTGTTTGCTTCTTCAGCACATATGTGGTTATCGCACGGTGCAACAGGTTGGCCAAAATATATTTTTTTACTAATTTTTCCAGCGTCCGAAAGCCTGATATCGAAGATGCTTCAAAGATGTTTTCACTCCCTAAATAGAACAAGCAGTATCATACTTGTGTTTCTTTAAAGTCTACGTGTATTACACATAAACACTTGCACGGCTCCCTTCCTGCTTAACTGACCCGATTTTCAATTCTTCGTGAACTTGCACCGAATACTTCGCAAGATATTCGAGAGTCGCTTTCAATTTTAAAAAGAAAACGGCATTTCGTAGAGCGATAATAGTGTCGGGCAACGTCTTGGCAGAAAAGTTCACGGGTTGGCAACGTTTTCAAATCGTAGCTCTCGAGGCAGAGAAAAAATCTCCGAATGGTATAAATCAGGGACGCTATCGTATCACAATATTTGAAATAGAATCTCCTCGATGCTGATTTTCTATTCACGTTTTTCGCATCTTTATTCAATGGGGGGAGATCAACGGAATTGGGTTTGAAGGGGTTCATCTCCTGTATGTAATGTATACCGAATGGAAGGGACGACAAGCATAGAAGTTGCATGACTTTAAAATTCGTCTGACCAAACTTCGACTGGCCTGAAACGCTGGCAGCGCGGAGGCGTTCGAAATAAACTCGATATATGCTAATACGGCTACTCAAATATCAACGTTCGTTCTTCCCCCGGCAGTATAGAACGTCTTACCGCGGTTTCAACGGGGAGTACTCTTAGAAATTAAATTCAACTTTGGGGAAACGTACCACGATAACACAACTGTTCGCATAAACGAGTTCGCGAACGATAGAACAATACACTTTCCCGATACCCGTTTCGAGATATCGGAAATACTTTCGGTATTAAGCTTATAAAGTTAAGGAACTATGTTTCTATACATTATTTCAGAATAGGTTTATGAACAATAGGTAACATCAAATTGAATTTCATATTATATTTAATTTTATATTTAAAAGACGACGATATTTGTTATTAAATATTTCCATTAAAATTTGAATATTTTATTTTCATGCCGCAATTCAGGTTTGCTTTTATACACTCTTTCAAAATACGTTTGTGTAAGTAAAATCAAATTGACTTGCTGAATGGATTTCATTTTTAAAAATTGACATTTATATTGTATTAAAATCCAGTCGGACAACGTGATAACACACAAATATGGTACAAGGTGTTCCAAAAATGTTGTGCTTTGAAAGGGTGATTCAGGAGCGCATTCGCAGTAACTTTTTCCTTTGCGAAAATGTTCTCAGCGGCTTTGTTTAGGAGTTATTAACGAGAAACATGGACCAATCAGAGTACGGAGTCCGCCTGCTGTAGCCACGCTCTAATTGGTCCGTGTTTTCCTTCAATAACTACTGAACGAAGCCGCAGAGAACATTTTCGCGATGAAAAAAGTTATTTCAAATGACCTCGGCTACCAGCCTTTTCGAAGAAATACGTTTTTATAGGATAATCTGTATAAATTATTAACAAAATGAATGATATTTTGTTGCACTTTCTGTACAGACACTGCACGACAGCAGACATTCACATTGAGGAAATAATCCGATTGGAATATGACATTTGCGAGTTACGGCTTAGTACAGTAATCGCTCCTTCGTTGTCCTGAATCGTCGGCACGATCGTTGTCCAGTGCCTAGTGCAGGACTGTCTAGACCCGGGCAGAACGGAGAACAATAGGAAAGGAATATGGCAAGGAAATAAGGAGTTTTTTAAAGCCAGACAGTTGACTGCTTTTGACTGCGAATGCTTTTCTTTGTCATTTAACTAGCCGTTTCACTAAAGACGCAGTCATAAATCAAAAATAGTGTCCGGGCACGGTCGTTGTCCGCTCAAACCCCCGGCCTTTGGACAACGAAGGAGCTTTTACTGTATCTGGATACGCCCAGCGTTAAATATGCGACTCCAGGGTTAATAAAAAATGAGTATAAGTAGCTACGTAAGCACAGCTTGCTGGAGAAGTTCGGCTCGTCGGTTTTTCCCGCAGAATAACCGGAGCAATCGATTCGAGTGGAAGGCTCGGCTCTGTTGCGAAAAAAAGTAATCGGGTTTCGCGTGTGCCTAGGCTCGCTCGCGAAAAAGTACGATCGTACGACATTAGACTTTATTATGGTAACTGTTAGATAGTGGCACGTCAGCCCTGTCGGATAAAAAGGAACGGAAGTTTATTGCCTACCGGCGAGGCTCCACCGCGTTGTATTATATCTCGACACTAGGAATTTCATTTTTTAACATGTCCTTTCTCAAAGTAATGAGACTAATCGATCGATGACCCAGCTCTCTCTCTCTCTCTCTCTCTCTCTCTCTCTCTCTCTCTCTCTCTCTCTCTCTCTCTCTCTCGAACGGCGGCGCGGCGGCCCAATCGCGAAATTTACGGCTCCTACTTCTTTTTTTACATCGGAACCTAATTTATACATATTCACGACTCGCTGTTTTAATATGGCATATACGTCCACGTCGGAACGGGATATCGGAGACCAAGAGCGATGAAAGGAACGCGGTTAAGTTCCGCGGAAATCATAAAATTAGATACAATACGTTTCAGCTGTAGCGAACTGTGTTATGTTGCATTGTCGACAAAAATCCCTGTCCTATTTTCTGGGACTGAAGATGAAGAAACTTGTACACTGTGGAACCTCGATTATCCGAGCCTTCGATATCTGAAGTCTTCTTCATCAACATAAGCTCTAAAAGCTCACTCGAAATGCGCAATCTCGTAAATAATTCCGAGCCCAGTCGGGCCAAGAACGAGCAAGAAATTCAATTTTTAATGTAATCGGAAAATCTTCATAGAGTATGATTACATACGAGACTACGCATTTCATTCATTTATGACGAAAATGAGTGCTTCTGAAACGATAAATAAATTAAAAGATTAAAAGACTAAGAGTATTAATACATTATACTCACTACACTAAAATTATTAGTGAAAAATTCATTGGTTCACAGAATATGATTACTAGACTTCGGATTTCATGTATTTATGATTGTCTAGAATTATCGTCTAGACTCCAGACATCGTGTTTGGGTTCGTGCTGCGATCGAGTGGAACATTGTCATTTTCGAGTTATTTATCGGCATGCTTGGCCCTTGGAATTAGTTACGGACTTGGGTACGGCTGAAAGTTAAGTGTCTCGTTTCGCATCAGGAAAACAAACCAACCGTACCCCAGTCGATGACAATTGACGTGAATTGACGCATCGCAGACCCACGCCAGTCAGCGGAAAGACGAAACCAGTTTTGGGGATAAATCTTTGAACAAGGGAACTTTGTGCGGCGTCTTACGAGGCTTGCGTGAGAAATGAAATCACGAATTACGGTAGGCGTTCCCAGAGGTGGGCATTGTTTGGCGAAAAAAATATTTAAAATACTATTTAATATTTTAGATTTTATTTTGCTTAAAGGAAATAGTATTTTATTTGAACAATCTGAACCTCAAAATAAAATATTTCTATTTTAACAATTTTATCCACAAAATGAAATATTTCTATTTTAATAATCTGAAACACAAAATATAATATTTAATTTTTTGCGTCGGTATTTAATATTTCTTATTTTAGCAATAATTTAAAGAAGAAATGATACTTACTATAAGAAACTATATCATTTGCCACATTTTCGTTTTATTTTTTTGTTTGATTCTTGCTATTACTGCGTATATCCACTTTAGTTCACAGCATGTGCCTACTGAGATTTGTTGATAAACATACAGTGTATCTTATCACCAGGAAACTATTTATACTCAGAAACCTATTGAATGCGAACCATTATTTTGAGCAATAATATTTAAAATGGAAATTGAAAATAAAGACAAACTCCAAATATTTTCAATATTCTTAAAATAAAATACGATTTTCAAATACTATTTTCTAAAATTACTTCATCAAATAAAATATTTTATTTTCAAAAATTACTGCATCAAATAAAATAATTTATTTGCAAAGTTGTACAGACACTCTAAAATAAATGGGATTATTTACTATTTACTATTTCAAATACTATTTTCCCCAACTCTGGGCGTTCCCCAGATTTTGGAGTACGCCCCGAAATGGTGATTGGTTCCCTTTTTATCTCTACCACAGAAAAAAAACGTGGTAATTATCGTTTCCTGAGCTTTAGTAGGGAATTGCGAGAGAAATAGGACTCGGAACTTTGAGATCCTTCGAGGAGAATCGTACGAACCTTATACATACATGAGTATACTAATCCGTGGAAAGTTACGAAGCTTCTTTTTAGATAGAACAGTATTAACTTTGGATTTGAATTTGAACTGTAAAGTGAACTGTCAAGTGAACTGTGAACTTATCTTCTGAACTCTTCTATGAACTTTCTATGGACTTTTCCTATGAAGTTTACAATAAACTTCTCTTATGGACATTTCTATGAACTTTTCTATGGACTTTTCCTATGAAGTTTACAATAAAACTTTTAATATGAACTTTTACAATAAACTCCTCTTATGAACTTTTATTATGAACTTTTACTATGAACCTTTCTTCTGAATCTTTACTCTGAGCTTTCAAACCTTGATCTTTCTAAGAGTTCACAATAAGTGTTCTTGTGTTACGAATGTGAACACACAAGTTATTGTGCAAATCGGAGCGTTAATTGCCCCTGAGCTAGCGGCAATCTTGTACTGGGCAACGCTCTAAACAATGACAAAAATGAGTGCATCGAAAACGGTGAAAAAATTAAAAAATTAAATGACTGACAGTATTAATACATTACGTTCACTACATTAAAATTATTATTGAAAAATTAATTTGTTCACAGAATATGATTATTCGACTCCGGATTTCATGCATTTATAACGAAATGAGTGCTTTTAAAACGGTGAAGAGATTAAAAGACTTTTAATACATTATTTTCACTACATTAAAATTATTCGTGGAAAATTCATTTGTTCAGAGAATATGATTACTAGACTTCGGATTTCATGCATTTATGACAAAAATGAGTGCATCGAAAACGGTGAAAAAATTAAAAAATTAAATGACTGATAGTATTAACATATAATTCTCGCTTCATTAAAATGATTAGTGAAGAATGTAATTGTGAGGAATGTTTATTCTATTAGGTAGTTGGATATGAAATGTCCGGTTTTTAGCAATGACATTAAGCAAACGCTATTTTGTAGCCAATGTATTTTATCTGCAAATTTCAAGTTTCTTGATTGTATGTACTACGGTAAAAATGAGATATTATAGTCCCTCGCGTTTTTCATTTACAAAATTGTTATCTTGATTTTGTAGTCCTTTTTACCATCAACGGCTAGTAATTTAATTACTCGCCACAATTTCACCAGAAATCACATAAAAGTTATTTTTCCAGATATATGAAAGGGATGCACGACAGTCGCGTATGTTGACGTTAAAATAAACTTGATTTAAAAGTAAAATTATACATCTTAATTAAAATTGAATTATGAAACTATAAAAGCAACAAGCAAGTGGTTGCCTTATAAAAATGACAAGAATTAATTTATTTAAACTTTGCGCGGTGCTTATTATAATATGTGCTCCAACAAAGATATTTATTAAATCATTTCTTATTGAAGCATCTTTACAATTTCATTAATTGTGAAATAAAAAATCTAGGTCATTTGACCGGTCGTTGTACGTTCAGTGTTAAGAATTAGCACTGTACCTCAAAGTTTTATATAATAAAAATAAACCTATAGACTGTAACAGCATTTCTTAATCAAACCGTTTTATAAGTCGCATTCTAAAAAATCGGACATTTCATATGCAACAACCTAATATAAAAAATCAAGGTAGCCATTGATTTTTAAAAATCAATATATATTTTTGACGCCATCATATTAGAGTCAAAACGAATCCAACGACCTACTGAGCTAGATCGGCCGCCCGGACCACCGCGGTGGTCGCAGACAGCGATTCTAAATGACCAAAAATTCGAAGTAAACTCGTTCCATTTAATTTCCGTGCACGAATTAAGTTGTTGAACTGGAAAAACTTGGGGGGGGGGGGCACGGCCGCAACGTCTCCGCCGCGCAACGAGATCGCGAGCGGGCGAAAGTTCCGCCGATGAAAGGGGACGCGATTGTGTCGAGAAGAAAGGAATAAATTGAAACACGATAGCCCGATGCTGGCGTAACCGTGTGTCGGATAGGAGAGCACGGTGGAGAGTACGTGGGAGAATGATAGGAGAGGAAGAGAGGACGCGATAGGACAGGGTAAGGGTAGAGCCCGGTAAGTAGTCTTCCGCAGAACTCGTGCCAAACAATTTGCAATGCTGAAGCGAAAAGTTGTTGAGCTTTAGCGCGAGAGGACGGTTTCTCACGAGGCCTGCGAATCGAATCAGTTTATCTTCGCTGTTTCCCGCGGAAGACCAAGCCGGGGACCATCAACCGTCATCAGCCGGACGAGCCGACTGCAAACCGAGCGAAAAAGATTCACGATCGAATAATTGAACCCTGAACCCCGGCATCGGATTCGCGGAAGCTCGAATACATTTCACGCCCTTTTCACCACTTTGTCTTCCGCCGACTTCATCTTTCCATTCTTCTTCTTCTTGTTCTTCTTCTTCTTCTTCTTCCACCTCTTCATCTTCTTCGCAACAAGGTCGACGGAAGCAGATCGCTTATTGCAAGAGCAATCGTTAAAAGTTCCTCGATGATTGAACCGAATAAATATCGGCGCTCAGAAGATACTTTTCAACGCTACAACATGGTAACATTTATGTACAGTGGCGGCCATAAGTTTATATAAGTACGCTCTCAAAAAGACGATAACTATTTTAATGTTGTACTATACGATTTGACCTTTTTTGAGAAGCTAATGCTATTTGCTTACTACAGGATGTGAAAAGAAATTTTTTCAAAAACTGCAATTGATCCGATTCGTTGAAAAAATACTAAAAGTTGCATTTTAAACTTTTTCATGTGGGCCTATATTGAAAATTTACAAAATAGGTTTTGTCGATCTGTGTCATTTACATGCACTGTGAAAGTTTCATCGAAATCGGTTGATACAGGAAAAAGCATTGAAAGCAGTGATGGGATTCGGGGCGCTTTTCTCGCGCATGCACGAGTTTCGGCAGGAACGTATCTACGTCTGAAGTTTGTGGCAGTTTGTGGAGAATGTAGTGGGGAATTAGTCAGGAATTAGTACTGCTAGGAAAGTACCGGAAGAGTTCAGAAGTTCATATATTATGTGTTATATGTGCATACATATTAAATTTTAATACAACACACACATGTTATACAGTCATATTTCAAAATCACGTCATAACAAATTTTGCGAAATTATTGGGGTGACTAAGGTACCCCATTTTAGCCGATCCTTGTACTTGATAGAGGCTAGAATCGTCGCGCATGCGCGAAAAAAGCGCCCCGAATCCCATCACTGATTGAAAGATGTAAGAATTCTTAGATATAGGCCGAAAATCGTGAAAATCTGCAATTTTGACCGTCTTTAGACGTTTGTAGCTCGTTGCAACGTTTACCGATTTTGACGAAATTTTCAGAATATGTTTAATTCGCACAAATCTACAAAACGTATTTTTCAAATTTTCAATATAGGCCCACATGAAAAAGTTGAAACTTTTAGTATTTTTCAACAATTCGGATAAATTGCAATTTTTGAAAAAATTTCTTTTCACATCCTGCAGTAAACTAATAGGTCTAGCTTCCAAAAAAGTTCAAAGCGTAATAGTACAATATTAAAATAGTTATCGTCTTTTTTAGAGCGTGCTTAAACTTATGGCCGCCACTGTTAACTCTTAGGCCCTCTGTCCACGATGCGTCGTGTCAGAAATGCGTACGCGACAAAATACCGATTGCTGTACGCTTCAGTGCTGCGACCAATGTAAAAGAATTGACGTCTGTCCACGAAGCGTCATCGTCGCGTAATCGTCGCTACATGCAGTCGTCATTATGATTAGCGTACACGATGCCGCGATCGTCTATACAAGAAGACTAGAGCAAATTTCACGTCAGTTACGAAAAGCAAACAAAGATGTCGAGTGACGAGGAGAACGTGATTTTTTATAATTATATTCATATCAGATCATTTAATTCCTGTCGTTATTTCATTCCGTGCCTTCTCTGTAGCGTCGTTTCTTGGAAAAATCTAATATAAGTACTATATATTGAAAATATTAAGGATAAATACAGAGTTTTGTTAATTATTGTCAATATTGTCATTAAATACAGAGAAAGACATCGGTGGTTTAAATTATCTGAAAAACTAAATCAAAAGTCGTATAAAACTATATTTTTAACTGCTTGTTGCTCGTGTGTATGTAAATGGATTTCGATGAAATTTTCAGCATGTGTATAATTAACATAGATCTACAAAAGATATATTTTAAATTTTCATTAAGGGCCCAAATAAAAAAGTTTTAAAAAATGCCTTTTTTATTTTTGCATGTAACCTTGTAAATTATAATTTTTGGAAAATCTTTTTAGCGTATCATTTCGTAAACCAATGCTTCTAATTGATTACAAAAAATGAGGGCGTTTGGTACAACTATAAAAAAGTTATTATGTTTTAAAGGGAGTACGAATACTTTCTTCCCTCACTGTATGTAGATATACGTCAATGTACGTCAATGTACGCCCAGCGTACGACACTGTCGTACGGCAGGCGACATGGTGAATGAAGATTGCGACCAGTATCGAGATATCGCTTTATGAGCGCGTTTCCATTATTTTACATTAACCTTGAAGATGTTTTTCGCCTACACGTTCCCTAGATACTATTATTTTTCATTAAAGAAAGGGTCTCAGTTTAATGTTGTAATGTTGTTATGTTATTTGACACAATTACAGTTTGTATTGTTTATTTTGTATGGAATACTCCAAAGCATGGTCAAATGCATAATGTGACGGAACAAGTTTTACAGAAATATCTGGTTCCCTACCCATCGACCTATATTTTTTTGCGAACTACACATTCTATGTTGGATGAGATCTTTTTCTGTGGGTTGTACTGTTATACAGGGTGGGGCAATAACTATTAGCACCTTAGACATCTTCGAAACTATAAGTTTCACAGAAATATTTGCTGATATAAAATTGCACAGTACGAAGGGGGCCATCCAGTGCAGATAATAGTTTTTTTGCAGGTGGAGGTACTTCGGACATTTGAAGGTCACCTTCATTTTTTTAATTGGAAAGAGGTATTTTTTAATACATCAATCGATGCAGCTGGACATTCGTTATAAAAAAGTACTAACCTATGTATGTCGAAAAGTTAGTAGTTCATGGAAATATTTCAATTTAAATAATGCTAAAACACCATTACTGTCGTACTAACAATAAGACGTTACACTAGTAAGTAAACGCTAACGTCTTAGTATGATAGTAATGGTGTTTTAGCATTATTTAAATTGAAATATCTCCTGAACTACTAACTTTTCGACATACATAGGTTAGTACTTTTTTATAACGAATGTCCAGCTGCATCGATTGATGTATTAAAAAATACCTCTTTCCATTTAAAAAAATGAAAGTGACCTTCAAATGTCCGAAGTACCTCCACCTGCAAAAAAACTATTATCGCCACCGGATGGCCCCCTTCGTACTGTGCAATTTTATATGAGCAAATATTTCTGTGAAACTTGTAGTTTCGAAGATATCTGAGGTGCTAATAGTTATTGCCCCACCCTGTATATTAGATCTTCGACATCGATTACAATTATCCCTCTGTATTCCATACAAAATAAACAATAAAAACTATCATCTTTAAAGCACCTTTCTCCAACGATGACATGTCTTAAAAATCGATAACATCTGTCATATTTTCAAATAAATCACTTCATATAAATAACAAAGATGACGAAATATCTCGTCCATAGCATTGTACGACGAAACAGGGTGACAAGATATCTCGTCCATAGCATCGTTTCTTCGACATCGTGGAAACGAAATATATGTACATATCTCGTTTACCATTATCTTCTGATCATTCTTTTGCAGCTATAAAGTTCGGAAATCAATATTTCTCTATATAAGGGGTCCACCTAGAATTGCCTTCTGTTTCGAATATAATTATATAGAATAAGTACGTCCTTATCGTCACTCAACATTTTCGTAATGATGCAAAATTTGCTGTACGTTTCGTGAATAAAAGAAGTGCGTGTACGCGTCTCTGACGCGACGCATCGTAGGCATAATCGAATCGTTCTACGCGTACGCGTTTCTGACGCGACGCATCGTGGACAGAGGGCCTTACTCCCACTTAAATACAGCAATGTACGTCGATTTGTCAATAAATTATTTGAAACTTTGTTAATAAATTTTTACTCGGGCATGGCATCATGCTGTCTTGTAACAGTGCAACAGATACTCCTCAAGGCTATAAATACGCTCAGAATATTGCTTCCATTTCTGACCTTGTGTGACCTTCATTATGTCATTATGCATTTGTCATTAGGTGTACAAGTAAGTTCTCGGCCTGAGAATAAAAACGGCTGCACTAAGTTTAAGGTTGGGGGATTTTATTAATAGTTTAACGTAACCTTAATATTTTGTTGTAACGACAATAACCAAAATGAGTTGCCACAAGATGCAAATTGGGCATTGTATGCTTTTCGCATATCAACTGAAAAAAGACAGTTCCGAGGCTAAGGAGATGATATGTGAAGCATTGGGAGAAGATGCTGTATCTATCAGCACCATCAAGAAGTGGTTCCAAAGATTCCGGAGTGGAAATTTCGACCTCGAAGATGACGAGAGAGCAGGAGCGCCGAAGAAATTTCCTGATGAATAGACTGCGGATCTTTATGCATTTATAGCAAAATTGAGTAGATGAAATTCCAAATTGTTAAAAAATTTTTTAAATTGAAGACGTCAATATATGATTTCTCCTCTTTTAAAATCATTAAGGAAAGAAATAATGTTCAATTTATTTCCCATTCCTTGCAATCGATGCAGACAATTTTAATTTTGCATACAGATCCGCAGTCTACTGACGAGGATTTGGAGCAATTACTCGAAGAAAATCCTTGCCAAACGCAAGCAGAGCTAGCTATTGGGTTAGGCGTAACGCAACAAAACGTTTCCGTTCGGCTGAAAATGCTAGGAAAAATTCAAAACCAGGGTCGCTGGGTTCGACACGTGCTGTCGGAAAGCAACAAATTGAGACCACACGTAGCAGAAACGACCAGTGACGCTCTGGATTCGTTGGGCTGAGAAGTTTTACCACACCCGGCGTATTCGCCTGACCTGCCTCCTTCAGATTATCACTTGTTCTGATCGCTACAACATCATTCGGTGGATACACACTTCCAAACAGTTGAAGAAGTCAGAAAATGCCTCGCAGACTTCATCGAGTCAAAACCGCTATCTTCTTTTCACCAAGGGATTCGTCGTTTACCCGAGAAGTGAAAGAAGGGCGTAGAAGCAAATGGAGACTAATTTCCCGATTAAAACATACTTGTATTTTAAATAAGAAAATATTTAATTTTACGAAAAAAGGCCGCGAACTTACAGGTAATAACTACATAGGATTCCATTTCAAAAAATTGAAGGTCTCCTTCATTTCTGAAAAACTAATTCGGTTAAGAATAATTCCAGACGCTATTACATTACTTACTATCAGTGTTATTGAAATACCGACCAGAAAAGTGCGCCGATTTCCCGAAAATTGCAATTTTTCCAAGACAAGCCTTCTTGCTGAATTTTCTCGATCTTCGGAGCATCGCCAATAAATTTCGCCAGGAGCATGCTCTAGGTCCAGCCGGTTAGGTATATATCGCTATAATTATCTGGAGTTTGAGATAGGTCGAGAACGCGATTTTTGTCGAGCGTTTCGCGACGACCCGGGTGCGGCATATCCAAACGTTCTATAATGTCCGAGTCGCTCGTAAAGCACAAAGAACACGGTGATGTAGTTGCGTGGAAAAATAGTTTAGCAGCCGGAATTGCCACAGTTGTGTAATAAAACGGTTGCCACTTACCCGTGTAATTTTTCTGGGCGCAATGAGTAGCAACGTGCAACGTGCAACGAGCTACGAGGGGCCGGCTCGTTGACTAACGTTCTGCGCTGCAAATTTCACGACGCGAAATTATTGCGACGATGCATCTAGCTCTCGAAGATAATTCCGGGGAGAGATATATACACATGTATAGAAAGAAAAGGTGCGTCGATTAATTCGCCGAAGCGCCCCCGAAGAAAGAAACGACGGGGAGTGGAAATTTAGGGGTTCTGACTACGGTAATGTCTCGATGTATGTGCAAACTTAGAGACCGAAATGTTAATTGTGTACGGGCTCCATTACTTCGTTTCTTACTGCTAGAACCTAGTACATTATTGCGGACGTTGAAAATGACAGCGAAATATCGGTGGGACAATACTAATTACACTGTCCAACAAATTTCAACTTTTTTTTGACGTTTCGAGTTTCACTACGCGACTCTTATAGAATGTTTTGCGCTGATTCCGAATCTGCCGTTAATTTTTAAGACAGTTAATAAAAGACATATTGTTCAACATTAAACAAATATTGCGAAGTTATTATAAAAGATATCGAATAGTCCTTTACAGCAAAAGAGACTGTAGATTTCTCCGAATACAGTACATATATCCAATATTATTACGTTATGAATGTTTAAATATGTTTGAACAATCATTAAAGATGGAGAGATACCACTTTTGCACCAATTTTTGAGGATATTTTTCAGTTTATCTTAAAAAACAAGGGCCCTATTCTATGTTGAACTATATCACGCGATAGAGCAGACTCTTATCTTGAGAAACCCCCCCTTTGAAGTTTGCAACGTCGACGTTTCTATCGAACCAGAATTTTTGTGAAAATCAAATTTCTCAAACACTGTGCGTCTAGGGGTAAAATTAAGAGCATATTCGAAATCAGCGCAAAAAACCATAAGAATCCCATAGTGAAAATCGAAATCAGTTTTTGGCTGTTGGACAGTATTATGTGTGTGTGTGTGGTAAGACAATGTTAATTCACTGATAAAACTTGTTTGTTTTTAATTCTTGTTTAAGTGAAACTTTTATGGTAATACTCGTGACATTTTTCTGATTAAAATGATACCAAATACGATCCCATTTGGACCTCGATTATTATCCGAACCGAGTACATAATTTGAAGTCGCTTCTATCTGGAATCGTTTTAAAGGTTGAAACCTCTACTTTCGGCATCCGTAAATTGTTAACTTTAACGATGTAGGCACCTCTAAAGTTAACCCTTAGATTGTTACCGTTTTTACGATACCCTCAAACCGTAAATGCGAGTCTTTCATGTGTGATAGCATGAGTTCTCTAAAACATCCGGAAAAATTCATATAGTACCTTCAAACCAGAGGTGGGCATTATTTGACGAAAAAATATTTAAAATACTATTTAATATTTTAGATTTTATTTTGCTTAAAGGAAATAGTATTTTATTTGAACAATCTGAGCCACGAAATAAAATATTTCTATTTGAACAATCTGAAACACAAAATATATTTTATTTTTTGCGTCGTTATACCTAATACTTTCAGAAGTTGCATTACTTATTTAATATTTCTTATTTTAGCAATAATTTAAAGAAGAAATGGTACTTACTATATAAGAAACTATATCATTTGTCACATTTTCGTTTTAGTTTTTTGTTTGATTGCTGCTATTACTGCGTATATCCACTACAGTTCACAGCATGTGCCTACTGAGGTTTGTTGATAAACATACAGTGTATCTTATCACCAGGAAACTATTTATACTCAGAAATCTATTGAATGCGAACCATTATTTTGAGCAATAATATTTAAAATTGAAATTGAAAATAAAGAGAAACTCCAAATATTTTCAATATTCTTAAAATAAAATACGATTTTCAAATACTATTTTCTAAAATTACTGCATCGAATCAAATATTGTATTTTCAAAAGTTACTGCATGAAATAAAATATTTTATTTTCAAAAAGCGCTGCATCAAATAAAATATTTTATTTTGAAACTTGTACAGACACTAAAATAAATGGGATTATTTACTATTTATTAGTTCAAATACTATTTTCCCCAGCTCTGCTTCAAAACATTCTAAATTAAGATCACAATGACTTTGCCAAAAAAAATTTTTTAAGACAATAATAGAACAGTTATTTCGCTACAGTGCGGGATCAAATCTTCACCAATTTGTACAATGATCCTGTTGCATATGGATCGCTATAGATTGAACCGTTCGGGTAATCGAGGCTCTACTGTGACTCGTGGATTAAACGAGTTAATACGATCCAAAGTGTATCGAGTTTGGACTGATTCAGATCAGGGAAATGTCACAAAGGAATAATTCGAAGCAAAAGGGTTTATCATTGAATTAGTATCGTCTGAGTCCCGCGCCTAAGCAGGGAGAAATTTTGCGCAAACATCGTGCACATCTCTTTCGCATGTATCGAGGCACTACTGCATTGTCAACCTTCGAACTAACTAACCACGTTCCATTAAAGGTTTAATCTTCGGCCGCAGTTACGGCCGTGCTTCCCTCGATTGTTCGAGGTAATTACGGCACGTCCAATTAGAGCGATCAAATTTTTTCCCCCATCGGCACCGTATTAGTTGGCTTCGCGGCGACCCCGCGATTATCCACGGTTTTAATTACGCGATTATAATAACAATCTTCTTTCACCGACGATTGCGCAGGGAATTAGGTGTATTACCTACCGGGAGTATATCGGCTCCGGCGTGATTGTTCTTTCGCGAAATAATAAGAGAACACCGGACATTGTAACGAGAATGCAAAAACAGTCCGCTCTATTGTTGCAGCAAAATATTTACCGGGAGACTGTACCAAATAAACAGTGCGTCGAAGTTCGATCGGTTTTTAAAAGTATAATCAGCATTTCGTTATTCCGACCTCGCAAATTCCGCGGAACAATAATATTTTCGTTTGCGCAGCAAGAGTAAACGCATTACCCGGTACATATTCATAAGACACGCGAACTATATTTTCTTGCACATACGCCACGTAAATTTCGAAATTTCTACTGGGTTGCGTCGAAACATTTGAAAAAGACGCGTTTCAACGTTTGGAGAAATATTTCGTTCGAGCAGGGTTTATAAAATGCTTTCCGAGAGCAGTGTACTTCTTCACATCAATATTAATGCTTGCGCCTAAGGGTTCATTCGCAGGACAGGTTAGCCTGGTTTTTTTTTAAACATCGTCGAAATATGGCTCCGTAATGATCGATTAGAAAAAGATCGTGCTGACGAACGTTTTCTTATTCACCCGGGCTCCGGAGTCCTATACTTTTTCTCATTTCCCGGGATTATCATATATGAATCAGCAATTCGTTTTGTTCTTCCGGTAACCTCTCGGCGAATTCTTTCATCGTCGTGCTTTAATCGGCCTTATCGCTCTTGCTCCTTGTAAGCAGTGCCTTCTATGCTCCAATAAATTCCCTATTCCATCCAATTTCTCCGACAGCCGACCCCCCTCCCCATCCCCCGCCACCGGTTCCTTCGCCGGCAAATTGCGAACGTATTGTGTTTGATCCCGTATAATTAATTCACGTCTCGGAATAAAGAAACGCGTATATATATTTTTACGCTGTTACATATTGAAATGATTCCCCCCCCCCACCCCACCCCTCTCTCGGTAAACACGTATGTGAACGTCTCGCGTTGTAGTTGTCACCGAGATAAAATCTTCCGCAAGTTTTACGGCACAGATTAGTCGTGACCTTATTAACAACACGAACCATCGAGGGAATTTGCATGCATTAACGTTCGGTTCAATCTTCACCGGGAAATGTTATTCGACTCGATAATACTCGCATTGTGGCGGATAATAAAAAATTACTGCGTTCGGGCGACACGGTCCGCTGAAAGATCCAGTTTCTAGGGTCGTTAAACTAACGATTTTTACTACATGCTAACATTTTTATTATCTCGAAAGTAACGGAACTAAATACAATCGCAATTGGGACAATTTGTAGAGAACATGTTTTATCGTGCTTTGATGAGGTTAATCGTCGTTCTGATCATTCAGAAGGAAAAGAAAATTTATTAGGTACACGCAAGAGTGTCATTCTTCCTCAATCGGCGTTGCGTGATGACGTAGTTATAATGGTTACGAATTAATTTGTATATTCTCGGAAACTGTGAGAACATTAAACGAATTTACGATGGTTGTTACTACACTGCTATTCTGCTATGCACAATAAAAATTTCACAAGTCCATCTGAGAAAGAAGAATTGGATAAAAATGAGCGTTTCACCTCAATAATCCTAACGAGTTGAAAATGTCTTCACGGTCTTGTATTATTAAAATTATCAAAGGAAGAAATATACATATTATCATGATAACTCCAGTTCCCTACAATGAACTTGGTCAATGTTTATTTTGCCTAAAGATCCACAGTATAGTTAAAACTTGACTGGAATATTATGCATTCATAAACGCATAATTATCATAATAAAGCTCAGTATATGTATTTTGAAGGAATGAAAATCAATATATTATTGTCATATCATTAAAGTAATTAGAAAAATAAAGAAGTTTCTGGTTGGTCTGACATGAGTGCCTTGTAAAAAATTGTTACTGTGCATAAAAAAAGATTAGAAAAATTTAAGAATATTTTAATGTTGTTTTTAATGCGACAAAACCATTAAGGGATGAAATCAATTTTTATTTCCCTCCTGCTTGACACAATTAATGCAGAATATATTTATTTTGCATAAAAATCCACAGTCCGGTTATAATCATGTGAATGCGATCAAGTTACAATAAATATTACGTTAAAATAAACAATAAATAAGTGAATACAGACGATATGAAATTCTTCGATAGAGCCAACACAATCGCGACGATTCAGAGAAACCTAAATTCGATTCGCTGGAACGGTATCGGATTACTTATTAAGTATCCGTATATTTATCGAAGTTACAAATAGTTAATAATCGAGTGGAGGGTCGCCCTAGCGATCGAGATAACGGAAAATAACGTATGGCAGTCGAAATTCATGGTAGACCGGAACTATATCGAATCGACACAATTAACCCTAGTAACCACAACGAGGTCGTGCGCGTGTTTCGGCTGGTGGTCCGTTCTAATTGCGAGTCGGAACGGGGGAACGTACTTTCATCCGTAACCGCCTAAAAAACCGCTATTTATTATATGCACGTGTTTCTGTTACACAACTTCGAAACGACAGATCGATCCACCCCGAAAATCACGCGATACACCTACTATCAAAAGTTAAGAAACGATCGCTTAGAAATGTAAAATTTTCCAGCGACAGATAGGGCGATGGTAGTTTGTAACAGATAGGGAAACATCCGATTTTAAAATGCACATCTTTCACAACATTTTGATCAAGAAATGCTATTATAGGTTTCTTGTATAAAACTTTCATGTTCGAAGCTGATCCTTAACTCTTTGCACACGAGTATGACTCGACATCAGAGGAAGAGAAATGTAAATAAAACGGGTTTTAGTTAAAAACAAATATAAATTACAAACAAAATTGTAAACAAAATTGTTTAAAATAAGTAGCAGTCCAGGAACTGTCCTTTGAAGTAAATTTCAAATGAAACACTTACAATAGTAGGGAGTTGTGGGCAAGAAAATTGAAAAATAATTGGGGATACAAAGGGTTAATATCTTCAATTTCAATTCAGATTTCTAATTTTACTTTTAAGTAGATTTTAGTTTAACGTCAATCAATGCGACTGTCGTGTACTCTTTTCATATATAATAACTAGATTGCGGATCTTTATGCAAAATGAAAATATCCTACATCGTTTGTGGGAAGCAGTAGTTAAATAAAAATTCATTTCACCCCGTAATAGTCGTTTTACGTTGAAAACAACATAACAATATTGTTAGATTTTTTACTGTTTTATATTTTTCACCCAGTTCATTTCTTCATAAATGCATAAACGTAATAAGTTATTGCGTAAACGGTAAAAAGAACTGCAAAATGGAGATAATGATCCTGCGTATGACCAAATAATTCAATTTGCACCGAAATAAAACTTGAAATTCATTGGCGGATCCGTTGATTACAATGGTGCGTACTTTGATCAATAAGTTCATTTGGAAGAAAAGTTGCGTTCGTTTAATGTTCCTGTTAAAACGCGGACACATGCTACTTCCCTTGCTACTCGTGACGCAACTGTCACAATGTCACATGACTAATCCGGCACTGGCAGAGGGAGGATAACTGTATTCCCCTCAATTTCCCTGACTGGACGCTCATCGAGGCGTGCCAAAGAAATTACACTCGTTCCCTAGCATCACCGTCGAGGCTTTTTTCGCGCGAGCTCCTTTTCGCGGAAGAGCCGCGAGCGGGAAACCCGCAGACGCGGTTTACAGTTCCCCGTGTACGACTTTCGATAGGTCTCTCTGTTTCTACGATCGCGCCTGTCTATATATGTATACAGCCCCACGTATCCCATACCCCAGCTGCAGATATCTTTTATCGAAGTTCACCGGAGCCCCCGCGACCGTTCTTCATCCTGATGACACAGCCCCGAACACGCCGGATTGGATTTGTCTTCTTTTTCGCCCGGGTCGTTTGCTTCCCTTTCGGAAATTCCACGGAAATATTACGTTTAAGCCCGTCCTGTTCTTCAGGCGAAAATGAAACCGTGTCCGCTGCTATCGTACGTGACGGAACTAAACTGCCGTGGTTTTAGACAGGATTATATTGTACGCCGTGTATGTGACATTAGAAGTTGCCGCTCTGCTCTGGAAATTAATGCGAATGGAAAACCAGCCGGCAGTTTGAATACCACTTCGCTCGAAAACTTTCTTGGGTCGTTTCAACAAAATTCGGGGATTCGATTGTCTTCTAATTGTATCTAAATCTTCCGATAACATTTGTCAAAGTTGTGAAACAAGTACTTGTACATAATGTCACTTGTGCGGGCTATAAATATGATGCTGCTAGTCGAAAAGAATAAACAGACCATGGACGTACTGAAGATATTGCCATAAGCGGACGGATTGTCCTAGGCACCCGAAATTTATTCTTTTGATTGGCGAGACTATAGACAATGTTTCTTGCCCAAACAGATCACCGCAGTGTTGTCGTGGTGATACGAATAAAATCATTCTGCGAGCCCTTGAGAAGAGTACTGCGTCTACGGGTTGGATCACCGATGAAACATGGATGTACAGAAGATATTGCCATAAGCGGACGGCTTGTCCTAGCCACCCGAAATTTATTCTTTTCATTGGTGGAACTATAGACAATGTTTCTAGCCCAAAGAGATCACCGCAGTGTTGTCAAGGTGATACGAATAAAATCATTCTGCGAGCCCTTGAGAAGAATACTGCGTCCACGGGTTGGATCATCGATGAAACATGGATGTACTGAAGATATTGCCATAAGCGCTCGGCTTGTCCTAGGCACCTGAAATTTATTCTTTTCATAGGTGAGACTATAGAGACTGTTTCTAGCCCAAACAGATCACCGCAGTATTGTCGAGAAGGTAGCAAAAAAATCATTCTACGAGCCCTTGGAAAGAGTACTACGTTTCGATCATCGGCGAAACAGAAGAAGATGACCCTCATGGTCCGATCGCGGACCTGTACCAAATAAATCGAACGTTCTGTCGATGAAGCAGGAGGGATGCTGGTCTTTAGCTACCAACACCGATGAAGTCCGTGTCGAGAAATAAAGATTTATATTCTCATTTATTTCCGCCGCTTTCTGGTATTCTTCAAAATAGATTACCGCCGGAAAGGCGGAAAGATTTCAAGGCGCACGGGCAGGAAATTGAAGAAATATAACGGAAGAATTATCGGCGTCAGGTGCAAATCGGTTCGAATAATATTCTCGACTTGCGGCACGAAAGCGTGCCATCTTAATAGATCGCTCGAGGGAATGTTAAGAGGACTTGCGCGACGTGAATGCTTGTTCAAGAAGAGAGTAGAACGGGCTATGAACAGTTTCAATATTGCCGTAAAAATAACAACAAACCGTGGTGCTCACGAAATGAAATGGTTTCAAGAGATGCACACACTAGAGTCACTAGTTGTTTTGTCGGTGGACGCGCCGAGGACTTATGAAGGTCAAAAATTTTTTTAAATGGTGTACTGTATGCAGAAGCTCCGAACTGCATTGCTCGATACGAGCAAGTTTAATGTTTCAAAAATGAAGTAAAGAGAACATCTCAGTAATTATTAATTTTAAGCCCTATTTAGTATAATGTTTTCCAACGTAAAATTTGGTGCTCCATCCGAATTCGCGGAAAGACATTGAGCACTCCATTTAAGATTTAAGAAACTGAATGTGGCCCTCGCATCTCGATGAAGGAGCAAACTATCAAAAAGACAGATAGCACCACTGTCCTCTGGAAATCATGTACAATCATTGGTTACAAAATTTATCGTACAGCAAGTGAGTTATACATGTCGTCATATAACGAGTCCCATCCTGTATAACTTCTCTGAAGGAGTTTCTTCTCGAGCCAAATAATAAAAAACGAGCACAATCGATTACAAACGCGAGAGCTACGAATGGGTGTCGATATTCGGTTCGGAGAGCAGCGTATGTAGTTCCACATATTTTTCGGCACAGGTATGGGCGTAACGCGTGCGAAGAATGCTCTCGAGCATATTTTCGAAAAAGTAGACTGGAGGTTTCCGCGCACGGCTCGTACACTACGGGGCACGAGTGTCAACGAGAGAAACAGGAGACGACGAGTAACACTTGAACATTTTTATTTGGATGCTTTTAACGTTTCTGTCATTTTACTTTGAAAACAAGTTGCGCGGACTGCGCTCGCACTCCAGAATGGAATGCATCACCATCCCCGACGTACGAAGGCAGCGAACGGGTAGAAATTGGCATTGCTCGTTTTTTCCGACCCTCTTCTGCCTCCCGTCCCCCTCCTTGTTTAAACGTGAATTTATGCAAGATTAACCATCGGATATTTATCGCGTTCCCGCGGATTTATCATGCGCTCGAGAATTATGATTTTTACGACAGGTATCCGGGCCACACCGTTCCCATAAAGCATCAACTATATCTAGTCTCTGTTCGGTGACTTCCTACGGGTTCGTACGTATACGTACACGTGCGAGCATATCGTCCGATCGAAATAACGCACTCAATTAATTCCGATGACACGTGGCGAACTTAATTGATTGCCATATGTTCTTACTGTCAGCTACCATTAAATTCCGGCCAGGCCGCAGTTTGCTATCACCCATGCATGTAATAAAATAAATTGGATGTTCCGCCATAGTTTATTTTTACGCTGTCGCGCGTGTTTCGCCGACGTATTAAATTTTCAACGCGATACGTTCACGGCCGGCCGCGAAATTAAGTGGACGCCGGAAATGGGCGTCGATGAAGTTTTCGAACATTAACATTAAGTTCTATACCGCTGTGTTATTTAATACGAACAGTGACACATTCCGTAAATCAGCGATCGATCTGTGGAACTTTTTCATAGGTCCCGTTCGATACACTTCTTCAAATATGTTTTCATAAAGTGGACGCTATTGGGTTGAGTAATAGATAAATTAAATAATAATAAAGATACGTGCACAAAAATTACACTACACTATTTTCAAATATAGCCAAACGTGTATGGAAAATTTAAAAACACAATTTTGATCTCATAAATTGTTTAAAATTGAAAGCTCATTAGAAGTACCCCCTTAAACCATGTTCTAATTTATTCACAGTGACACGAATTTTCTAACGAACCATTGAAAGAAATAAAAAATTAAAATGACATTTTTGCAACGAACAAACAGCAATATTCTCTTAACGACAAGAGAATTACGCAACCGACAAAGAAACAGTTCCGATGAAGTACAAAGTCGTATTACCGCTAAAAATGTTCCCGAACATCGCATTAAAAATATTTCGAAACGTGTAAGCGCAGAACGTTCCCGGATTACGTTTAATACGCACGACGATGCACAGTTATACCTAGACTGGCCGGTCCGTTTTGTTCGAGATTTATCATCGAAATATCGCCGAGGAGGTATTAAAGTTGTTCCGGATGTCGAAAACAATATTGCGTTCTATTGTTTCCAAATTTCCTTTGACGCGATATTTTGTAAACCGAATGTAATATCTGTTACAAACACGCGACAGATTTTTCCGATATCCGTTCTGCGCATGCTCGATCGTGAACGAAATCCGAAGCTTTTGTTAATCACGATTCCGATAAATACGGATTAACGATATTAAACTCGAGGCTGCTCGACCGTAACTCCGAGAGCTCGAGATCTCGAGTTTCGTATTCGAGAAAGATTTACGAATCGAGACAACGGCAGATAGCGTTTCACGGATCTTAACGCGTTATGGCGGCGGCACAGTCCTAGTCACAGTCGCAGCTGCAAGTTTCGAATTACTTAGAATTTGCGGCGCGTTTCGCTGGCTATATAATTACATTGCGCCGGGTTAGAGTGAATATGGGCATCAACGGGGGCGGAGTCTACTGCCAGTGAGCACGACATTCGGAGAAAGAGCCGGGAATCGAGTGACAAAGCGGGCAGAGTCATCGACGTTCACGACCTTTTCCACGGAAGAATTTAATCCTCGCTTCAATAGGGTTGAGACTTCGGAATGTAAATTCATATTTAATCCTCGCGCGCGAATCAGCCGATCGACAAACTCAGGAAATAATACATACCACCGGGTTCAAAATACAATACTTTTCCTTCGATATAAGACGATGGCTCGGGACCAGGGTTGCCATATGAGGCCCCTTACGTTTCCGTCCCTCGTCTAGATGCTCCGTAAAGCCAGCCTTCGCTTCTCCCACTCTTACCACTACCGCTGCCGCGTACCGCGTGGAGCATGCACGGACCTAAGGACTGAGTGTAAAGTACCGTTGAGTACTGACAAGAAGCTCCCCGGGGTGGGGGCACAGAGGCAAGGGGGGTCTATCGTTCTGCATAGCAGTAGTAGTGCGTGCGTGACCGCTTCGGCCAATAGAAGGCGCGCCCCTCCCAAGCCAACCAATCGGGCGCGCATTCTTGCCTACGTCACCGCATTCCTGCCAGGGAGCTTCTTGTCAGCACTCAACAGTAGATTTCTCGGTGAGAGGGGGTGTCCCGCGAGCGGGGAGGGATGGTTGACTGCGGCCATTTTTGATGGCAGCACTGTGGTACGCTCTATAGGCGACTTTAAATACTAGTGTAGCGTCTGTCAGCGTCTGTACAACATCTTTAGCATGGAGCAGAACCTACATCATCTTTAGCAGGAAACAGAACCCACTTTACTGTCATTAAATCTGTGGCATGGATCAGTAATAGCTTCAACCACCGACCAGATACTGTTATTTAATAGTTAATATCGTTTAATAGACGCGCGGGCGGGAGAAGTGGGGTTATTCCGCGTGTTTTCTACAGACCACGTGCTACAGACGCTACACTAGTATTTAAAATCGCCTATAGAGCGCACCACAGTGCTGCCATCCAAGATGGCCGGCAAGTTAATACCCCTTCCGTCTTTCGAACCACCCCCCAGGGTTATGCACAGTCCTTAGGTCCGTGGGAGCATGCTACCGACTCGGTAAGCGGCAGCGGTAGTGGTAAGAGTGGGAGAAGCAGAGGCAGGCTTTACGGAGCATCTAGGCGAGGGACGGAAACATAAGGGGCCTGGCGAGGCGCGCATATGGCAACCCTGCTCGGGACCGCTTTCAACGTATGTAATATAATATTACGGATCAAGTTACTTATTCGGTTTGTTGCTCTTGAGCGGGCCGATTAAAATTTTATTAATTATTTATTACTACACAGTGGATTTTAGCATTCATGACGAACATGGACAGGTGTAATTTAAAAGAGTAAAACCATTACTGTCCGAATATTACTGTGGTTCACTGCACACATATATATATTTAGCTTATTGTCTGGATCTATTATTCGTGATCAGTAGACTGCGGATTTTATTCATTTATGACAAAAATGGGTATGTACAATTTAAAACAGTGGACCTATGAAAAAGATTTAAGGCCACCAGTGTATAAGTTTCACGTTAATGAGATAATTAAAAAAAGAAAGAAATTTTTATTTGGCTCCTGTGTCTTAACTCCGCAGTCTAGTGATCAGATTAAAATCCTCGTGTTGAAAAATTGTTTCTAACGCAGCAGAGACCTATGTGGGAAAGTGTCGAGAGGGCGATTTCCGGGAGACATCGGAACGCGTGAAGTGACAAACAGCTCATAAAAAGGGAAGCCTTTCGTTGCATCCGCGCAGATGTTGGAAACTATCCTTATTCCGACCAAAAAAAGAACAGAGAAGGGAGAGAGAAACAGAAGTGGAGCGCGCGCACACATACTCCGCGGTGAAGTAGTACATTTAAGTTACTATCGCGGCTAGGAAATTTCGTATCGTTAATTATTTCTGTCTTTCCGTTTTAACTGGAGCACTAAATTTTCGTCCGTCGAGCGGAAACAGAATGGGGAAAAAAAGGACCAATGGGAATTTCGCTCAATATTGCTCTCCCCGTGTTGAACGGCACAGAAAACTTTGTTAGTTTTATTTTTTTTTCTAAAGGGAGCGAACGAGAGAGAGAGAGAGAGAGAGTGTGTGTGTGTGTGTATCGCAACTTCGGTAAAATAATATTGTTGTTGCTTTTAGGAAGTACATCGTCGAAGCATGACAAATGATCGCGTGCAACAATAGATACGTGTCACCTGATACAAGGGAAACCACTGCACTGATCTGAATCTTTCTCTCTCGCCACGGCCCCACTATTGTTGCCAGAATATATCGCGCTATCAAGTGATTTTTTCCTCTCGCGACAATGTAGCCAGCAAAAATCAAGGATTCCTTTTTACACGAGATCCACCATTTGTCTCATTTTTATTTCGATTCCGCCGATTTCGCGCGACAGTTATCTCTTCCGTTAATAATTCGGATCGCACGGAAATAATACAACGGCACTTTGTAAACTCTTTAACATTGCTCGTAGCGAGGAACATTTATAAATAGCACTCGCGCGGAGTTCTACGGTTTTAAATTTCCATGTTCCTGAAATTTTTCTGAGACGTACTCTGGACTATGCAAAGAACGTCATTAATTATTCAGTGCTAACATTAATCGGGTTATTAAGAATTATCTTCAATTTACTGCGGGTGCATTAATCATTTCCCTCCTGAATGCATAAAAACGGGCACTCGAACGAAAAAGTTGTGAACAGCAACTTTTACTGCTTCTTTCATCATTCATGTTGAGATGAATAAATATTATATATCTGGACGCTGGATTGCAACTTTAATAAATTCATGACGAAACTGCTCTATCATTTAAGGCAGTGTGCGCAAGAGTGTATCCTCAACAAGAGGGTCGATTTTCATTAATTCAACCATTCAGGCTAAACGGAAATTTTCCAAAATTTTCGCAGAAAAACTGGCGTCCTTTGGTTCATTTATAAAAAAAAAAACAGACCAATACTGTGCGCATACGACCGCACGATCGAAGTGAAAACATCTATGGCGATTGCAGGCACGACGTCACACCAGTGTTGCCAGATCGAGAAAATCGAGGGGAATACAAGTACCCCCTCTTTGATGACCAGACCAGTCTACGGCACGGGCACCGTGGTCTACGGTCTTAGTGGGGGACGTTGGAGTGTGCGCATGAAGCTGGAATGGGATAGAGGAAGGGGAAAATGAGGGGAATGTGTGAACTCCGTTTGGAGCTCATCTGGCGACACTGATGCGCACACTCCAACGTCCCCCACTAATACCGTAGACTGGTCGCGCAGTCGCGCAACTGCTCTGGTCATCAGAGAGGGGGTACACATTTTTGCGTGACTCCGCTCATCTGGTCACACTGCTGGTGGCGCTCTCAGCCTCAGTAAAGTAAGATTCTCGATAAAATGGGGCACTTTGAGCACCCCGCAGAATTTTTAAAAATTGGTATGATTTGAGTCTGAAAAATAAATGTATAACATGTGTATTTCTGTATATTTTGTAACTCGTAGGACATGTCTTGGAGTCTTTTTGTCCGGAACAGATTGTTTCAGTACATTTCTGCCAATATAACTGCCTCAGGGCTGTGCTAACTCATCATCCTAATATAGATACGTTAATGTTCTGGCCGCGCATGCGCGAGAAAAGATATCCCATATCGGAACACTGCCTCGGAGCGTGATGGATCAGACTCATTCACGCCCCGGCAATTCTGTACGCGGTGCACCTAAATAAGTTTTTACTGGAAAAGTTATTCTTATTTAAAGGCTGACTGTATTCCAGGAGACAGATAATATACTTTGTAGCCGATTATCGCGTTTCCCGACATCCATCAGCGAGCGTAAATACACTCCCGTGGTAATTTGTAATTGATTAGACAGTCCTGATCGCGGTCGAAGGAGAACACCGTGCGAGATTAAAAAGGGGACAACGGGCGCGCGGAGACGTTATAATTTAAAGCGATAGCATCGGGCCCAATAGCTTCGCGTTAATAAACGTTGCATGCCACCGTGTGCATCGATAACGGGAATCTAATGAGCGAGGGGGTTCGAGGGTTAAGTATTGCGCCGGGCAGAGACGCAAATACCGGGCCGGTTCAAACAGTACCAATGCTCGGCCGCGGTATAACTCTCGAGCGCTTTCATAAATCTCGGTAGCCGATTGTTAATTTCCAAATAACAGTGCCGCGCGCAAGCTTAACTGCACCGCCATCACCCCCTCTGTTTTACGCGGGCACGGTATTTGCAGCTCATTAAAGAGCATCGACCGATGCATCGCACTTTTCGATACGTGTTTAGCCCTTCGCGCCAACCCCCAAAAGCCTGCGAGACGCCGATTTTACGGCCCCATTTTGTCCGTCCGACGAATCGAGACTTCAGATTTACGAGCTCCTATGAAATCGTAAATTCGACGGCGCGTGCGCCCGCCATTGATAAAGAAGACGAGCGACGAAAACGAACGGTCCTATTCGGTGTCGCCAGATTGAGACTTGTCTCCCCACTCAACCCTTCCCCCTCTACGACGTTATTCCTCCACGCTTCCACCACGAGCCGGTCACGCAACTGTCACAACGTCACGTGACTAATCCGGTATTGGCAGAGGGAGGGTAACTGTATTCCCCTCAATTTCCCCAGTCTGGCGATACTGCCACCAAGTACCCAGAGCAGTGTCGCCAGAAGATGCCCAAACGGACATCTCTTTCCTCTCCTCCTTTTCCCCTTCCACTATCCCATTCCAGCACCATGCGCACACTCCAACGTCCCCCACTAAGACCGTAGACCACGGTCCCCGTGCCGTAGACTGGTCTGGTCATCAAAGAGGGGGTACTTGTATTCCCCTCGATTCTTCTCGATCTGACGATTCTGACCCAGACTCGCTAGATTAAGACTTGTCTCCCCACTCTACCCTTCCCCTTCTACGATGCTATTCCCCGGTCTCGCCTCTGCCGTCCATGTCCCACGATGTCACGTGACTAATCCGATTCTGGCAGAGAGAGAGGGTAACTTTTCCCCCTCGAACCGAGTCAATTCCCCTGTTCCGGCGGCTCTGGTCCTATTCCACGCAGCATATTCGATCGGTCCTCGGACAAATATTTCATTAAGCATCGAATAGCCCGGAGAACCAATGCCGGATCAACTGTGGCCAGGATTAGCTAATGGTCCACTTTATTCGCGACCGTGCACGCACGCGTGCGCCTCGATTGACCTCTTCCAAAAGTCTAGGTTAATAAAATTGCTCGCGGATGTTCGATTACCAGGATTCATCGAGGAATTATCGAGGATATCAAATGTCATTAAAATATCCTGTAGGAGTCTCGGCATTTTTGCGTATAAACGTTTTACGGGAATCAGGTTTGAAATCTATCCTGCTTGAATAATTTTCGCGGGATAATTAGGACGTTTCAGCAGAAAAAACTTTATTTAGTTACAGCGAGGAGCGTAATTGAATCAATTTAAACATTTTTTGCGTTCATTAAAAACTTTAGAGGCTCACAAATTTGCATTAAATTTGGACTTGAGAAACAATTAATATTCTAACTTGTATCTAGTTTATTAGTTACAGTATTTATTTTCCTCAGTGAAACAGTCAAAACTATGAAATATATTTAATATTTTATTCAAGAACTTTATAATTTGACTAATTGTAGAATAAAATATGGTGGACCGGTTCACTGTTAAAACGATGTCCAAAGGGGAATAGAATATTATTCCGCCGTACGAAACGAACAATTACGAATCTCATTCGAGTAAAATAAACATATGTTTTATTTAATACCGCGACGGAGATTTCAAACGACTGTATCTCCCGCATAAACTGTGAACCAGAACGAATTTTTAGGAGCGCGACATCTGCCGAGCTAATAGCAGTTAAATATACAGCCCGCAGCGAAAAGATAGCGCACCCCATAAATTTAATGTTTCCATAATTTGCACATAATAAAATCCACTCTTCATGCTTAAAGATTTTAATTACGCCGCGTGATATACAACTATAAAAGCGCAGCATTCTCCTAGCATGAAGCTACCGACAATCAGCATTTATGCAAATTATATCACACAAATAAAATATAATATTATTTTGCGAATGTTATTCTTATAAAATCGAACGGATTAACATTTTTATGTGCATGCAGCCGTACATTCGCGCTCAATTTAAGAGGAGTTTTATAATTACGACTGGACCGTGGATTTTATGCATTTATGGCAAAAATGAGTAGATGAAATTTAAAACGGTGGACCGATTAAAAGAGATCATGAATATTATTTTATCGAAATTATTAAAGGAAGAATAACTGGTTTATTTCACTGCTGCGTGTTACAATTGATACTGAGGATTTTTAATTCACATGAGATCTGCAGTTCAATAATAACAATGTTTAACCATTAAAAAAAATATTTGTATCACATACGTTTCATTTCACCACGACGATATGACAAATTAAATATTTAAAATTAATTAAGCTATTGCTAGTTTCACTTCTTTCTCCCCGATAATTACTTTGTTTATTTAATTTCTCTCCTATCTGTAAACATTCTTTTCTCTTTTCTTTCTTAGTTTTCTTTCTTTTTACAGGATTCAATCCTCGTCTGGAGGAGCAGTGATAATAGCTGATTTAGCTTCTTTTCTTCCTTTGTTAGAAGCTTTTCTCTTTTCTTGTGATATTGGAGTCGCATGAAATGGGGCTATAAAACCCAGATTACTGCGGTCGTATGTCAAGTTCGCAACTTTTCTAAATCCTGAGGAACAACTCTTCATTAACCACAGGATTCTATTTTTTCATTCGATAAAAATGTCCACAAAATAACCTGTCGCGCTCGTATTGTTGTCCGCCTTCCGGAATTTGTTCAATAATCATTTCCGACATTTTTGGGATGCCCTATGTATTAATATAATTTTTCAATTCACCATATAATTATTCAAAGATCAGTTTCACTGGAATTGTTGAATTACTCCACTTTCATAATCACCGGTACAATTGATTAGATGATCGAAGAAAAACAATTCATATTTCGGTGAACGCATTTCTGGAGATGAGAGATAGCGAGAAGAAACACTAAAAGTTTCACGACGTTCGGTAGGTGTAAATTCTCCATCGAGCATAAGACGAGAAATCCATTAAAACAGTATATGTATGTAGCTGTTTACGTTTGATCGTATCGGACACAGCGGTGCACGCGCCGCTCGGCGCCTGCCGTAAATGCATAAAATCCGCGGTCTAATAATTAAACTACTTGTAAATACCGGAATTGATGCAACGGTGGAGAATCTCTGATACAGGTTGTTGTCGATGCAGGCAACGGAATAACAAAAACGGGTCACAGGAGCGTGTATTATGGAGCCGAGGAAACAATCGCTTCGGTAACATAATTCCTAAAGGTATAGTAAACTGCGTACGGTATATGTAGAATGTAGACGTGCAGTGACTTGCGCAAGTATTCAAACGATCGCTATCGAAACGTAGAACAACTAAAATATGCTAGCTTCACATCTCGAAATAATATTATAACTATTATAAAATACAACTATCAAAAATGTTCTACTTTAAAGGGCTGATTCTCGAGGTCATTTGAAGTAACTTCTTCCTTTGCAAAAACATTTTGCGCGGCTTTGTTCTCGAGTTATTAACGAAAAACACGGACCAATCAAAGTACGGCAACAGCTCAGTGACACGCCCCCGCCGGGCGTGTTATTGGCATTGGCCGAGCCATAGCAGCGCTGTAATTGGTCCGTGGTTTTCGTTAACAACTCTTAAACAGGGCCGCTGAGAACATTTTCGCAAACGAAAAAGTTACTCCAAAAGAGCTCAAGAATCCCCCCCCCCCCCCTTTAAAGTACAACAGTTTTAGGATACCCAGCGTATCAAATGTGGAGTGAATTGAATGATGTTTGTAAAAGTTGTAAAACATTTTGTTAGCCAGTTCCAGTGCATCATTGTAATGCATTTTTCACATCTTTTATAAGCGTTGTTTGTTCAAGAAACTTGATATACATAATCTCGAGCCTTGTGTTTTATAATAGCTATAGTTAAGTGTAACTATTAGGTTGGCAACTAAATTCGCGACCTTTTGTTTCGCAATTCTTTTATTGTATCATTATAACCTCATTCAGTGACCATTCCATTTGATCTGAAAGCTCTGCATTTTGCGATTGATTTGACATAAAATACTCGTGCTTAAAAAATATATATAAATTACTGTGTTTGAGAAAATGTGGAGGTCGCGAACTTAGTTGCCAATCTGATATACAGGGTTGAGTCACCTAACGTTTGCACCTCAAATATCTTTGTTGTTTCTAAAGATACGTAAAATATGATAAGGACAAAGATGAATGGTACAATGGGGCTGACACGATGCCAAAAAAATTTTGTTTTGTGTCATTTTTTTCGAGATATCAAGGTCACCTTGACTTTTTCAAATGGAATGTCCCACTTTTTATACCATAGATCGATAGAGTATCAAAGTCTGAGTATAAAAGTGTTGACCTTCACATGACCTAAACCTAATAGTTTACGAGATATTATCGAAACAATTGTCTTTCTTCTTTGGATAATATCTCGTTAACTATTAGGTTTAGGACATATGAAGGTCAACACTATTATACTCAGAATTTGATACTCTATCGATCGATGGTATAAAAAATAAAACATTCCATTTTAAAAAGTCAAGGTGACCTTGATATCTCTAAAAAAAATGACATAAAAACCGTATTTTACGTATCTTTAGAAACAACAAAGATATTTGAGGTGCAAACGTCAGGTGACTCACCCTGTATATTATATAAAGCCGCGTAGTAGACGGTATAGCTGTACAATAAAGTGATAAAAAGCAAACAGAGAGTAGGTTTCTCCTAATAGAATGTTCTTTGGATAATTTTGATCTGCAGCAGGGCCGAGATACCTCGAATTTAATTAAAAGAGGAAAAATTTGAAAAGCGGCAGGCATAGTTCTTCGCGGGACCCCCCACTAAACCGTGTGTTATACGTATGTACGTATATGTATATCGTGGGGGGGGGGGGGGCGCATATTTTACCGTGCAACGAACTTCCCACTGAAAATCATTGCATTCATTGTAGCGTAATAACCCGTCACGAACTTTGAAATTTCAACGGACGCGAACGAACGCGAGCGCGTCGAGCTCATCGCGCGCGCGAAACCCCGGGCCTTCTATAGCAACTCTTTCAAAGGGGTTCGAAACCTATCGATCGCACTTGAAAATTCTTCGCCCGGCTTCGAGCACCGATTCACGCATTCGAACGCCGTCGGATCGAGACACTTCCCTATGAACTTTCCCACGTCGGAAACATGCAAAATCGTAGTTTCGTTTAGCCCGTTCCCACCGCAGAAATATTCGGGCGAGGCGTGACCGTCTCGAAATCTCTGGAAATTTCACACCAGCACAAAGTGGTCCGAGCGACCGATCTAGCAGTTCTTTGAGTAAAAAATTACTTGTCATCTACATTACTATCTAAATGTTCAGCCGAAAATGTCGATAGCAATTCATAAAAATTATAATTAGAGGAAACATTTAAAAATGAACATTTCGTGAATTCTCTTGTAAACCCTGCCGAACCTATTGAATATTTCTAAAAAAAATTTCTTTTAAAATATATAGCATTCTTTTACCTTAAAAATGCATACCTCATATTTAGAATTACAGTCCGTGATTTATTAAATACGTAATTCTTAATGGATTAATGAAAGTTGTCGAAGTTATTCCCCCCTTTTGACATAGAATATCTTTCGAATTCCAAATAGATCCGTATTTTTTCAAATTGGAATACTTTCGGTATAGTTTTGCTTGTACGATGCCGCAACTACAGGAATTATAATTGTTTAAATTATCACAGATACTTCAGTGGATATTGATGTTTATCGAATGTATACATATTGCTTTCTGAATGCCTAAAATAGGATTTATGAAAAATTGCACAAACATTTAAAACTCAACATTTTACAAATACCACTATGAATTATTGTTTATTTTAAAACTAATCATGATTTTTCAGGCAGTTCCCCGGTAAACAGTGTTTTTAACCAATTTGTTGATCGCGTTATACGGGAGTCGACTGTAATCACTGCGATGCAGCATTAAATCTGCAATTTTTATTAACCCCTCGCCTTACAATTGAATCCCAAGGTTTCAGATTAAAACAGATTATTCGATTCCGTCCGACGCGCTTTAAATACGCATCGGTGGAAAATGAAATAATTTTTATTGCTTTAAAAACAGTGTGTAATGGTTAGTTTGTGAAATGTCATTTAAACCCCTTGCCCTACAATATCGTGTCTGACTCGTGACGAAGATTCTGAACAGAGTCTAATAAATACGTATGCTATTAATTTCCTTTAAAACCTAAATAAAATTCAACATTGGTTTTGTTAACGTACAGCCATTGGAGAATATACAGGGTGGGTCACCTCTTTTTGCCACCTCAAATATCTTTGTTGTTTCCAAAGATACGTCAGATGTCTGAAGTGAAAGACAAAGTTGAATGGTAAAATGCGGCTCATACGATACCAAAAAAATTATTGTTTTTATGTAATTTTTTTTAGAGATATGAAGGTCACCTTCATTTTTTTAAATGGAATGACGTACTTTTTAATACATCAATCGATCCAGCTGGACATTCGTTATAAACAAGTACTAACCTATGTATGTCGAAAAGTTAGTAGTTCAGGAGATATTTCAATTTAAATAACTCTAAAACACCATTACTCTCGTACTATAAGACGAAGTGTTTTAGAGTTATTTAAATTGAAATATCTCCTGAACTACTAACTTTTCAACGAACATAGGATAGTACTTGTTTATAACGAATGTCCAGCTGGATCGATTGATGTATTAAAAAATACCTCATTCCATTTAAAAAAATGAAAGTGACCTTCACATCTCTAAAAACAATTATACATAAAAACAAACATTTTTTGGTATCGTATGAGCCCCATTTTACCATTAAACTTTGTGCTTCAGACATTCGACGTGTCTTTGAAAACAACAAAGATATTTGAGATGGCAAAATGAGGTGTCCCACCCTGTATAAGAATACAATAGATATAAAGTTTCTCCTTTTTTAGGAAATTACACGAACTACAAAAAAGTTCTAATCGCTGAAACCGTAAAATAAATCGTAAGGGAAGGACACAGAAATTCTGTAGAATCCAGCAAAAATAGAATTAAAATTCGAACACACCCGGTGTCCGAATACTTTTGTGCAATAGTTCTATCGAGAAGTGAAATAAAGGCGCCATCTTGGACGCGTTTGGACGAAAATCGAGGGATCGGCAATCGGAAAGGAATTTCTGGACAGATCAAGAGATAAATCTCACAAACCTTGAGCGTGGACGACAGTGAACGAGGCGACGATACCAAAGAGGAGGACGTGACACCGCATTTTTCTCCTCTCGTTTCCGGTTTCAGTCCGTGTCCTTCGTTCGATGTATCCAGTTTTGTTTCACTTTTGCACGGGAATCCAACGAGCGACCCCCTCTGTACGTTGATCTCGCTTCCTTGGTCTCCGTGTGAACGGAACAACAGAGAACAGCGGCCGCGCACTCGATTTTAATCGCGTTTTCGGCGTGTATCGTGTATCGCGTATCGCGTGCCGGTTAATCGGCGGTATTTGTTTCCGCGTGGCCGTGGCTCGATCGTTTAACGTCACGAAAGATCCTGTATTCATTCATATCACTCGACGCTCACTTTCCGAAACACGGCCGTTTTCATTGTTTACGAATTCCTCGTGATCCTCCCTTCTCCATTAGATACTACCCGGGAATCTGGCAGTCACATCTCACGGTTACCACTGGTCGTCCTGCTGGTGCACTTTGGCCCGGCTCTCTCGATCATTCTGTAAAACGAGATGATATTGTATTACGTTGTTGCATATGAATTTATATTATAATCTACAGGTTTATCGTAGAGGGAGTACCAAAAATGTCGGGAAACCTTGAAATGGGTTTCTGAGGTGGTTCCTGAGGTCGTGTGCAGCAACTTTTCCCTTTGCGAAAATGTTCTCCACGGCTTCGTTCAAGAGTTATTAACGGAAAATCGCGGACCAATCAGAGCGCGTCTAGTTCGGCGGATTCCGGCTCGGCCAATGCCTGTGCCGCGCTCAACGGGGCCTCCCGCTGACAGGATATCCGTCGCAGTAGACGCGCACTGATTGGTCCGTGAAAAAATTATTTCAAATGATATAAAAACTCACCCCTTTTAAGGATGTTCTGGAGGTACAATGGGAGACAAAAGTACAAGAAATTCGAAATCCATCAATATATGGGCAATGAAAGCCATTCATGAGTATATTTTGCATTAAACTTTTGCGAATACTGTACCCTCCGTAGCTATAGTCAGTGGTCTACACTTGTCGCGCTTCCATGCTAGTGAGAGACAACACGATTTTGACGTTTTGTAACAGTTTATAATTTTTTTGCTCCGTAACTGTTTAGTGAATCCTAATAAATTTTAAACATAATTGATTACATAATTTTTACTACATATAAAAAAAAACTGGAGTTTCTAGTTGCGTTTTTTCAAGGTTTAAATAGGGTTTGAAGTGGAATTTTGTGAATTCTTCATAAGAAGACGTGTTAAAATGCAAAAACTTCAAGTTGCTATAATTCTTAAACGGTGCAGTGAATCGAACCCAAACTTTGGTAATTGCATTAATTTAGTAAGAACTATATCTTGTCAAATTTTCAAAAATTTTGTTACGTTTTTATATTACCTCCAGAACATCCTTAAAGACGATTCATACTATCCGCTCAGACACGGAACGGTTCCGTTCAGTACAATAATACTTTAATATGTAATAGTTTTTTACAGAACGTTTGTCCGATCGGTGCTGACCGGAACCGTTCCATGACTCTACCATAGACCATATATGTACAACATTGTATACTCTGAGTATACAATATCTGTCTAAAGTCTAAGGTCTCTACGGGCAATATAAATCTACCTTTACCTAGAATAATTCCATTCTATATGACTTTTCGCATTTTATGGATATGAAAAATTGACTTAATACCCCATAAAATACTTAAATATTTAGTAGTTGATTAGGTGTCAACATATTTAATAATGTAAATAATATTCTGAATAATGGTACAGCAATTTTTAATAATCGAATATAAGTGGGGGTGGCGTGATGGCTACTTTTGGAACACTCGGGATTCACTCGCGTTTCCTATAATTGTTCAGTAACACCTTAGACCATACAATACTTATAAACTCAGCATAGCTCTAGGACATGCATAGGGACACAGTCTTTCAAAATAACGAAGTTTCTGGTGCCCATAAGTCACACACTGTGGGTCGAGCACTATTTAAAATAATAAGAGTATCGACTTTGGACCGTATTATAGGAGAGTTGACCGTCTATCTATCTATCGATACTAGTTTTCGATACCATTGAATAAAGAGACAGAACTACAAAACTAGTGAATCTATTATCCTCAAATTGTAACACGTCATTCCTGAATATACTAGAACGGACGCAGATTATGTAGCATTTGTCAAATACGCGTTATTAATATCTAATTCATACCGTCAAATTTTGTTAAATTTCGTATTTTTCGACACTAGCTTCGCGACTTCTCAACAGGATAAAGCACTTTGCATTACAACAGTCATTTGGTAGACGAATCCCCACATTGTAACACGTTATTCCTGAATATACTAGGACGGACGCAGGTTATGTAGCATTCGTCAAATACGCGTTATTATTATGTAATTTACAATAAATTGTCAGATATCAGATTTCGTATTTCGTATAATATACATATACATACATTATAGTAATTCTACAAATCATGGGACCCACGAATGCGAGTCTACTGCGCATACGTAGATAGTATTTAATAGAACCGTGCTGTCATCACCAGATGGCGCAGCAGCTTGCGGACATGATCGTCGATATACAAATTGCTTTTGCAAATCTATTCGTTATGTCTTTGACTATTTCTATGCGTCGAGTACGATCGAATCCAATAAGTAACACGCGATTAGTACGTTAATTTAGGAGAAGATCAGATATCTGCAAGAGTAGTAAAGCGGTAGGATTACAAACGACAACTGTATACGAGAAGAGAAGTTACAAGGTAAACCTAAGAATCGTCAATTGTTTAATTACGTCGAAACAAGTTCTAAATAATTGTAGCATGGTCTGTCTCACTTTGAACCAGGGACTGAAACGGTTCCGAAAATAACTGTTTCAAACGGTTATATATCGGTTCTGATCGAAACAGTTATGAAGAACCGAAATGATTTTATAACTGTTATGAGAATATCGGTTCTGGCTTATATCGGTTACGGTTACGGTTCTGAAGAACTCGATATTATTTCGGTTCCGGATTTCGGTTCTGCCATTCTGTATTATTCTGTATAGTGTTCGGTCAGTTCGGTCTTATATATTTATTATGTATATGGTTATTTTTCGTTATTTATAATTTAAACAATCTTTAAATAAATAAATTTTTATAATTTGTCTCTATATTCTCTCGTTATTTGCATTGTTATTTCAATAATATAGCGTCCAAATAATTGTTAAAATAAATAAATTTTTACAATTTGTTCCTATATTCGTTATTTGAATTGTTATTTCAATAATTTATCGTTAAAATAATTGTTCAAACAAATAAATTTTTTATAATTTGTTTCTATATTCGTTATTTGAATTATTATTTCAATAATTTATTGTTAAAATAATTGTTTAAACAAATAAATTTTTACAATTTGTTCCTATATTCGTTATTTGAATTGTTATTTCAATAATAATTTATTGTTAAAATAATTGTTTAAATCAATTAAATTTTTACGATTTTTTAGTACGTTGCAGAAATCAACATTTTGAATAACTATTCTCTATAAATATACCGACATTTGTCTTCAGTTACCGACATATTTTCAAAAATTGCCGCAACGGACTGGCTGACATAAGAAATACAAAAATTTATTCATTTAAATAATTGTTTCAACAATGTACACGTATTTAAATAATAAATATCGAAACACATTTCCATAGATTGTAAAAATTTATTTATTTAAACAATTATTTTAACAATAAATTATTATTGAAATAATAATTCAAATAACGATTATAGAAACAAATTATAAAAAATTTATTTATTTAAACAATTATTTTAACAATAAATTATTGAAATTATAATTTAAATAACGAGAATATAGAAACAAATTATAAAAATGTATTTGTGTAAACAATTATTTTAACGATAAATTATTGAAATAACAATTCAAATAACGAAGATAGGAACAAATTATAAAAATTTATTAGTTTAAACAATTATTTTAACGATAAATTATTGAAATAATTCAAATAATGAATACAGAAACAAATTGTAAAAAATTTATTTATTTTAACAATTATTTGAACGCTATATTATTGAAATAATATAGCCAGACTGGGGGAGGTACGGTGAAATGATGTACCCCCTCTCTGATAACGGGGAATGATTCGCGCACGCGCAACGTGTCTCCCATTCGCCCCACTCCGCGCTACGGCTACGGCTTCGTAGGGGAATTAGGGGACCGTGGAGTGTTCGTGTGCGAATAGAATGGTGGAAGGGGAAAGTAGGGGAGTACGGGAGATTCGTGTCCACCGCAATTTGGCGACACTGGAAGGGGAAAGTAGGGGAGTACGGAAGGTTCATTTCAACCTCAATCTGGCGACACTGACTCTATGCAAAAAGGAGTAAATGGGTGAATTTCGGTGGAACGCTGCAGAAGTTGAAGTTAACCTAACAAACACCGAATTCCGAGTTTCAATTTTCCCATTCCCGTCACGAGGGCTCTCAAAACTTCTCAACAGACATAAAAAATTGTAAATTCAAAGCAGGGTTTAAAGAAGGTTATAAGTGCCAAAATAAAAATTCCAAGGAAAATCTATGTAGAACTTGTAAGATCGTCTTGTACTCAATCTTGTAACCAACTCAAAACTTGTAACCAATCGTCAGCGAACTTTCAGCCGTATATCATTGCATTGGCGTTGTAGCTTGCATCCTTTCTTCCGGAAAAATGGCACTAACAGCCTTCTTTAGTTCCAGTCTTCAATTATTGAATTATTCAATAAACTTATTCTTAACTGGTCACTCAGAGGTGCATTCACCCTATGTAAAGAAGGAGTAAATGAATGAATTTGTGGGGAAAGGTACAGGGGTTGAAATTAGTCTAACAAACAATGAATTCCGAGCTTCAGTTCTCCCACACCCGTCACACAGCGCTCTCAAAACTTCTCGACAGACAAAAAAAGCTATATCACGCGATAAATCAACGCGATTCCGTTAGCACAGCCCCACCGGCAAGCCTAAAAGTTTCCTGTCCCACGCCAGTATTTCACTTTTCGGTGCCGGCGAAAACTTTTATGCAGATCCGCGAAGTTGTTTAAAGTCCCCCGTGGGGCGCATACAAGAATACCTGTCACCTGTGGTCTCTGGCCAGGTTCCCGAAGATTTTTCCAATCGCGTCGAGAAGTATCGATGAAAGACGTAAACCACGAAAAAGAGACTCGCACGCGGAAAGCCACAGTCAGAAGGCAGACAGAGAGAAACAGAGAAAGATAGATAGATAAAGAGAGAGAGAGAGAGAGAGAGAGAGAGAGAGAGAGAGAGAGAGAGAGAGAGAGAGAGAGAGAGAGAGAGAGTGAGTGAGTGGGGAAGAGAACAGAGGGGAGGGTGCAGAAAAGTTGGGCAGGTAAGCAAACCCAATGGAGTCAAAAAGTTAGGCGCCTCGCGGTGCCACCGATCTCCGGCTGCAGTCTTTCCGTTCGAGCGAACTTGCCCGGGACTCGAGAAGTTCGGTAAGTGAGTAAAGAACAAGGAGTCGACAAGAGAGCCCGGGCCTAGAAGAGAAACGGATACTTCCTCTCTTCGCGGATGATGCGCGCGTCTCGCGCGTCATCGGTTGTTAAAACCGGGAACATAACCGGCGAACGATGAGAGAGAAGAAAGAGAGAAAGAGCGAGAGAAGAAACCCGCTCTTTCGGTGCCCGATAAGCCCCCCGCGTTTCCTATCTCTCCGCGCGCCGGAGTTTTGCATTCTCTTTCACTTTCCGCTTCTTATCCGGCCGTCCCCGATCGCATAGAACACCACGGCGAAATATGCAAACGCCGCGGCGCCGTCCTGAAAAGGTGCGCCGACTTTTTGAAGGATTTTATCGGCGATGATTGATGAACCCCGGACACGTAGGTACCTTTTCTACCTTCTTCTTCTTCTTCTATGTAGCTTCTGGCCTCTGCGTTCTTCTACCTTCGATTACGGCATTGCTCTCTACGTGTCGTACCGTCGCGTACAAATCAAATAGCACTCGAGCTTGTGCTTCCTGCTGAGAGAGAGAGAGAGAGAGAGAGAGAGAGAGAGATTTCTTGTCTCGCTCTGTCACTTTGCCTGCAACTTTCCTTTCGACCTCCGCCATTGTCGCCATCCTAAATCCTCCTGCTACCCGCGTTCCTCCTGGCACTCCGGACCCGCGGCAAGGCATAATTGAATAAAACCGCTAAGTGATTAATTGCATGAACCATCGCGGCGCTCTTCCTTGCCAACTAACTTCGTGCTCGACTTTAAAGGACGTTTACTGGCCCCGTGTTGCTTTTTATGTGACATCCGCCTACAAATCGCCGGCAATTCCATAGGACTTTATGCTGAAATTTGGTGATCAATGGGGGTTCGAGAGATTGTGGTGGTTGTAGGGAATGTCATCAAATTCATTTGGGACCTTGAAGGTTTGAATATATTATAGAATCCACTCAAGGGCCCTGTCGGGTCATGTTCATTTTCATGCTTCCATATTTCTTTTTAAACCTAAGTTTTATGATAAGTGTCCGTATCATAAAATAGCATCTTCCAATTTCAAAAATTTCTACGAGAACCCATTCCAAAATTGCCTCAGCGAAATGTTCATTTTTAAATGCTTCTAATTGTAATTTTTATTAAATTTCATTAATATCGACATTTTCGGCATTGCTAAACATTAGAAAGTAATCTACAGTGACTCCCAGAAATATTCGGACACTCTTAAAAAGCCGATAATTCTTTTACAATTGGACTATACGATTCGAACTTTTTTGGGAAGCTAGAGCAACTTGTTTACTACGGGCTGTAAAAAGAAATTTTTTTTGAAAATTGCAATTGGTCGGAATTGTATACAAAGTACTAAAAGTTGCGATTTACAACTTTTTAATGTGGACCTATATTGAAAATTTAAAAAATAGGTTTTGTCGATCTGTGTCATTTATGTGCACTGTGAAAGTTTCATCGAAATCGGTTGATGTAGGAAATAACGACAGGCATAGAAAGATGTAAGAATTCTTAGATATAGGCCGAAAATGGTGAAAATCTTCAATTTAGTGCTATCTTCAAACGTTTGTAGCCCATTGCAACGTCGACCGATTTTGACGAAATTTTCAGAATATGTTTAATTCACAAAGATCTACAAAACGTATTTTTTAAATTTTCAAGATATGCCCGCATAAAAAAGTTGTAAAATGCAACTTTTTGTATTTTTTCTACATTTGCGATCAACTGCAATTTTTGGAAAATTTTTTTTCACATCCTGTCGTAAACTAATTGCTCTAGCTTCCCAAAAATATTAGATATTAAATAAGTTATCGCCTTTTTAAGAGTGTCCGAATATTTGTGGGAGTCACTGTAGATGCATTGAATACCATTAGATACCGATATGAAATGAACTGCTAGATCAGCTGCTCGAACCACTGTGAGTCGCCCGGACACAATCTCGGCCACCCCGCTCAAAGACTATTTTATTTTCCGTTATCCAGAGGCTCGAGATCATTCCACGTTACCTGGCAAATATTTACGAAATGGATTACCTTGTTGAACGAACACGTAAACAATACTTGACCAATATTATGGTCCGCGAGCCGGTACATGTAAATCACAATGGGTTTATGTGTAGCGCTATATGTACCTATGTATAACTCCCGCCCGTGTTGTATATAGGTAATCACTTAGAATGCAGTAATGTATATCTAACCCGGTTCGCCGTCGACGGAATTTAAATTTTGATTCCGGGGTTGTTACTGTGACGCTTCCTAGGCAAAGAGAGAGGAGGTTCATTTGCAGCGGCGCGGCGTGGCAGCCCAAAGGCTGACTGATTAGACTGCCATGGACGTTACCGTTTTTCATTCTTTGGAATGTTTACCACGTCTTCGAAACGACGCAAGGGGAACGGTATTTTGACATGCCAAGTCCTTTCTGCAATTGGAAACTCTGACAAAAGTTCCAAGTGAGAAAAGTTTTTAATGAGGTTTCTCTGTCTCTTGCGAGGTAATAGGAGCTCGGGAGATATCGTAAGCGCGATTATGTACAGTGAATAGCAAAAACGCTCGTACCCTCTCCGTTCCTCACTGAATCTCCGCCGTACGTTTTCGGGGGAATTGCTGATAAGATTTTGAATAACTGTATTTTATCAAGAAGAAGTTTACAACATTTTTTGGTTGGATAATAAGCTCAAAGAACATTACAGTATTTTATCGATAAATGTCCCCAGCACGGGTCTGTCGAGGGTCATTTATACGCCAGGGAAACTATTCTTTGAGTTTTGCCGAACGTAGAGAAGGACAGCCGAGCTCGAGAGGCCTCGGTCGCCGAGAAATGTAAACATAACTAATCCGATGACAAACTTCTTTATTTTCCATAATTTTTTTATGGAACTTTCACCAACATATTCGTGGCATTTTTCTAATGCAAAATGATACCAAACACGATATAATTTCCACTGTATTCAGTGGTTTAATTGACGATGAGAGTTACGGCTACAAGGAAGAACGGCGCAAGGACTTATATGACCATACACCTGTATTTGATTCGAATTATATCGTGTTTGGTATCATTTTAATCAGAAAAATGTCACAAATATACCGGTAAAAGTCCCATAAAAAAATAAGTAATAATGAAAAAGTTTTTCCTTGGTGTATTACATTGTGAGGACGCGCGAGCCTTTGAAGTGTGCCGGCGCGTTGCGAGTCTCCGCGTCTCTTTCTATCCCATGCGCCGTTCTTCTCATCGTCGTAACTCTCATCGTCAATTAAACCACTAAATACAGTGAAAATTATATCGTGTTTGGTATCATTTTGCATTAGAAAAATGCCACGAATATGTTGGTGAAAGTTTCAGAAAAAATAATTGAAAATAAAGAAGTTGTGACATTCGAATTAGTGTGGTCTCACCGATATACCCGAGCCGTATGAGTCATGCTTCTCGGCGACCGAGGCCTCTCGAGTTTCGCGGCCCCTCAAGGCGGTACACCCCGCAGTAGTGGGGATAGTTCTGGGACATTTATCGGCCAGACATTTGGGACATTTATCGATAAAATACTGTATTAGGTTATGTTATTGAGAGTACTTTCTTGGTTTGAAATTGTTATTGTTATTGAAAAATTTATTAAGAAATCCGTAAATATCTGGCATAGGTTTCTACAGAGTAATAATAATTACGTAATACGTTAACGGGAATATGTACATGAACGAAACAATACGATACTTTGCATATTCATACAGAATTTATATTGAAAATGGATTAACAATTGTATACGATATTTGAATTTAAAAGAGGATATATACGTTTAAATTTGAACAGGAGAAAATTACATACGTTCTATGTACTTACTATTCGAAAGTTCGGCCTGACTCTCACATTTTATCAAAACTCTCGTACTTCTTCATTGATATTTTAAACGTTATGCTTTATAACACAATTTCATATGAACGTCTTTCGATTCCTCTTTTTCCCTCGGTACTAAATCGTCCATGTGACTCGATTAAACGAGATCAGTTAATTATTCCTCTTATTTACTATTGTATGAAAAGACAGAAAAGAGTTATATAGGAAACCTTATATTTTTTCTTTGATATTCTTGTCGACCATAAAAGGACGAGTCGAATGAGTATAATAGCCACACCATAATAGCCATAGTATTACCACATTATCGTAATGGTATGGTTACTATAGTTGTTGGATTCGCCTTTTTATGCTCTACAAGAATAGCAAATGAAAAACATAGGGTCCCATTTAAAAGACTATCGATGACCTTGAAACCTCGTGAACAAATGATCACCAGGAAAAATTTTTTCTGTGATTATATGTATTTGTACGTCGAAATAGGTTCTGGGAAGTTTTCTCATAAACCAATAAATAAGATGGATATTCAGATGTTCTTTTTTAGCTGGGACACCCAGTATGATTCTTGAGCATTATCATTACCCTACTCCTAAATTAATATAATTGATAACGAATAGTTTAAAGATCGGAAGGAAACTTCGGCAATAAGTGATTAAAGAACGCAAATAGAAGGAAGTCGAATCTCAATTATCTGAGAGTACTAAATTTACACAACCTTGTCTGTCTATCTGTCTATTTAGGGGCTATGCAACTGTGATTGCCACAGAACAATTAAATCTAGTTTTCAAGATAAAGTATTCAAGCAACAGATTTGAAGTGCGTTTATTAAAGACCGTTTCCGGAGCATGCTAAAGTTTGTTCAAGTTAAAAATAATGTACTTCTTTTAAAGCCACAGCAGATTTGACTCAACAGTGAAACGCGTGTTTTACTTTCGTGTTCAAATATAAATACTGAGTTGTAACATCGTTCTGTTGCAAATATATTTAACAATTAGTATACAGGGTGAACCACGAATCATGATCAGTAGACATTACTCTGTTATTAGCAGTCCGATCGAAAATGTTTTTATCTAATTAATATATTTTTTAATGTTTTTTCAAGGTCACCTTGAATGTTTTGCTAATAAACATATAATTTTTTCACGCCTATCTGTTAGAGGATTTCAAGACGAATTGGGAAACGTATCATAACATTTTAAAAAATTGCAAAAATGATTGCAAAAAATTGCTTTTTTAATTTTTTTTGTACAAAAAATCTGCTGTAATCACGTGAAAGTTCTCTTGAAACCTAACCTAACCTAACCTAACGTACGTACGTACGTTTCAAAAGAACTTTCACGTGAATGATTGCAGAAAATTGCTTTTTTAATTTTTTTTGTACAAAAAATTTGCTATAATATAATATGCTTATAAAAACAGTTTCGATCGGATTGTTAATAACAGAGTAATCTCTACTGATCACATTCGCGGTTCACCCGGTGTTTTTAACAATCTAGTTGTGACTCGTTACAAATGTAGATATAACTGGAATTAAACAAAAACTGCTTATTGCTTATTGTAATAAATGAAAATTAAAATTTATTATGACAATATATATACATATATTCTTTAAATTTTAACAACTTGAACATTCGTTAATTCATTTTTTTAAAAATATAAATCCTAAAAATAAATATGTGCAGTGCCTTAATTATTATTTTCCCCAGCACTGTATATTCCTTTTAAATCTTTATAATTTATTCCACAACTACCATATGATACAGTGATGTTCGTAAATTCTTTTAATCCACTTTAATCCAGATGCTTTAAATTGCAACTCGGTTTTGTCATAAATGCGTAAAATCCGCAGTCTATTAATTACCAATCGCAATCTATTACCAACCGAATGCGTTTGAATCGTTTAATTTCAAGCAACAATAAGTGGAAACCATCATATTATCGAGGATGAATATTAAAAATAGCGAACGACCAAGAGAAAGAATGGAAAGGTAACCAACCGCGAAACATAAATTGATTATAACAATGTATTCCTTGACAGAACCATTCGCGTGCACTAGTCGACACAATACGCAGTCAGAATAAAGAAAAATCGTTTGAGAAATAAAGAAAATGCATTTACACGGCAGTATATTTCATTAACGCAAAACTGTAAGGTTGTAATATAAATACGTTCGACTAGAAGTGGTCAAGTACAATATTTTTTAATAAATGTACAATATCCGCAGTCTACTTATGATCTATTATAAGTTCATATAGCTGTGACCAGCGAGATTAAGAAGCCACTTGTAGAGCTGCCAATAGAAGAGTCGCTTTATGAAAAGAACAAACTGATTATTAAGAAGAAATATCGAGTACAGCGGAACTGTACGTTACGATTCAATATTTCGCTCTGCTTAATGCTCCTGTGTGCCACGATTTAATAAACATCACTGCGCCCCCCCCCCCCCCTTCCACTGTTAATTCTAAACAAATACTCTTTAATATTTCAATTTTATCGTTCGTGCGCAGATTTTTATGGTCTTTCACGGCTCTATATCACAAACTAGTCGAACCCTCGTGAATAAAAACTGATAAATTCAAGATCCACTTTATCACTGTTTTCGAATTATACCCAAAGGATAAATGTTCGGCAATTTCGCCCCTTTTTCAGCCTGGCGCCGATAAAAAACAACCGGTCGACAAAATATAATTCAACGACGCAAAGATCCGAGAGAGAGAGAGAGAGAGAGGGGGAGAGAGAGAGAGAGAGAGAGAGAGAGAGAGAGAGAGAGAGAGAGAGAGAGAGAGAGAGAGAGAGAGAGAGAGAGAGAGAGAGAGAGAGAGAGAGAGAGAGAGAGAGAGAGTAGTAGAGAGTAAGCAAGGAAGAGCGGAGGAAGGGAGAGGGAGAGGGAGAGGGAGAGGGAGAGAGAGCGAGAGAGGGCAAGGGAGAAGAGAGCGAGAGGAAGAGGAAGAGGAAGAGATGGATAAATAGGTAGAGAGAGGGCGAGAGAGAGAATAAGGCGAGTAAGGAGTCTGGACGTTCGTCTACATTGATCGATATTTCATAACATATTTAGCCGGCTAAATTAATAGACGCGGCGCCGACGCGGTTCCGAGAAGATTGAATTTTAAAACTTTCACTCGTGGCCACTATACCTGAATGACCCGCTCCACTGTACGACAAATTAGTTTCCGGTTCTGCGCGAACGAAACCGCAAGTATTCCGAATCTCGAGCGAATTTTCAATATTCACCCGCCGATTAACGAACCACGGCATCCGCAAAATCACGGATACCAAATTTTGTAGATTATACATAGATTTATGAACTATTCCCTAATTGTCTTTTCCGATACCACCAATGATAACTCGAATTATTAGACGAGGAATCTTTATGCAAAATAAAAATATTCTACCACAACTGCAACGAACGAACATCACAGAAATTTGCTATCAGTACTCTGCGGATTGTATGCATTTATGCCAAATTGTGAAGATGTTAGACAAAATTAAGAATGTTGTTACATTCTTTGCAATTTATGTATAAGAATTATTAAAAATATTGATCTTAATATGTATTATTACTTAATTTAATCCGATTTGATAAACTGGAAATAGTTAACGTGTTGCAAAACTGTTCTTTATGGAGGAAAAATAGCTAAATTAATGACAACAAAAGATTATAACGTCAGACGTACCATCACATTGAAAAATTCACACGAATGATTAAATTTTGCAACGTTGAGAATGTCCCCTCAACTTGAATTCTTTCTGCTTAAAAAGAAAATGATTTCGGTGCTTCGAATATCGATAGATGTATGTTTAAAATACTAATGTTATCGAATAGTTCTTCTGAAAAAATTCCTAAAATATCAAAACCAAATGCAGGTCCAGTTTCGTTGAACTTCAAAAAAAAAATAACTTTTATATTTCAACTACTCATCGATACATGTGCAAAATCCTAACGCAAAAGGTATAACAGTTCTTCCGAAAAGGATTTCTAAAAAGTCAGAAACAACACGGGGAATTCTCCTAGCTCGTTTCACTGTGGTTTAATTTTTGGAATAGGGCGTCTTCGCGAAAAGGAGCGGGTTTCGATGGAAATCGATGAAGAGGGTTTGCAATAAGACGACGCGTTTGTAAACGTCCGCGGTTAATAAGTTGTTGGGAACCGAAGTGGTTCCCCACGCCGCGCCGTTGAATAACCCGGGAAACGTCGGTGAACAGAGTCCCTCTGGGCAGCTAGCCGTATTAGCAAATTCGATTCCGCGCGGTAACTTCCGTCGATGGAACACGAACTAGTGGGATAATGCAAACGACGCCGATGTCGCCGTTTAATAAGGTTTTTCGCCCGCGGGAAACCGACTCCGGGACCCTTGGATTCCACTTATGACGTTTCCCGCTTCGACGAAATAGAAAACGAGCGAACGGGTCTCCCGTTTTCGCGGATTCTCGCCTGCACAGATCTCGCATACTCTCCAACAGAAAATCTTGCTCCCAACAAAACCCTTTTCGACAAGTTTCAAGTCGGTCTTTATTTCTTCTATTCTGCTCGACGAAAAATTACGAAAAAAATCATGAACATACTACCTGATGGTGTGCACAACTGTGATTTTCTTCCGAATTTTCCGAAAGGTCTGTCGTTTTTTAAAGAAAACATTTGAATCAATTCATAACAATATATGTTAATTAATATTAGTCAATGACGTGTTTTTGTAATTGTTATAATTAATTAAATAACGATTAAATAATTAAATAACAATAGACAGAAATAGACCTGAATAGGACTGTAAATACGAAAGATATTTAGGTGTTTCCATGTATGTGGGACACCCTGTATATTTTTTTGTAGATGGAATTTTTTCCTTTGAAAAAGGTTCAAAACTGAACCGTAACGTTAGGAAAGAAAAAAAGTTTATTGCAAAATTGCTAGATTTAATAAGTGATCGAAACAGTTGCGCCGAAAGACATCATTAAATTGAATGTTCAACATTTACGATCGATAATAATCGGGATTGTTTTAGTTGCATTACAACGACCGACTTCTTGAAATCATAAAATAAAATTTTCACCCGGTTCCTGGTATTTACAATTGAGATAGAGCATTCTATTTTTGAAGATTCATGGGGCTAGTCATCATTGTGCATTCGTATCAAAGCGCATAGCGTGCGCATGTGTACGCGTCGATACGAAATGCGATGTGTGGCGATCATGGCGAACGGTATGCGATGCCCGGAAAATTGTCGAAAATTCCATTGGGCGAATGCGAGGGTGTGTCGGCCGGACATTCGCCGCATATTTTAACGCGGAGGAGAACACGCGGATAGTTTCGGTGACAAATCTTTCCGGCGGCGGGAACGACCGGGACGAATTGCTGTTTCTTCGGTGGAACAGGTTGCCCTTTCTTCCCCCGAAAGAAGCGTGGAACTTTCTTGGGGGAACCAATAAATTCATTGGTTTCTACTTTCCGGGAGGGGTGGGGGAATGTAAACCCTTCTTCGGCGGCCGTTCCGCGGGCTTCGGACCAGTAAAACTCGTCCGAGCCGAAACGTGAGGAGACGTACAAGTAAATTCGATTTAATAGCGGCGAACTTGGATCATAGATTATGGATAAAGCCGAGTAAGTTTTTCTTCCATGGGAAGTTCGCAACGGGCCGAGCAAAAACCTCGAGTTAAGGGGGTGTTCTGCTTTTGAGTGCCATTTTTTCACCGGTTTCAGGAAATTTTTTCCTGGGAGAACCGTTAAACCAACTGCATTCGGATTTTGCACGTATGTTCACGAATATCCGAAACACATACCTGATTTTTTTAGCGTAAAAATAATCAGAACTACACGAGTTATATATCTTTTTGGTAGGTTTGCTTTTATTAAGGAAAACGGACATGCCTCTGTTGTTTTGATTGATTACGAGCATTTTTCGGAAGAACTATGAAACTTTCTGTATTAGGATTTCGCACACACATTCGCGAATATCTGAAGTACGTATCTGATTTTTCTAAAGTAAAAATAATCAAAGTTACACGAGTTATATACTCCATCTCTTAAAGTTGACTTGGAAAATTTTTATTTCGCATGGACATCCACAGTCTAATAATCCAGTTGTGTTTATCATTCTTTCCTGAGCAAAACTAAACAATTTGTCGAGAGCGTTAAATAAAATATCTTTTCGTTGTGGAAGAAAATAGGCGGTCGTGCGAATCGAATTCGCTAATTTTCGCGAGCCTCGTTCGCGGCTGCACGTGTTATTTGTGAAAGCGGAGCTTCGATGGGATGAATTTCGCGAATCGGCCCCGATAATTTGTCGAATAATATTTGGTTACTGCGTGAATAAATTAGGTACCGTACATTTCGCGACTCATTACATTTTCATCGCGCAGTAATATCAATTGCGTTTCTATCTTCGCGAGACTCGTCGCCGCTTCGATCCAGCCTATTAATATTTCCTATTTAATCACCGAGAAACCTATTAGCCGGCCTCGTCGTAATCATTTTTGCGGGAGAAGAAACGGTCAATGCGTACGCTCTGCGAACTTGCGGACGGAGGAGAGAAAATTTATAATCGTTAAAAGTTACCCGGACCCGCTACAGTACGCTCATTCGAGGAACTTTTGTTCGAGAATATCCAGCCGGGAACTTTTCGAAATTCGTTTCCCGGCGAAATCGTGGCCCGATGCTCCGGGAAATACACTGCCATAAGTGTCTGGCCACTCGGAGATTTTTAGATGAATTGATCTATTGTATGTACAGCAGGTCCAAAAAGTATTTCAAAGTTCCCATTCTCGAGAAATCGACGATGTAGTAATTTCGTCAAAAATAACACTGTCCAACACCAAATTTGTTCCCAATATACTGGTGGGTTCTTCTTATAGAGTTTTTTGCGCTGATTCCGAATCTGTCCTTAATTTTTCTCCTATGCGCACAGTTTTTGAGGAATATGGCTTTGAAAAAAAACATATTTTTCAACTTTAAACAAACATTGCGATGTTAATAAATGTTGAATGTTTTCGGCGCAACGGTTTGATCGTTTATTACTAATTATAAAGCAATTTTGCTAATTATCAAACAAAATCAACGTTTCTATCCTAGTTTGGATCCTTTTCAAGATTTATTTGAATCGCGTCTGTAAAACAAGTATGTTATAGTAATTTCAAAAACTATTAAATGATTGAAAATGTGGAATATTGTTCATATAAACTCACTCACTTGCTTTGGGGAAAATAAAATTATGCTTGTTGTCAAGATACTGATGTACGAACGTGTTGAAAACGATCTAGGTTATATCTATCGATATATGATATATTGTGATGTTATTATAAAAGATATTGAATTGTTCTTTACAGCAAAAGATTCTGTAGACTTTCCCGAATCCAGTGATATATAATATTAATGCATTATGATTGTTTAAACATGTTTAAATATGTTTAAACAGTTATTAAAGACGGAGAGACCATTTTTTCCCCAATTTTTGAGGATATTTTTCAATTTATCTCAAAAAATAAGGGTCCAGCGGGAAATCGAACTGTACCACGCGATAGAACAGACTTTTATCTTGAGAAACCACCTTATTAAATTTGGAACATCGACGTTTTTTTTCGAAAGAGAAAGCAAAATATCTTCGCCCGACATGAGTTGTCGCCAGTGGCGCTCATCACTAGAACGGTCGTTCGCTGCGCCGTATCCCGTTCCGTTAAACATGTTTAAACAATCATAATGTATTAATATTATATATCACTGGATTCGGGAAAGTCTACAGAATCTTTTGCTGTAAAGAACAATTCAATATTTTTTATAATAACATCACAGTATTCGTTTAAAGTTGATAAATATGTTTTTTTTTTCAAAGCCATGTTCCTCAAAAACTCCGCGTATAGGAGAAAAATTAAGGACAGATTCGGGATCAGCGCAAAAAAACTCTATAAGAAGGACCCAACGGTATATTGGGAACACAAAAAAAGTTGAAATTTGTTGGACAGTGACGAAGACTCTACTTTCGCACGCCCTTGTTCATTTTCCTCTACGATAGTTTTGCAAAATCTAGTGGGCGAGGGCCTGAAGACCCTTTTCCTCAAAAATACTATCAATTGGAAACTCTGTCACAAGTTAAACAAGTGTTTTCCGTGAAAAAATCTTCCACAGATTTGAAGATTGAAGTCTCCTCGAAAATTGATATACCGTTTCTTTTCTCACTGTTTTATGCAGCAAAAATGGAAAACAAGTTTTGTCATTTTTGGCAATGCTGTAGATTTTTTATTTCGTTGTGAAGATAAGGCTTCAATCTTCAAATCCTCGGTAGATTCATCGACGAACAAAATTTTTCAATGTTTTTAGAGCCGATTTAATTTGTAGAATTTTCCATTGAAAACACGTCCCGAGTTATTCACCTGCTGTGTCGTGCACGAATAGTCTAGAAAGTTTAAAATGTGTCCAAATTTATTATTGTAAATTTCTCGAGAAATACTTTTTGAATTTCCGCTTTGTATCCAACAGTTTGCAAAACCATCGCATCTGCTCCTCTTATTCATTCGCATATAAATAATAACCATATATGTACAAGCGTAAATCTTTTTTCCATCCCCGACCATAACTGTGTTCCATCTTTTCTTCCATTGCACACGTTCCCGAGTAAATTCCATTCGATCGTTGATATGTTTCTGCATTAAAGATGATTCTATTTCCAATTTTCTTCGACGAATGTTCTCAGATTGTTGCAAAATGCGTTACACGTTCGCAGATGCACCTGTTTCCCGTGCAATCCGACGCGTTAACGTAGAATTCTTCGCAACTTTTGAAATTGCCCGCACTCCGCGATCACTCATGGTCTCTGGACGATCTTGCACCTTCTTTCTACCATAATCTCCAGGATTTTCTAACACATTTCTAATTACAGGTGTCCAGCTATTCATTTTGAAACCTCCGGTCAACTTGTGTAACTTCTTTCCGAAGTCTTCACGGTCCTTTTCATCTCTGTCACACTAGTTTTTATTAACACACTATTGACGAAACACACAGTTACTCACAATTTTATTCCAAGTGAATCCGTCCAGTCCATCGGACATCGATTTAAACAAGAAGCATATCATTTTGTTGTACGAAATCAATTTTTATTTCATGGACATCCGCATTTTTATATCCTTTAGCTGATCTAGTAGTTTATAACATACTTTTGTAAAGCATATCCTATAATTTTGTCGTACGAAATCAGTTTTTGTTTTGTAGACGTTTGCGTTTTTATATCCTTTTAGTTGATCTGGTTGTTCACGATATATTTTTATCTGTGAGTTGCAGCGTGTTCAGAACCAGAAAATTTCCTGATAGTTTGCAACAAATCGCATTAGAATGTAATTTGTATTTCAAAAAGATTTGAGCATGTAAGAAGATGTAGAAAACTGACGAACCAGAAAATGAAGCAAGAAGGCGTGGGAAGAGAAAAGAACTGGTAAAGAAATTATAAAATTGATTTTATAAAATAACCTACCGAAAATAAAAGGATACAATCATTTCGAAACTATCCAAATGAATGAAAAAGGGCATCAATTTTCATTTGTTGTAATCGGGGTAGAAGATTTCTTGTGGTACTGCTGCGAAACAATTCGATTCGTTACAAGAACTGAAAATTGTTATTCAAGAAGGGCGGAACTCGGTTTCTATAAAATTTATAAGAAAGACCACACAGAAGCTTACGAAAAAGTATATAGAAACCAGCAGAGAGAAAAGAAAAATGAACGGGGTAGAGTGAAGCATGAATAAAACATTTGTTTTTGAATGAGATTATCATTTTTCTTCGCCATGACCTATCATTCTGTCGTACCTCTTTCCAACGTAAACGAATATAATTCCCATAGGACAACGTGAACCTGAGTATGTTGTAAAGGAGCGATAATGCTCTTTATTATTACATACAACGTTAAACCAAACGGAACTATTTCTTTAGAAAATAATTACCTATCTGACATTCGTTCGAGCCAGAGTTGGGCAAAAATTTTATTTAAATAAAAATTTCGAATACAGATAATAATAAAAGAATAATAAAATTTTTGCCCAACTCTGATTCCAGCTTAGAAACGACCAATATTTCCATTTTGATGCTTTCTTTGTAGTTTATGACACGCTCACACTGATCACTAGACTGCAGATCTTTATGCAAAATCAAATTTTCTGCATTAATTACAGAGCACAGGGGCCAAATATGCATTTCTTTTCTCTTTATGAATTCTAACTTCCAATTCTAATTTCATTCAATGTTTCTACTGCGTTTTATGTTTGACCTACTCATTTTCATCGTAAATGCATAAAATCCATAGTATACTAATCATCGGTGTTAGCAGATCAGTTCGGATAATCGAGGTTCTACTATATCGCGAACTAAACTTGTGAACGCGATCCAAATGGTATCGTGTTTGGAGTCGTTTCAATCGGGAAAATGTCACAAATAATGTTAATATCAGTGCCATTACTAGAAAGACACACGGTGAAAGCATTAATCAGAAAATCATTATGTGCTTGCTGGGGCAGTTAGTATTTCGGTGCGAAATCGAGCCAGGAATAAAGTACTAGTAAATGTATACCAGTACCGAGTTAAAAATCAAAAAACTCCTCGAGTGAAAACCCGTCCTCACAAGCAACGATGTCCCTGGTAAGTATCCATTCAATTCTGCTGTTGGGAATAATATTCGCAAACACACAGAGCCACGTCATCGCGGCTTGTATAATCAAGGGAGCCCCCCGTTACCAAACAGTTAACATTCCTCAAACCCCGTCAAAGTTGCGCGATAACAGCACCGACGCGTGTCAAGGTACAATGTCAAAGATTCCGCGATAGCATTCGAGGCTGCGAGAGAGATCGTTAGCACTCTGGGTTAACGACTGGTTTCGCGAAGTAACTCGTGCCATCGATCTCCATAAACGCGAATGAACGCGGGAAAAAACTGATTGGTCGCTTTTCGGACTGGATAGCAGTAACGGCGGCGCCGTCGAAACTTTCAATTTCTGTTTATCCGCGCTCTTCGTTCGCGCTGAGAATTCAAATTGATTTATCTGGGCTGGTGTGTTCGTCACTGAACCCCCGCATCCCGAAATTGAGATACCGGGTTCGAGCTCTGTATGGGCGTGTTTCGAAACACCTGTAGGCCAGGGTAGAGCTGTGGGGGTGGGGTCTGTGTGTGCGGGAGGCCGTGCGGTGGCGGATCGCGCGAAAAGAAAACACGCTTCTTTGTCCCGTGCCGGCCGGGCCCCCGCGGCCAATCGATACAGATTAATTTGTCGATAAAAGTATCGTATCGACGGAAATTCCGCGCGCCGCTGGATCCCCAATTACTAAACGGTCGACCGGGAAAAACTCGTTGAACTCGTTAAGCCGCGGACCCGTTACCGATCCCACAGTCCTCCGGAATTCGCGGACGCTGCTGCCGCTTCGTATCACGGCCGGAGATTTTCGAACGGAATCACGTCCCCGACCCCCGGCAACCTGTTCCGAACCCTTCGGCTCGTTCCGCGGAAGAAATCGAAACGGAAACGACCCAAAAACGGTGCCTGGAAAGTAACGAATTCACCAGATACGCGATCCGAACACTGACGCGACACGCTTCTTTCCTGGCGACTATTATTTCACGATCATCTACCCGCAGTTTGTCCGATTTTTAACAGTAATTAAACAAACGCAATTCTTTTAAAACGAATTTAGCGATTGAGCCATTGTAATCAACGTCTTCAATCAATTTTCTCTTCATCTGCAAGATTATCTCCATTTTGCAGCCCTTTTCGTCGGCAACGAGTAGTACAGATCTTTATGCAAACATTTTCTGCGTCAATTGTGGAAATCATATAGGATCTTCTATTAAGAAGCGTCATTTTAAATGGTAAAAACGCTGTTTTTTTATGATTAGTACAATTACTAACCACGTGTCGAAGAGTGGCAACTCTAATCTTAACAAATGAAAAGTAGCATGAAATTTAACATGACATCTTCTAATGGAAGACATTTCATACATATGTATAGACGTTTCTAAGTCTTGAAATCCTTCTATTGTTCTGTGACATGTTTGTCATAAATGCGTAAAATCCGCAGTCTAGAAATGAGTTTTGGAGCAGTGAGTTTGAAAATTGAGCTGTTGGGAGTGAAGAATCGGTGCACAATAATGTCCAAAACAGCGACCTACCGGTTTCTCGAGGTGTATTATGACATTTTAGATTTGACAAGTAAAAAATTGCGAAGTAATTTCCAATTTTGATACGACTTTCAGTGAAGTAAATTAAAGATTCAGCTGCTGCGGGGGCAATAATGTCCGATTCAACAGTTTCACGGCGACTATTATCTGAAGCTGGAGGTAATAGACACGAAGAGACGTGAAGCAAGCTTCGTCTTGAAATGACGTTCGGTGGTCTGAGTCAAAGATTGAGCCGTTGAGAGTGCAAACCCCTAGGCCGCGCGCAATAACGTCCGGGATCGCGGGAGCCAGCGATCGATTCGAACAATCCCGTTTTACATATGAAATTAGTCCGTAGATTTATTACAACGATTACGCACGAGTTATTCATGGCAAACCCTTAACACCATTTCCAGATTTATCGATGGACTACATCTATCCGTTTCCCGCGGTTGTTGAAAAGGAGACGTCGAGAAACGGAGACCGCGGGGTTCGGAAGTGCGATACTCCACTATCAGAGGTAGGGGCCGTGCCAGCCCATCCCGTTCTGTCATACTTCAACTGTCTTAATTGTCTCTCATATACTTCAAGAATTGCTACCAGACATTATACTACGTGTCAATCACTTGCACGTTTCTTCAAACAAGTAACGAACTGCGAAACAGTCGCAGAAGAAGTTGGCATAGAGGTAGATAGCTAATCGGCTTAGTAATCGGATTAGAGTTGTACATAGGCCTGTTAAATAGCCCGGCTAGAATTGTGAGTGCAATTTCATCAATTCCAACAGATCATTTAAACATTTATTTCGAAACAATCGCGGAAGAAGAAGAAATTAGCATGGAAGTAGCTGACAGATGATTATCAAATTTATTTCACCTTTCGAAACAATCGAGAAAGACGAAGCTAGCACGGGGGCAGCTAATCAGCTTAGAGCTGCACATAGTACTAGTTAAAAGAATGCACCAATGCGACTGTGTCAATCCGCACAGGTGACTGCAGAAATTATTTCGCGTTTCAAAACATTCGCGAAATTGGAAGCTAGCATAGAAGTTGCTAATCAGCTTAGCAATCAGCTTCTATAGCTGAAATAATCCGGTTAGAACAGTGAACCAGTGCAATTTTATCAATCCTAACGGATGATCATAGCCACCAGCAGTCAGCAGTAGCAGGGTGTAAGTGCTTGGGGGTTGTGAAATCAAAAGAGTTCAACAGAACGGTCGCTCCCACTCTCAGCAACATTTTCGCGACCACAGTTGCGCGCACCCCAAGGTACCAATGATAGCATTTGTGTGTAACTTCTGAGGATAGCTAGTGGTCCCTACGGCTATGTCAATTCATTCGCCCATCACTCAAGAAAGAGGAACAATCTTCGAGTAACAACCTTGATCAAGTTAGCGTTTTCCAAAGGCGCGCGAGCGCGCGAGTTGAGCGAAAGTTCCAGCGCTCTTTGCCGTTCGCGCGGAAGAACTGTTGCGGATGATTGCTGATGATTGTCGTCGATTAAAACACGCGTGATACTGCGGTATAGTTGTCACGGGAGAGCGGGCGCACGGACGCGACAGAACAAGCCCGGCAAAAGGTACGCGTACGCTCGCGACGATCGCGGGCTGAACACTGGCACGACGCGTCGCCCGGACTTTTAGTTCCTGGCGCTACCGAGAAGCGTCGCGACGCTTCCCGCCGCCCCACTCTCCGGGTGTTCAGCCCTTGGTCCGTGCAGGCTAGCCGGCTCCTTCGAATCGTGCGGCACGTTTCATGGTATCCCTCGTTCTCATCATCTCTCGCGCTCACCCTCTCGTTGTACTCACTCCTAGTCTCTCTCCCTCGCTCTCTCACTCTCTGATTCTGCTCTCTCTCTCTCTCTCTCTCTCTCTCTCTCTCTCTCTCTCTCTCTCTCTCTCTCTCTCTCTCTCTCTCTCTCTCTCTCTCTCTCTTTCTTCTCTCGTGCTCTCGTGCTCTCGTCGTCCTCTCACCCTCGACGTGGCATCGCCCTCGCCCTCGCACTAGCCCCCGCGCCATCGCCCTCGACCCGATCCTTCTCGTATTTCTATTATCAATCGCTGTGACGCCTCCTGTCATCACCTGCATCTACGCTCACTCTCTCGCTCTCTCGCTCGTCATGCGATGCGACGATCTGAACTCGGTGACGAAAAGGTGGCAGGTGTTTATGGTTCTGTGACAACTTCCGAGGGAAGTTTGTGGGTCAGGGTTCGGCAGGATTCGTGCAGCATTTGTAATCTCTGCAGATGGTGCTTTGCGGAGGTGCTGCTCAAAAGTATACGGGTGGTTACTATTTGATTACTTGAAAACTGTTATAGTATCGGTTCTTAAAACAGTTATTAGGAAATTTCGGATAACTGTTGCGGAAACCCGAAATTTCCAGCTAAATCATTCTCAATACCTGGAAGCTACATAGTAGGTGCTCGAAGTGGTGTCCCTCAACCTGAATATGGCGAGTACCAGACTGCGGATTTAACACTAGAACTACCGGGTGAGTCAAAATGACTTGCACCTGATTTGTTTTTTTTTTAGAAATATTAAAATTATAAATACGTTTTCCTGAGAAATTTTTTTAGCGAACTTCTCTATTGATGTACATGTTTAAATAAAACTGGTACGGAATCTACATAAATGCAATTTTGTCATTATTATAAGGCAATGTATGCCAATTGCGTTTAGTGCTCGGTAGTTCTAGTGTTAAAGCAGTGGACATATTTAAAAAATTTAAGAACATCAACGTGTATTAGCTTCAGTTTAATAAAATAATTAAAAGAACGAAGACATTTTTATTTAGCCTCTGTGTCTTCGGACCACGCAAACATTTTTTATTTTGCAAAAAGATCTTATCTCGTTAACTATTGGATTCAGGACACATGAAAGTAAATACATTTGTACGCAGAATTTGATACTCTATCGACTCACGATACAAAATCTCATTCAAAATTGTTTCATGAATACCATCACGGAATGGTTATCTTAAAACTGAACATGAGATTTCTAAGGCAGTTCTGATAATAAGACCAAAAAATGTTTTAAACAAAAGTTAATCAACACTTGACTACAAATTTCAATACAAAACATTTGTTCAAAAATGTTTATCCTATGAAAGATTAAGGTCACCTTTAATTTTTAAAATTCAATATATATTTTTGACTTCATAATGTAGCTGATGTCAAAACGAATCCAACGATCTACATTTTTACACCCTGAATCTTCCAAGTGCTAAAATCTTAATGAACTGCTAAATCGGCCGTCCGAACACCACTATGCTCTCGTCCAAATTCAGCATCTCTTTCATACACGAAAACATTTTACCAGCTGTAAAACACCGCGGTAGTACTGCCGTAGTTTTCATATTACACTTCATTGACGAAATAATCAACCTCCGAGTTTATATTGAGATTTTAAAACGCGATATTCTCTGTCTAGTGCCGAGGAAATGTGAATTAAAGACAATTTTACTCTCGTACACGATAACGGCCCAAGAGCATACTGCATCCAATACAAGAATGTAGATCGTACACAATGCACCAGCATATTTAGAACCTCCCCCGCAATCGCCGGATATTAATCCTATTAAGCATTCGTAGAATTATCCGGGACGTAAAATTAGAATCCACCGAAGTTCTACCGAACGTGACGGAAAAAAATTCTCTTGTTAACGTGGATTCTACGAAATATTAATTAAGGTAGCTTATATTTTTGTAACAAACATTATTATTTTTAATAACGAATAACAATAATTTCAGCGCACTGGTTCGATCTGATGCTACTACTTAAGCAATTTTGCAAATTACCACAAAATTTTCAACGTTTCGGTAAAAAATTTAGACTATTTTCAAGAAAAATTTTCATATAATTGCGTCAGTAAAAATTATTGAGTTAATATAAAATTTGTGTTGTATTCCGTACACACATTATTATTTTCTTTAAGCAATTATAGAAGTACTGTTCGTGTGTTTCTGTTAATCCCGAAAAATTTTACCGGTAATTAATATTCTGCAAAATGAATAATTTATTATTAATCATATGCCGAGTGTACAACATCAATAATATAATACACATCGAGTATGTCGCTTTTTTGTGATAGGAGAAATTGTCACAGGAAAAAATATTGTTGAATTCAAAGACAAATATTGTGGAAAACAAACAAATTTTCTTCTACTTACATTTTCTTTTTTTGGATCATGGAATTGGTCTTTATATCAGCTTACATGATGATGATTATTATTATATTATGATGATTATTATAATTATTATTATGACAAATTGTATATACCCCCATTTATAATATATAATTATTTTACAATTAATATTACATAATAAATAAATATATAATTATAATAACATACATAGTATTCCTTTAACAATTTTTTTTATTATAGAAAAACAAATAAGCATATTTATAATAATCAATAGATTGCATGATGCAAACTATTATAACCATTTAAAGAATTCAAGATTACTGTTGTTCAGAATGGCCCAAAAATTATTAGACAATTTAAAATTCGAATTTGTTTATAAAAGAATAAATTCAAATTTTAAAAAAACAAAAGGGGCCTTTCTTATATGATGGTTTAGTGACATGCTGAGCTACTCTGTATTAGTTTTGACTCACTCAAATGATTACGAAAACATCTAAAATTATTAATAAATGTCCATGCAGCTGCTGCATCTTGAAATCCATGCAGACAATTGTTATTTTGCATTGTTTAATGACGAAACTACGTTGTTCGGTCTATATATGAACTCATTGTTTTACGAACAATTGCTTAATAAACTGAAAATTTATGAAACCTTGTTTGAGATTCATTGTTTCACGAACAAATAAACTAGAACTTTATAAAACTTTGTTTGGAATTCATCACTGTAGGAATACTTTCTACAGCCACTGTACAGGAACAGTGCTCGCTCGATTTTGGTGTACGAGTTTCATTAATCTCCCGCGGAATAAGATTTCCCTTGTTCGTAAATAGAGAGACCTGGTCTCGTACGTTTAGCCGGTAATGTATCTGAAGGAAATTATTCGGTCAGCGATTTCGATTTAGGTGGGCACATGTATTTCCTTCGCGTACACTTGCGTGGGTAGTCGATCCCTTGTTAATGCTTTCCTTCTTGCACACGTACGACATTATTATTCCTTAACCCTCGTCCGTCTCTCGCTTTTCCCGACGCAATTTGTCCTTCGGTGTCAAATTGACAAAATGATAAGAGACAAATGCGACGGAAATATGAATAACTCACTCTGGGAATTGCTTCATTAAAAATGGAAAAAAATGGAATATGCCAACTTCAAATAATATTCCTTCCCAATTAATGAAATGTGCAATTATATTGTTTATTCAAAACCAGTGGAGAATGTGTTAAATTGAAGTGAAAAATGAAGAAATATATTTGTGTATTTCCGTTTTAAAAATTGCACCATAAGAATATTCGCGTCCTTTATAAACTAATAAAACGAAGCGTACGACACATTATTTATTCAGAACCAGTGAAAAATGTGTCAAACCGACGCGACGCGACGCAATGATAATGGCTCGATGCTTTAGAAAAATGAATAATTATCTTTGCAACTTCCTTCCTTGATAACGGTACTCTAAAATTAAATAAGATTACTCGCGTCGTGTCGTGCCGAATCTAATAAAATGAAGTGTGGAGCACACTATTTTTATGGAATGAATGGAAAGTGTGTCAAATTGAGACAATGGTATAAGAACAACGTGATACGAAGATGAATAATTAACTTCTTCTTTAAAAATGGCATTCTCAAGCGCACACTGTGCATACAAAATCAATAGGAAATGTGTTAAATTAAATCAATAATGGAATTTGAATGGAATGGGGAGATAAATAATTAACATTGCGAATTTCTTCTCGATAGCTAAAGTAAACTAAGAATATTCATGTCGTTTCTAAACCAAAAAGACGAGGGACACACTATTTAAGAATGTGAAAAATGTATAAAATTGATACAATGATAAAAGATCTCTGTGAACTCCTTTTTTGAAAATGGCACCCTACAGTGAAAGCTTATTCGTATCGTTTACAAACTAATAAAACGATGCATAGAAGGTACTAATTATATTAATCAATGAGAAATGTGTGAAATTATTCAAAAAATTATTTGAAAATTAAAACAGAAATAATTTTTGTTCCACCGCCGCTTCTCCGTAAAGTCAGCGGTAACCGAAATTTCGTTTTACGTTCGAGTTCTCGGAGAATCCCTTTGTGCAAAATTTTGTAACGAAATACAGACTAGTTTTCGAGACCACTTCTGCACGTAGTGTGTTTGCATGCGAAGTTTTATGAAATTCCACTTACTTGTCTTCGCGCAACGGTTTGAACTATTCGGCGCGAGTAAACGAACGAAAATTCCATTTTTAATCCCGCGAACGCTGATACGTTGCTGCGACCTCTGTGCATAAATTTAATACTACCCGAATCCAATATTTTAACTATCAAATTTCGAGAAACTAACGCGCAGTTTGCCGCTGGAAGACTTGTGAAATTTCATAGTAGAATTTATACTAGCGGGTTTGACGAGTTTCGAGAGGAGCTGGAACCGTTGTGCAACGACTAGTCGATTAAAAAGCTGTGCTTGTAAGCGACGTATCCTGTCCACCGGAGTTCGACTTGCCAAATTATGCCGACAAGTCAGACTTGTATTATCGCAAACGATAGCTAGATGTCTGTTCGAATCTGCGGTTAAATCTCACGCACACGCACGTTGTCAACCGTTAGGTGGACATACAGATGTCATTTCGGTGATAGTTATCAAATTTTCTAATTTGCACAGCTTGGACCATCCATTTCCTTTATTTTTTACGTTCACTTTCTTTTGGAATGTTTCTAAAAATATTCGAAAATTTTTTTGTGCGACTAAATTTACTATATATAGATTTGAAGATTAGAGCTTTCTTTCTAAAACAAACCTCGAAAATTTCATATACGATTTTTTGTTACAAGAAAATGTTTATTTAACTGAGAAATATCTAAAGTAACATATTTATAGATGCATCATACAAAATTATAGACACTGGACTTTTTATCTCTTACCGTGAACGTAGAAAATGTGGAAAGGACAGCGAGTCAACAAAACTTCAATACCAGCGTTTTGTTGTTAATTATTTCTTTATGAACCTTCGACAAACATATTCGTGACGTTTCACTGATTGGAATAATACCAAACACGATATAATTAGCATTATTTTTATTCGTTTAATCGACGATATAGTGGAACCTCGATTTTCCGAACTAATTAGCAGATACATCAGCTATTTTGTTACAGTTCCAGATTAAGTCTCTGCCGATTTATATAATGAATCGTGTTGTGTACGTATCTCCAACTTTTATTTACTATTTAAATGTGAAATCCATACTCGAATATCATCGGTTCGGATAATCAAGGTTTTACTAAATCGTGAATTGAATCAGCAAATATGATCCGAACTATGTCGTGTTTAGACTCCTTTCAATCAGGAAAATGTCACGAATCTTTTATTCAAACCTTAGTTTTAAGTTTCTACTTTTTAAGAATTTTAAAAAGAAAATTTTGTTCGTTAACTATTTTTCAAAAATCCAGCGTCACTAGATTTAGCGATACATCATACAAAAGTGGATCTCTCTAATTTATTCAAGTTTCAGAATTTTTTCGAACACTACATATGACAACTAAAAGCATTTTTCTCTCAATAATGAATGCTCTACTGGTGTGCTGTTATTGACATGATTACCTACTGTTTCTGAGAAGCTGGTATACGCAACGACCGTTTACAGTTCGTTACTTCTTCATCGAACTACTATGGCGTTCCATATTACATGCATTTACCTTATGTGAAGTAATATATGTACATACTAGGAATTTTACGCATTTATGACAACGATGTGCACAGTTTCGAGATACGAAACTATCATCAGAGTTGTGCAGAATTACAATTGAATTACTCCAGGACTTATAATTACAATGTAATTGAATTACACTGTAATTCAGTTATATTATAATTTATAATTCAGACCTTCATTCAATTAAATTACAATGTAATTCGTAATTGCAATTAGAGTACAATTATAAAATACTTTTAATTAAATTGCATTAATTACGAATTACGATGTAATTAAATTAAAATTAAAAATTAAAGAATAATAAAGTAATAGGTAAGAAGGGGTAGAGAAATCCATGTGAAGGTTTCAAACAGAAGTAATTTATAAATTTATAATATCTGAACAGAAATAACTTCTGCGTTACACATTTTTAAAATTTCAACCATAAACATGAAATAGCGTTACGTATTATGAACGAGGCCGAGGAATAGAAACTACGCCGCACATACAGCAAGCAAGTACATATATGAAAGAAAAACATTAAAATATATTGCACTTCTTCAAAGTTCAGGGCTATAATTTGGAGAGCTGTATTTTAATTATATTGTTTTTCAATTACATATCTGATTAAAATACTTAGTAATTGAATAAATTGAAAGGTTTGAATTATGTAATTCAGTTACGACGTAATTATAGGGGATGCCTTAATTTAAAAAATTGAAATTTTGCTAGTTGATTTCGAATATGATTTGAGCAATTAATTTATGGACGTACCCTCGGAACTAGCCTAGTTACATGTTAACGAAGGATACGATTTTCACCTAGTAAAGATTATCTAGTAAACTAATCCTTAAAAAATGTAAATTTTGTCCAATTTTAAAAGAGTTTTAAAATCGGTTTTAAAGGGTGTCCATTTAATATTAGCCCGACTGTAAGTTTGTGTGCTGTTCAGCAGGGACCATCACTGTTATAATCAAAAAGAAAAAAAGTCATACATTAACAAGTATTTTATCCACTAAAATCGTATTGGTTACAAATAAGGATTATAAGTAACCGAAAATTTTTTCTCTTGTTGGTAAATGTTATCGTTGAGAGGAATTCATTCCGATCACTTATAACAGTTATCAATGAGAGAAGTTTATTTCGGTCGCTCATAACAGTTGTCGTATGAGAGAAATTCATTACGATCGTTCATAACTAGACTGCGGATTTTACGCATTTATAACAAAAATGGGTAGTTGCAATTTAAAACAGTCCACAGATTAAAAAAATTTAAGAACATCAATGCATTAGTTGCAGCTGAAGAACATTATTGAAGAATGAAAGAAATTATTACTTGGCCCTTGTTTGTTGCAGTTAATGCAAACAATTTCTATTTTGCATAAAGTTCCGCAGTCTATTCATAACAGTTATTGATAAGAAAAATTTACTTCGATCGCTCATAACAGTTATTCGACGAGAGAAATTTATTTCGATCGCTCATAAGAGTTATTGATGAGGGAAATTTGTAACACTTATTATTTAATAGTACAATTTTTAAATGGTAGACAATCAATTATTTAATAAATTTTTCATTCGTGAAATTAATTGCCACAATCACAATTTAATGTGTCAATTTAATGTAAACAAACAAATTTTGTGTTGTTTTTATGGTCTGTTGATTCGTCTTGTTGTACGAAACTTTTTCAATGAATATCACAGGCTCGCTCCATCTGAAAAAGAGTAGACAACTCAATAATTAAATAACCAACCAAAATGAATTTTCTCATCAATAATTATTATGAACAAGTAAAAAGCAATTCGATCGTCGATAACTGTTACGAGCGATCGAAATAAATTTCTCTCATCGATAACTGTTATGAGCGATCGGAATGAACTTATCTCATCGATAACTGCTTTGAGCAATCGAAACAGTTTTTCTTCATCGATAACAGTTATCGAGGAGGATCCAATTTTGTGAACACCTGTTATTTGTAATCAAAAAGTATAAAAATCGATATCTTTTAATCATTTTGTTCTTCGAATCTTTTTCTTTATATTTTTATTATTATTTATTATTATTATTATATACGGACCGAGGTCCTTTTATACATGGGTTTACAGACGTTTTGTATAACTGATAAAAACAAATAGAAAATAACAAAAATATACAAAAAGAACATAGAAAAAAAAGAAAAAGAAGAGAAAAAAAAAGAAAATTTTCTTAACCTAAAATTTTGTGTACATTATCTTAAATTTCAATAATAATCAACTTTTTATTAATGATTTTTCTGATAGAAAATTTTAGAATAACTGTTATTATTTTTGGTCCTTGCTTGTTTGGTGCTCATAGTCATCATAAAACTGATCTCCCACTCTAGCTTCTCCGTCCCCGACGCTATTCCCCCACGCTTCCGCCACGGGCTGGTCACGCGAGGTGTTTTGTCTCGGTCGTTCGTGTCACACTGCCACGTGACTGATCCAGTACTGGTAGAGAGAGGGTAACTGTTTCCACTCATACGGCCACTCTGGTCCAGACGATCTCAATCGAGGTTTCGCTTACACTTTTACTCTTTCCTGACAAAAAATATTTTAATTAATTCCATGCATTTTAAAAAATGGCCCACAGTGGGGATACGGGGGAGAAATTCGCGGGGCGTCTTGCCGCGCGGCGTTTACCGTTAATTGACTTGGTTAATAACGACTGTTTTCATTAGTTCGGTGTACATTCAAGATCAAAGAAGAGTTCTATCCTTGAAAAACTTGAAATCTCTTTTTCCCCGGTGCCGTTTCTTTTCGAGCCCCCCGGCCCCCTGGCCGAGGCATCGATTTCCTGTTTGACGACAACTTACGATTTAATGAGTGAGCGACGAGGCAGCGGAGGGAGAAAAAGTAACGAGGCTCCGCTGGCATCCCTTTCCTCTCGCGACGATCTTTCTATACTTTTATATTGACTACGTCATTGCGGTAAAAGGAAGCTTATAGGGATTCTCACTACCGTCCCGCTAGTCCACTGTAGTTTCCGCTCGCGAGTGGAAAACGGTAAGAACTCCTTTACCTGGGTACGCATCTCTCACTGTATCGAGAGAGATAGAAGGAGAGAGCAGAGCCTTTCAGCGAGATCGCGTCGAACGTTTCATCGACTATGGGAATAACGAATAAGAAGGGAGGCACGGCAAAGAACCGGGAAAAATCCCGCCAAAGAAAATAAATGCGTCTCTCCTCCGTCCCTGTACCCGTACCTGTATCTGTCTCTGTTCACATTTATCGATATCGTACACTTGCAACCGTTGTTCTTTTCTACACCGTGTTATCCGCTCATCGAGCGTCCCTGCACGCTACCTTCGAATTGCTACTCGATTCTAACACGTTGGCATCCGTGCGAACGTCTACCGCAACCAATTAAGATTGTAAATGCATCTAGGAAAAATTTCGAAACTGACATCTCACTTATGTCGTGTTCAGATATCATTCATAATCTCTTATCGCTACTGTCAAACATAGAAAAGGTTAATGAATGGATCAAAGGACCCCGCACCAATCATATGGAAAACCTATCCCGGTAAAGTCAGTTGGATTTTTCATATGTTGTAGCTTATGATCTACTGAACGAAAGATGTAATGGGCACAAAGCTCTATAATGAACAGTTACAGTAAATTCTCTATAGTCGCAAACAGGGCGTGCACGATAGACGCCAATAAAATATCCCCTCCAACTCAATACACTGATCTCGGCTCGGTATATCGGTGTGAACCACTACTAACGCGACGCGGAGAGTCGCAGTCGTCGGCACAGTTCAAACGCCCGTGAGTCATCATAACGTTATACCAAAATTCCATCTTCTTTATTTTCCATTATTTTTTCATGGGACTTTCACCAACATATTCCTGGCATTTTTCTAATGCAAAATGATACCAAACACGATATAATTTGAACTGAATTTAATGGTTTAATTGACGATGAGAGTTTCGAACGCAAGGAAGGACAGCGTATATGAAAGAAAGAGACGCGGAGAGTCGCAGTCGCCGGCACAGTTCGAAGGTCCGCGCGTGGTCTCGCGTTACACGCGCTGTCCTTCTCTACTTTCGGCTCGGCCTTTAGGTCCTTCTCTACGTTCGGCTCGATCTTTGAAGCTCGATAAAAGTAGGACCAAGATCGATAGATGCAAAGAAATCCCCCCGAGGCGTTTGCGGCTATAGAGAATTTGCTGTATCGAGTTATAATCAGTCAAACATGACAAATTCGAGCTGCCGAATACTCAAAACTCGGGAAGTATTTATTTTTTGGAAAAATGTTTGAAATAAAAATAGTAGGGTTTCACAAAATCTGTTAGGTGGTGTGATTATTTTTGAATTTTGGATGACCAGAAATCTCTGCTGTGACCAGGATTGCCATATTTTTCTCTTGCCAGGCCCTTTACCCTTCCGCCTCTCGCCACGTCACGCACCGTAGCTTGTCTTTGCACTCTTCCCACTAACGCTGGCTAGTCGCTGATGCGACCGTACGCCAGCGTGTCGCCACTCTCGCCGGCGTTAGTGGGAAGAGTGCAAGGACGAGGTACGGTGCGTGGCGCGGCGAGAGGCGGAAGGGTAAGGGGCCTGGCGAGAGAAAAATATGGCAATCCTGGTCACAGCAGAGATTTCTGGTCATCCAAAATTCAAAAATAATCACACCACCTAACAGATTTTGTGAAACCCTACTATTTTTATTTCAAACATTTTTCCAAAAAATAAATACTTCCCGAGATTTGAGTATTCGGCAGCTCGAATTTGTCATGTTTGACTGATTATAACTCGATAACTGTTCATTATAGAGCTTTGTGCCCATTACATCTTTTGTTCAGTAGATCATAAGCTACAACATGTGAAAAATTCAACTGATTTTATCGGGATAGATTTTCCATATGATTAGAGCGGGGTCCTTCCGATGTCAGCGGTTTGTTTCCAATCATTATTTTATAAAACTTTTATTGTGAGATCTGTCATATTTTTCTGGTTAAAATGATACCAAACACGATATAGTTAGGACGATTTTTACTCGTCTAATCCACGATTCAGTGGAGCCACTTAATAATATTCGGTTCGGATAATCGAGGTTTCCATTAAGTGAGGAATTAAACAAGTAAATAGAATGCGAATTATATCGTGTTGGGGCTCATTTTCAACAGAAAAATGTCGCGAATATGTATGTCATTAATAGACTGCGGATCTTTATGCAAAATACGAAATGTTTGCGTTGATTGAATTTCAACACCGAACATGTAGATTAATAAAATTGCTCGAGGATTTTAATCTGATCACTAGACTGCGGGTCTTTATGAAAAATAAGAAATGTTTGCGTTGATTGCAAGACACAGGAGCCAAATAACAAGTTCACTCTTCTTTTAATTATCTTATTAAGGTGAAACTAATACACTGGTGGCCTTCAATCTTCTTAATACGTCCACTGTTTTAAATTGTACGTACCCATTTTTGTCATAAATGCATAAAATCCGCAGTCATTAACAATTTCACAAAGCAATAATGAAATATTAAACAGAACTGTCTAAGATTCCCTGCACAAATCCTTAATGTGGAACGGTAAATTGATGCAGTACTGTCTGAAGAATATATGGTACATACTCGATTGACAACATGGGGAATAAAACAGTTCAATCGACTCTGCGAGAAGGTGTCCGTCAACAAATCAATTTGTTTGTATTGATGTGCTCAACAGGTGATAGGGGGAATGGTTTAAACATCGGCAAGCAATTTCTAATATTAAACTGTTTGCTATAGCGGCGCGCACGGTTTATGGCTGGCACCCTTAGGTAAATAACTAGCCCGCCGCATCAAGTTGAGAACTTTTCCATAATTTCTGCCAATTAAACAGCGATAGTTACTTATTCATTAGTTTATAGAACGAAGAGGATTAATTAGTTCGGAAAGTAACTAATTGCGCTTGTGAATCCGCTGAAATTGTTTCGGCTCTCGCGCTCGGCTATGGTAGCGTTATGCGAAAAGACTGTCAGAGTTCGCGCGCCAGTTCCGTCTGACAAAACAACCGAAAAAAGAAGAAGAGAAATTCAGCCGCGATTATGACCATGGAACACAAACGGCCGTAGTCACGGATAAGCTATTAAAACGATCTTGAAGATTGCCGCTGAAAGAATTACAGAAGTTTATAAAATTCCTTGAATACTTTATTGCGGAGATAAACGGGGTCTGAATGTAGCGCCGAATAAGTGCGATTTTCCACGGCGATATTTCAAATTGTGTAACTTTGCTCAGAACAAATGTTCGGCGAAATGAAGTACACGGCAATTCGCGCCGGTTCTACTGCGATTCAGATATAGGGGAGTAGACATTTTCGGCGCAAGCAGCTCTACGCTGTTATAGTCCGGACGATATTCTTGCTTTATAGTAATTCTTATTCCTTCTACTTTTAAAAAATAATCTGTGTATGTAAATCGAATATTCAATTTTTAATGCGAGAAGTTCAATAGTTCCTCTGAAAAAAATTCCTAAAAAGTCAAAATTAACAGAGACGATTGCCACCTACCACAGATCTACTAAAAATTGTATACATACATATATAACTTATGTAATACTTAATGTTTCTACTTTAAACAAATAATAGATGCCCCAAGCAAAAGGGGGCCCCGAACACAAACCAAAATCCAAGATCCAAATTCTACGGTTTTCTCATAAAAAAGTTTCAAACTCAAACTGTAATTTGGGAAAATTCATAATACAGTAAAGTCGCGATTCTTGTCAAACAGCCTTGTGTTCTGCACGGACAGTGATCGCATATCGACATTATTTTTTTTATGACTGCGTCTACCGCGCCGACAACAAGATTTAGCTGTTAAGATTAATTTTTTGTCAATTAATAAGACTTTATTTACAATTTCTAATGATACTAATGAGAAACCCTTAACATAATTAGAACTTTTGCTTTTCGTATGGAATTCCATACTGCAGGGATTGAATGCGACCAGCGAAAGTATGCAAAATAGAAATTGTAATTTGCAAACTGCTGTAAATCTTTTAAAAGCACTATCGCTTTATATTTCCGGAGATATTCGAAACAACAAGGGTTTTTTTAATAATGTTGAAATCGAATGCGTCTCCTTGACAAACAATATGAACTATGAGTCACAGAAGAGGAGAAAAAAGTTAATGATGCTGAAAAGGTGCAATTAAGTGGCAAGCAACGTTTTATTGTAAATTGTTTAAATGTAACTTGCGACCAATTGGTGTCGGAAAGTCAAACACGTATTGTAGCTTATCAAAATATTTTAAATTATTTTGTTGTTTTACTAAATGTTAACTTGAAAGGAACTTCAGCAAATGAATATGACGAATGTCTAAAAACTTAATGGAAACATATTCAAGTGACATTTATAACAAAGTTTTTAATGACGAATTAGCCTACTTCTTGAAAGGAACTTCATCAAATGAATATGACGAATGTCTAAAAACTTAACGGAAACATATTCAAGTGACATTTATAAGAAAGTTTTTAATGAAGAACTAGCCTACCTCTTGGAATTTGCCAGAAATGAACATTTAAATTCCCCATTAGCAATGTATGAAACCATACAAAGAGGATTTACTTCAACATTTCTAAATGTTGAGGTAATTTTACCAATATTTCGAACAATTCCAGCTTCCAATGCATCGGCAGAACGTTCTTTCAATGTCCTTAAAAGAATTAAGGACTATTTAAGAAATATTGTACTTTGGGGCAGGATAAACTGTCTTTCTACATATTATCTATTGAAAGTGATGTAACAAAAAAAGCCCGAAAAGTAAATACTTAAATAAATATTGCACTTATGCATTAAAATAATGCTCTTTATACAGGGTGTCCCAAAATTCCTGCAACAGCCGGAAATGAGAGGTTCCTGACGTCATTTGAAGCAACATTTTCCTTTGCAAAAATGTTATCCGCGGCTTTGTTTAGGAGTTATTAACGAAAAACACGGACCAATCAGAGCGCGACCTAGACGCGAGTTGGCACAGTCGGCCAATAGACAGCTGACGCGCCGGACCGACTGTGCCAACTCGCGTCTAGGTTGCGCTCTGATTGGTCCGTGTTTTTCGTTAATAACTCCTAAACAAAGCCGCGGATAACATTTTTGCAAAGGGAAATGTTGCTTCAAATAACGTCAGGATCCTCCCATTTGCGGCTGTTGAAGGAATTTTGGGACACTCTGTATATCAATACGTGCAATTGTTTACCAAATATTTTGTATTTTTATGTAAAAAGTTTTCATGGATGAAGGAGAATTTATTTCAGTTTTTATGCAATAATAAATATGTAGATGCTTTTACAATTGTTTCATTCTTTCCAGCGTGAAAGTTATTTAGTTGCGCTTATATAGAGACCCCGAAATTCTACTTTGCCCAAAGGCCCCAGCTAGTTATAACACGCCACTGCATGTATTTACATCAAATATCCATAAATGTGCGTGCAAAATTTGAATGCAAAAAGTTCGATCGTTCTGAAAAGAATTCTTAAACATTGGTAACAAAATGGCGTAAATCCCCTTATTACTTTAAACATTCATCATCCGGAATGGTTCAACTGCGCGTGACTTTCAAGTAATTGTCGCAGCAGCGATCTTTATTGCCAGTTTCGACGGGGTCGCAGGTATTACATCTGCAAACATTAACACAGCAAAAGACTGGACAGTATCGGGAGCACCGCAACTGAAACTAACAAGCGTCATCGGATTCGAGAACGTTACATCCGGAACACGACGCGACGGCCGGATCGGATTCAGGAAACACGACGGCTGCTGGTTATCCGTGTAGGCCATTGTTGCAGAGGCTGAAAATCCAAATTATACCGGAGTAATTTCCTGCTTCGAATCCATTCTTTTTACGGCTGCCTTTTTCCACTGCGCAGTTTTAGAAAAGCAATTTTCATCCGAGTTTCTGGCGCATCTTATTCGCTTCTACGTAATGTTTTGAGTGCGTTTCAGGTAGACTTTTATGCAGTTTTATGAAGCAGGTTTTACTTATTTTTGGTTGGCTTTTAACATGTTTTCTACTGTGTAAGGAGAAACTCGTGAGTATTAAAGGTCGTCGTATATAAAATGTGTATTCTTAAAACTAACCGTGCCACGACCAGTCAAATGACAGCTTTCGCATTCTTTATCTTTTAATTATTGAAATTATAAAGATGCTTCCACTTGAAATTATTCGATAAATTTCTTTATTCAAAAAATCTAAATACACTCCGGGACAAAAAGATAGCACACTTTAAAATGAACGTAATATTTATTTAGTTCACATTACAACCAAGATTTTATTTTTACACATTCTTGCAAAATGTCTCTATAAACAGACACAAATGAAATTGAATTGAATTTCGCCAATCTATATAATTTTATTTAAAAAAAAAGAATTTTTAAGGAAATATGGTGTGACAAAATGATAGCACATTTAACTTAAAAATTATGTATAACAGTAAATCAACGAATGATAATTAATGCTTAATATTTTGTGGCTCCTCCTTTACATTTAATAACAGCCATCATTCTCTTTGGCAAAGATTTATAGAGTTTTTTTAATGGTTTTTTGCTCTATTTGCTCCCACTCATCTTGAATACATTTTTTTAATTCGGCGATATTTCCAAATTGTCTGCCATTTCTATATACAGTTCGGACAAGATTTCCCCAACAATTTTCAATAATGTTGAGGTGATCTTGCTGGCCAATCTAAAACGCGAATTTTTTCTCGAGAAAAGTACTCTTTTACTGCTTTTGCGGTGTGTACTGCGGCAATATCATGCTGAAAAGTATACTTCTCTCCAGCAATTTTGGTCGCGTACGTGTTTATTTGTTCCTTAATCATTTCCAAATACATTTTGCTATTCACTTTTCCTGTTATAAATTTGATTTCCATTTTACCATAGTACCCGATACCGCACCAAATCATCAAACTCTAGCATCTCCCATTTGCCGACGACTCAAAAACTGTCCCTCTTTTCGCATATCGTGAAAATAGTAACTCAGACCATCAGGTCCATCTAAGTTAAACCTCTTTTCATCCGTAAATATTATTCTTCGCCATTTCTTTCGCATATGAATATTCTTTTCCGCAAAATGTAACCGATTGTTCTTATGTTGCACAGTTAACCAAGGCTTTTTCTTTAATTTTCTTCGTTGTATGTATTTGCATTTTTGTAAAACACGTCTCACATTGCTTATATTAGTGTCTACACCAACACTTTGAGCAATTTGCCTTGCAGTCATCTTAGGATTGGATGCTGCTCTTAGTATTGCACAACGTTCCCTGGCACTTAGACTTTGCGGATGTCCAGAACTCTTCTGTTTACTATAGGTTTTCCGGATTTTTCAAGAAATTCATTATTACTTTTCGACTTCTATCCATAATTTTTGCTATTTTTGTCACTGAATATTGTTCTTCTTCCAATTTTATTGTAGTGATAATTTCACACGCGTTCAATCTCTTTCCGCGACCCATTTTTCGTAATATTTTGCCTTTTTTAAACAAATATACAACACGAGATAATATCACGGACTTAATTAACTATGTTCCGAGGTTGATGTTCGCAATTCGCGAGCTTCAGTGCACATTGTTTAAACATGATTAAACAATCATAATGTATTAATATTATATATCACTGGATTCGGGAAAGTTTACAGAATCTTTTGCTGTAAAGAACCATTCAATATCTTTTATAATAACATCACAATATTTGTTTAAAGTTGAAAAATATGTTTTTTTTTCAAAGCCATGTTTTTCAAAAACTGTGCGTATAGGATCAAAATTAAGGACAGATTCGGAATCAGCGCAAAAAACTCTATAAGAAGAACCCAACAGTATATTGAAATCAAATTTGGTGTTGGACAATGTTATTAGACTGCGGTTTTTATGCACTTAGGACAAACATAAGTAGGGATAATTTAAAGTAGTAAATACATTAAATGAATTTATATAATACACATCATCTATTTAAACGCTATTTAGACGCATTCAATTGTTGCATGAAAATCCGCAGTCTATTCATTCGAAAGGACTCGTTCGTACAGCTTACACATTGCCCAGTTTTACCTGAGCGAAAGCGCCTCGTGGCGTTTGAATAACAGTTATTTTACTATCTTTATGGACTTAAAAAGCGCCCTTGAAACTATTAACGAGCGGTCTCGGTGCTCTACCGTCCAATCTATTTCAGAAGCTATTACCGAACTCAAGAATAAAGGTAAAATTATGAAACTTCTATGAGCCACGCAAGAATCATCGCCAATGAAAGCTGCCATGGAACTAACCTTACGCGAAGAAAACTTTCGGATACACTCGCCATCGTTCATGGAATGAGATTAGGAAAAGCAAGCAAATATTCAGTACAAATCATTTTGGCTAAATCGTAACAAATACGTGTTGTTGTCGATATTTGAATTGTGATAATTTCGTGAAGACAAATAATACAACCATAAGCCTAGACTCATCTTAAGACTTGAAGACTGAGAAAGAAATGTTGAAAAAATTGCAATTGGTCGGAATTACAAAGAAAATAATAAAAGTTGTTGTTTACGACTTTTTTGTGTGGGCCAATTAAATCTGCGTCGATTATAAAATCGGTAAACGCGGAGAAAACTACAGGCATTTTGAAAGATGCAAGAATTCTTAGATTTATTTCAGTTATAGGCTGAAAGTCGTGAAAAACTGCAATTTTTATCATCTTTAAACGTTTGTGGGTTATTGCTTTAAATAAAATTTTCAAAATATGCATAATGGACACAGAACCACAAAATGTATTCTTTAAATTTTTAATATAGACCCCCATAAAAAGGTTGTACACGACAACTTCTAGTATTTTCTCTGTAATTCCGACCAATTGCAAATTTTTCAAAAATTTTTTTCACGTCTTGTAGTGAACTAATTGCTGTAACTTGTCAAAAAATATTCAAGTAGTATGATCTGATATTGAAGAAGGTATCGACCTTTTAAAAATGTCCGAATTTTACTGTGGTTCACTGTAAATACGTTATAATAACTGTATCAGTAATACAGGGTGTCCCAAAACTCCTTCAAGTCCGGGAAATGGAGGTTCCTTAGGTCATTTGAAGCGACATTTTCCTTTGCAAAAATTACCGCCGCGGCTTTGTTTAGGAGTTATTAACGAAAAACACGGACCAATGATAGCGCGACTTGGCACAGTCGGCCAATAGGCAGTTTGCGCGTCGGGCCGACAGTGCCAGCTGGCGTCTAGGTCGCGCTCTGATTGGTGAGATTGGTCTGTGTTTTTCGCTAATAACTCCTCAACAAAGCCGCTGCGGCCATTTTTGCAAAGGAAAATGTCGCTTCAAATGACCTAAGGAACCTTCCATTTCCCGGACTTGAAGGAGTTTTGGGACACCCTGTATAATCAAATGGAAACACTATTTTCCACACCTCTATACAATCACTGAATACTACGCGACACATTCTCTGAAATCGTAACAGATCATCTCTGTTTTTTCTTTTTTGTCGAAGATAGCGTTTGTTAATTGGGGACGCGGGTGTGTCGGAAATACTTTAGGTTGAGGAGTGGAAGACTGTCAAGGTCAATTCCTTTTTGCCTTTGGTCGTTAATGGCGTGATTTATAAATGTATGTCCGCTCGCCGCTTCTGTGGGTCTGTCGTACGTGTTGTCCGTCTGGCGGGGTTGAAGTTGTCGGACCACGGTGGTTGTAAAACAGACCAATACTGTGCGCATAAGACCGCACGATCGAAGTGAAAACTTCTATGGCGATTGTATACTTGTCTGTTTCTCGCTCGGCCGCTCGTCGTATACTTTTTGCGTTCTGGTAACAACCGACGCGTTGACAAAAGTCAGAAGGGTGGCTCGCAGACAGGGACTGAAAACTGTTATGATATCGGTTCCGGTTCTCGAAACAGTTATGAAGAACCGAAATGATGTTATAACTGTTACGAGAATATCGGTTCTGGCTTATATCGGTTACGGTTACGGTTCTGGAGAACCGATATTATTTCGGTTCTGTAACTGTTATTTTTCGGTTCTGGATTTCGGTTCTGGATTTCGATTCCGGATTTCGGTTCTATCATTCTGTATTCTGTATTGTGTTCGGTCAGTTCAGTCTTCTATATTTATTATGTAAGTAGATATTTTTCGTTATTTATAATTTAAACAATCTTTAAATAAATAAATTTTTATAATTTATTTCTATATTCGTTATCTAAATTGTTATTTCAATCATTTATTGATAAAATAATTGTTTAGACAGATATTTATAATTTGTTTCTATATTCGTTACTTATAAATTGTTATTTCAATAATTTATTGTTAAAATAATTGTTTAAACAAATTTTTATAATTTGTACAAATTCTTATAATTTGTTTCTATATTCGTTACTTAAATTGTTATTTCAATAATTTATTGTTAAAATAATTGTTTAAACAAATTCTTATAAAGTGTTACTATATTCGTTACTTAAATTGTTATTTCAGTAAATTATTGTTAAAATAATTGTTTAAACAAATTTTTATAATTTGTACAAATTTTTATGATTTGTTTCTATATTCGTTATTTGAATTGTTATTTCAATAAATTATTGTTAAAGTAATTGTTTAAACAAATTTTTATAATTTGTTTCTATATTCGTTACTTAAATTGTTATTTCAATAATTTATTGTTAAAATAATTGTTTAAACAAATTTTTATAATTTGTTACTATATTCGTTACTTAAATTGTTATTTCAATAAATTATTGTTAAAATAATAATTCAAATAACGAATATAGAAACAAATTATAAAAATTTGTTTAAACAATTACTTTAACAATAAATTATTGAAATAACAATTCAAATAACGAATATAGAAACAAATCATAAAAATTTGTACAAATTATAAAAATTTGTTTAAACAATTATTTTAACAATAATTTATTGAAATAACAATTTAAGTAACGAATATAGTAACAAATTATAAGAATTTGTTTAAACAATTATTTTAACAATAAATTATTGAAATAACAATTTAAGTAACGAATATAGAAACAAATTATAAGAATTTGTACAAATTATAAAAATTTGTTTAAACAATTATTTTAACAATAAATTATTGAAATAACAATTTATAAGTAACGAATATAGAAACAAATTATAAATATCTGTCTAAACAATTATTTTATCAATAAATGATTGAAATAACAATTTAGATAACGAATATAGAAATAAATTATAAAAATTTATTTATTTAAAGATTGTTTAAATTATAAATAACGAAAAATATCTACTTACATAATAAATATAGAAGACTGAACTGACCGAACACAATACAGAATACAGAATGATAGAACCGAAATCCGGAACCGAAATCCAGAACCGAAATCCAGAACCGAAAAATAACAGTTACAGAACCGAAATAATATCGGTTCTCCAGAACCGTAACCGTAACCGATATAAGCCAGAACCGATATTCTCGTAACAGTTATAAAATCATTTCGGTTCTTCGTAACTGTTTCGATCAGAACCGATATATAACCGTTTGAAACAGTTATTTTCGGAACCGTTTCAGTCCCTGCTCGCAGATAACCAAAAGTACATGTAGCAGTGAACCACGAAACTATTTGAACGCACTTTAAAACAGTATAACTTTTTTTTACGATCGGACCAAACGACCTGACTGTTTTTGAGCAATTAGAAAAAAAGGTAGCATTTATTACTTTTTTAAATAGAGCCCGTAATGAAAATTTAAAATGGGTTACCCTTGGTTCGCCGACAACTCATTTCTCCGGACATGGACACTATTTGACCAGGGCCGGCCCTCTCTATAAAGGGGCCTGGGTGCAAGAAACCATTTGGGGCCCTAAATTTTTTGTAAAGTAAAAGAAATTACAAACCCGAACATATACTACTAATGCATGTTTATTTAATGCGTGATTTTGTTTTTGCTAAGACATTAATTATTCAGAAAAATTGCAATTTTTGCAATTTCTTTTTCGATGCTTAATATAGCAAGTGCATTTAAGCGTTCTGCACACATGCTTGACCGAAGATAATTTCTAATCCGCCCGTGACCCAAAAAAAGGACTTGACGGTTGGCACTTAACAGTTTCCATTGAAGGTAGATCTGTCTGGATCTGCCCCACGTTTTTCGTTTTAAATCTTACAAGTATTTCATAGCTATTAAAAATTCACAATCTGTATGGGGTTCGGAACCCGTATGGGGCTAGGAAAAATTATTTTATACTTTTTAGTCCATTTTTTAAAATTTATTTTTATTTAAATTATTTTATACTTTTTAGTCCGTTTTAAAAACGTGGTATTTTTAAAAAATTTATTTTTATTTAAATAATTATTTTGAACCAATCCCCCAAAACGTAATGGTTCGATCACGTTAGTAGACATACACGATGTGTATGTACAGCGTATCGAACGCCTCGTCGCGCGTCGCGTCGCGTCGGCCCGTAAGGTAAAAGACGAGGTATCTTTACGTTGAAAGTGCAGTGGCTTTGTCGATGGAATTTAGTGTTCATTTCGCCATGCAAAACTGATTTCGCAATGTCCGAATCTGTAATAGTATTCGGGTCCCCTTCTTGCATGTTACGGTGAGAATCCGCAGAATCGAATCGGTTTAATGTGGAAGTTTCCAATATGCAAATGGTAGAAAATCCCGCCTTTTAGAGTTGCGATAAATGAAATGCCGTGCACCTTGACATGACTGCCTCCAATTACTCGCAGCCATTGCTTCCCACTTAGAATTGCGTGAAAAGAAATTAAAGTGCTCGGGGTGGTTTTACGTATCGAATTTATAAAATTATTGTCGGCGGCAGGTAATGCACTGCTCGCGTTTTTTTTCGAGGTGTTCTACGAACATTTTGTAGAATAGCGTTGCGCAAAAAGGGTCCACTGGTAAATGCAGAGCCGGATTAAGCCCCGTAGCAGAAGTAGCAAATGCTACGGGCCTCGCGCTTCTGAGGACCCCGCGCCATGCAAACAGGGCCCTATATGGAGCTTCATCGAAAAGGCGCCGATACATGAGAGCCTGTCTATGCCAGGGGGCACAGATATTTTTGCTAAAAAAAAGAAGGTCATTCATTGTGTTTGTTCAAAACTAGGGCCTCGTCCTAACATTTGCTACGGGCCCCGCGCTGGCTTAATCCGGCACTGGGTAAATGTAGCCTTGAGGGGAGCCATCTCGAATGACCTTCGCCTTGACATATCTTGTCAAGGACAACATTCTGAACAACTTTTGTCAGTACATCTATACGTCGCGTCGCTCGGACTTTGTTTCCGAGATATTCGCAAAAACTATTGTTAATATTGTATTGAATTTTCCGTATTCTTGCATGCTCCGTGGCAACGTAAGCCTGTTCCGGGCGGCATCTGTTTATTTTTTGTTTGTAAAACACGTTGTGGGGATGAGAATAGAAAACAGAACAGAGTGTCACTCTATGTAGGGTGAGCTTTCAATTTTGAAAGACTACTTCTGGATAACTAATTCTGATCGCATGATTTTTCCATTACCAGTTCACATTCTGTATGACGGCTGTATACAGGGTGTCCCAAAATTCCTTCAACAGACGGAAATGGGAGGTTCCTGACGCCGTTTGAAGCGACATTTTCCTTTGCAAAAATGTTATCCGCGGCTTTGTTTAGGAATTATTATCGAAAAACACGGACCAATTAGAGCACGACCTAGACGCGAGTTGGCACAGTCGGCCAATAGACAGTTGGCGCCCCGGGCCAACTTAATAACTCCTAAACAAAGCCAATATCGTCAAAAATTGGTGCGAAAGTGGTGTCTCTCCGTCTTAAACATGTTTAAACAATCATATTGCATTAATATTATATATCACTGTATTGGGGAAAGTCTAAGGAATCTTTTGCTGTAAAGAACAATTCAATATCTTTTATAATAACATCACAATATTTGTTCAAAGTTGAAAAATATGTCTTTTTTTTAACTCCATTTTCTCAAAAACTGTACGTATAGGAGAAAAATTAAGACCAGATTCGGAATCAGAGCGAAAAACTCTACAAGAATCGCATAGTGGGAATCGAAATACTTTTTGGCTGTTGGACAGTGTAATTTATAAAGCAAAGTTGTTCAGAATGGTGTCCTCGACAACATATGTCAAGGCGAAGGTCATCCGAGGTGGGTCCTCTCAAAGCTACATTTACCCATTACAGTAAAAGCTCCTTCGTTGTCCAAAGGCCGGGGGGCTGAGCAGACAACGAGCGTGCCCGGACACTATTTTTGATTTATGACTGCGTCTAGATATCGCGCCGACCGCGCCGAGCGACTTCAATAGGAAGCCGAACATAGAGAAGGACAGAATGAGATACGGATCGGGTGACCGAAGCGTGTCGCCGTCGCCGGCACAGTTTAAAGGCCCACATTGTTGCTGTTGCTCGTTGCCTTCGAAACTTTGACCGTCGATTAAACCACTAAATACAGTTGAAATTATATCGTGTTTGGTGTCATTTTAATCAGAGAAATGCCTGAAATAAGTTAGTGAAAGTCCCATAAAGAAATAATGAAAATTAAGAAGTCTGAAAATTCGGTTTACTCGAGTCAATGTTGTGGTGTTCACACCGATATACCCGAGCCGACATCAATCGACGCCGCCTACGGAGCGACTCGGCGTTGACAGGCAGTGGAATGGGTAGGCACTGGACAACGATCGTGCCCTTGATTTTGGACAACGAAGGAGCGATTACTGTAGTGACTATAAATAAAAGTATGGAGCGCCCACGAAGATTACGCCAACATAGTTTAGCGCTCCACGCTTTTATTTATAGTCACTAATGTCTGAAAAAATTATTTTCTCCTTTTTAGTGTATTTTAATATAAGCGTGGTTTTTAAAGAGTTTTTTTTAAATATACTTTTTTATTTTTTTTTATGAAATTATGATAGTTCAAATATGGACAGTTTCCCGAGAATGAGAAATTATTCGAACACCTTTTGTGGACTGTATATTGTTCCATGATATTGTCCAGCATTGTATAGTGACGAGTCACTCTCGCCATTAGATCGACCAACTTTATTAAACATTCTGGTCGATTGATGCGGTGGAACCTGTTTTTTTGAGGATCGTGGAAGCCAGGAGAGCTGTCTCATACGCCGACGATTCTGTGGATTTAATATTGCACGGCTTAAAGACAAAGGAATTCATTACTAACGAACGCTCGTGTGGCTCGTGGCTGAGGTGGGAGAGCGCAATGGCCTGTGTCCTACCTGAAAACCGATCGAGATACCTGACACGCGACCACTTATTGCCCTCGACCGACCTGCGCCCAACTTATATGTATACGATATCGCGAATTGGAACGTTTTCAAATGATTCCTCGTAACCGGTTCTGCTGGCAAACACGTGCAAACCGCGCTCTCTTCGTTATCGCTTACTTAAACGAAATCGCAAAGTGTGGTTGTCGCCATCACACCCCTCCCCCCCTCTCTCTCTTTCTCTCTCTCAGTCCTCTCTGGTTGATCCCAGATACGAGAAAACCCGTCATTTCTACCGTCATAAAAATATTTGCTCGCATTTAGAATATCTCCTTGGATCAATCTGTACAAGTGTGTGAGCGGTTCACCAGCACGTTTTACACAGTTTCGACTAGCAACCGTCGCGAAAGCCAGGCGAGCTTGTACAAGCTTTGATTTCCGTCTTTACATGAAATTTATGCATCGCTTACCAAAAAACCTATTAATAGTCTCCTTGTAGATGGGGTGTCAACCGTTTTACTACTGTTGGCGCCTAAAGAAGGTTAGAAATCTTGCGCTTGTGATACTGTAGGCGCCGGCTGCTCTTTACTTTACCAGACTCGAAACTTGTGCCTTTCTCCTACGAATTATGATGTATTTGGTATGTAATCCAGTGGATTTGTACCCGGCGCGGATGCTGATCGAAGGTTCGAACCTCTAGGGTCAATAGTTTACGAGTTATGATCGCTTAAAGTTGAGCATTTTGACAAGTAAGGGCGCTGCCATATTGGTTTGTAGTGACGGTCGCACGCCGCTTACTGAGTTGGTTAGGAAGTTAGGATTAGGTCGAGGGGGGGGGGGGGGGGGGCAAGGTAAGCGGCTCGCAGTCGTCACTGCGAACCAATATGGCGGCCTTACCTGTAAAAATGCTCCACTTTAAGCGATCATAGCTCCTCAACTATTGATCCTAGAGGATCGAAACTTCGATCTGCATCCGCGCCGGGTATAGATCCACTGGATTACATACCAAATACATCATAATTCGTAGGAGAAAGGTATTTACTAATTTTGAGTCCGGTAAAGTAAAGTTTACCCGAGGCGCCTATAGGTACTATACCGGAAAATCTTATTTTAGTCAGACGTAAATGAATGTTAGTTCAGCGTTCCATTAATCATATATTATTTAAATATCATTATTCCGGCGGATTTTATTCTAGTCAGACGTAAGTGAATGCTATTAGGTTGTTGCATATGAAATGTCCGATTTTAGAACGCAAATGTTCCGATGCGTTTTGATCAAGAAATACTATTACAGTTGACAAATTCATTGTACGTCACATTGAGGTACGAAGCGTACGATCCTATCCTCAATTTTAATTCTATCTCCCTTTGTCCCATAATAGTAGTAGTAGTAAAAGAAAATAAATATAGAACGCAACATTTATTATAAAAAAACTAGATTACATTAAGCAATAAATTAAAAATACTACTTCCAATTTTTATTTTGAGTGTTTAGATAGTTTCTGGATTTTTCAATAATTTCGTTACTGCATTTTAAACTTGTAGGTAGGATTTCTTGGCTGCGAAGCTTTGCTTTCCCTATACAGTGGAACGAATTAATATTCGGACGCTCTAAAAAAGACGATAACATTTTTAATATTGTACTTTACGATTTGAACTATTTTGGGAAGCCAGAGAGCAATTAGTCTACTACAGGATGTGAAAAGAAAATTTTTTTAAAAATTGCAATTGATCGGAATTGTAGAAAAATACTAAAAGTTGCATTTTACAACATTTTTATGTGGGCCCATATTGAAAATTTAAAAAATACGTTTTTTATCTAGTTTCCCAAGAAAGTTCAAATCGTATAGTGCAATATTAAAAAGGTTATCGTCTTTTTTAAAGCGTCTGAATATTAATTCGGGTCACTGTATGCGTGAGCTTATAATTATTGGAGCCATCGTTATTCATTGCTTCCAGCATAAATTTTTTTTCATCTTACTTTTACAATGGGTTGATATTCAACTGAAATAAAACAATTGATTTCGATCAGCGGATGAAATTAGAAAAATAGTTATACTTAATTCGTAATAATTAGGTTAACCTAAATATTGGAAGATAGGTCAACACAAACATTGATTTTGATTGAAGGTTTCGAATAATACCCCTTTAAATATTCACTTGCCACTATTATTATAAGACAGAGGGAGTATGAAACTGTGAAGACATTAGAAAATGTTAAATTTATTACTACATTTATTAAAATCAGCAAAGAGCAAATACATATTCATTTAACTTCTGTTTCTTACAATTGACATGGACAATTTTTATTTTTCATAAAGATCCGCAGTCTAGTCATAAGAAATTATAAATACTAAAATTATTAAAAAAGGGAATACATACAGTGGCTCACGAAAGTATTCGAACGCCCTTTAAGACAGAATAACTTTTTTATAATTGTACCAAACGACCTGATTTTTTATAATCAATTAGAAGCATTGGTTTACGAAATGATATGCAAAAAAGATTTTTCAAAAAATTATAATTTACAAGGTTACATGTAAAAATAAAAGGCATTTTTTAATATTTTTTATTAGGGCCCTTAAATAAAATTTGAAATATATGTTTCGTAGATCTATGTTAGTTATACACATGCTGAAAATTTCATCAAAATCGGTTGACGCAGGAAAAACGACACGCATCGAAAGATGTACGATCTTGTGAATTTTAAGCAGAAACTAATCAAAAGTCGTGTAAAACTACGATTTTCGCAATCTTTAATCGCTTGTAGCTCGTGTGTATGTTAATCGATTGTGATGAAATTTTCAGCATGTGTATAACTAACATAGATCTACAAAACATATATTTTAAATTTTCTCTAAGGGCACTAATAAAAAATTTTAAAAAATGCCTTTTATTTTTGCATGTAACCTTGTAAATTATAATTTTTTGAAAAATCTTTTTTGCATATCATTTCGTAAACCAATGCTTCTAATTGATTATAAAAAATCAGGTCGTTTGGTACAATTATAAAAAGGTTATTCTGTTTCAAAGGGCGTTCTGCTCTGCACTGTACGTATTTAACTTCTGTTTCTTGGAATTGGCTTAGGCAATTTTTATTGTTCATAAAGATCCCCAGTCTAGTCCTCTCAATAATTTAATTATTAATGCCTCGTCCCTTCAGAATGATACACCCTGTGTAAATTTAGTTTTATAAGGGTTGTTTTCCATCCTGGCCGATAAATAACACAAAAATCAGACACCGCTGATAACAATTTGCCAATACTGATCTATCCGTATTTTACAACGTGCAACTAACAAACACGTGAATTCTGTTCGGATTTTTAGCCGAAATAACCGCTGTGGAACGTTTCTGCAGCCTCAATAGCTGCAATTTACACTGTTGCTCTCCCTCTTGGTTAGAACGATCGATGTCCTCTTCCTATCGATTCAGTTTCGAGTCAATTCGGTCTTAAATAGTGCTCCATTTTTCGTGTAGAACGTATTCGACCGCGGTCGAATATCGATTCACCGGTTACATTCTGTAGAAATCCCGTTTAGCTGAAATCAGGGCCACAATTTTTCCAATTAGATACAGTTTGTTGCTAGCCTGTTGATCCGCGCCAACAGCCGCCCCTGTGAAACCTGTTTGCGTTGAATGACGGGAAATACGGGCGGCAATAGAAATATTGTTACATCCGGCGAGATATTTCGCGAATAAGTTCAGAAAAATACGTGTATGTTCATACACACAAACATGTATATCGTAGGGCTGGGCAACATGTTGACGCGCGGAGTGTTTCTTTCTTTTGTTCTGTTAGCAGAATGGAAAAGGTTTTGAACCGGTCGCCTTTGTCATCCGTTTTGATACACGGAAGGGGGCTAACGAATGATCCGAGATTATAAACCGCTGTATTCCAGCTACGAGATTAATTCCTGTGTTAACTTCTTAAGCGGATTTGAACTGCGACCCGGATGCTCTTAGCCCGGTAAAGATAGGTTCTAAATATGCATCAGACCACGGGGATGCAACAAGAAAATCGAGCAGGAGCTACCGATTCCGAGTTAAACCCCGTCAGGACTACACAGAACTCTGTACTGTCGTCGTCGCGATTCGTATCGAAGCTCAACTTAATTTTAAGGAAATTAATAGTACCCTCATCCGTAACATTATATGTCAAAAGCCGATCCCGAGCCATCGTTTTATATATGTACAGTGACTCCCATGAGTATTCGTACGCCCTTTAAAGCAGAATAACTTTTGGCGAAGTTTCCGTTTATCCCCAACGCCAGAATTGGATGAAATTTTGGAAATAGGTTATTTTTTGACTAAAATGATGATTGCCAGAAGGATTCTTGGCGACTCGAAAAAAATTTTTTACCATTTCAATGTCATTCCCTACCTGTAAGACTCTCTGACCGACTCCCTCTTTTGTAGGTAAAAATATAAGTATATAATTAAAATAAAATCATAAATAAAATCATTAATAAAATAATAAATAAAAGGCTGAGTTTCTGTGGATTGTACGCAGAAACTGATCAAAAGTCGTTGTTTGAGCGTAGGCGTTGAGGAAGCGGATAGCTAGTACTATCCTGACAAGGATATGCAGCGGGATTAGTGAAAAACGGGCCGGATCACTGGTCACGTAAAATTGTCTTTATTTTTGTAATGAAGCACGGTGCTTACTGCGGAAATGATAGTTCTACGTTCAGTAGGCGCACGATAACTTGCCGAATTCGAGAATTTAGCCTCCTAACGATTCGCAGTACGCGATAGGCGCGATTCTATGTACTGTTGTACGTTAGAAGTAGTACTCAATGTTGATGCCGCGTTTCACCGTACGTGTTGCGAGGTCGGTATATCGAGAAAGAATGTTCCTTCGTGGCGATACGAAGGAGCTGTTGTTGTCAAGTTTGGCGGTCGACTCGGAATTTTCGTCATTGTATCGCGTAGCGCTCCCGCGACGCCGAAACGTGTAAACGACGATCGCGAAATTACAGTTCGCGGGAATTCGAATCCTGAACAGTCGTGAAAAACTACGATTTTGACCATTTTTAACCGCTTGTAGCTCGTGTGTAAATCAATCGAATTCGATGAAAATGTCAGCATGTGTGTAACTGCTATCGATCTACAAAACATATATTGTATTTTAAATTTTCATGAAGGGGCCAAATACAAAAGTTCTAAAAAATGCCTTTTTTATTTTTCCATGAAGCCTTGTAAATTGTAATTTTTTGAAAATCTTTTTTGCACATCATTTAGTAAACCAACGCTTCTAATTGCTTACAAACAAATAGATCGTTTCGTACAATTACAAAAAAGTTATTCTGTTTTAAAGGGAGTACGAATACTCGTGGGAGTCAGTGTATAGTTTTTTCCCGCATATACCGATTTTGATGAATTTTTGGAATATGTATAAATGACACGGATCACCAAAATGTATTTTTAAAATTTTCAATATTGGCCACCACAAAAAAGTCGTAAGCAACAACTTTTTACGGCGATAAGGGACCAATGCACTCGAGCGTAGCTGTTCGGGAACAGTCTACAGAAGGTTTTCGTGTGTATAAGATCGTGAAATAGTGAACACAGTGATTCCTAGCAGTGAAAAATCATGAGCGAAATGCGTATCCATTTCCGACATCTCATGTTATATGAATTTCGGAACGGAAGTTCAGTAACAATCGCCACGAACAGCGTGTGTGCTGTTTACGGAGAAAGTGCGCTTTTATCTCGTACCTGCAGGAGGTGGTTTCAACGTTTCGAAGGTGGGAATTTTTGTTTAGAAGACGTGGAACGTTCCGGGCGCCCTCAAGATAATATTCGAGACCTTGTACAGAAATCACGAAGTTTATCATTTTATTGAGGGGGTGTCAGATGTTCTGAAAATACCTAAAACAAATTTAAAGGTATGTTTACAAAATTGACATATGCAGCCGCTCGAAAAACAGCACAAAATGGGATGACCCATTTTGGATTTTCTTTGTAATTCCGGCCAATTGCAATTTTTTCAAAATTTATTTTTCACGTCATGTAGTTAACGGCACGAGTACGATTTCCGTGGCCCTTCATTTTGAGACTATATTTGTGTTCTTGGGTTTATTTCAAGAAAGAAATGTATACAGTAATCGCTCCTTCGTTGTCCTGAATCGTGGGCACGATCGTTGTCCAGTGCCTCCCCATCCACTACCTGTCAACGAGAGAATTAGGCCTGCGTGGATCTGGTCGCCAGATGTGTCCCAGGACTGTCTAGACCCGCGCAGAACGGAGAACAATAGGAAAGGAATATGGCAAGGAAATAAGGAGTTTTTTTAAAGCCAGACAGTTGACTGCTTTTGACTGTGAATGCTTTTTTTTGTCATTTAACTAGCCGTTTCACTAAAGACGCAGTCATAAATCAAAAATAGTGTCCGGGCACGGTCGTTGTCCGCTCAAACCCCCGGCCTTTGGACAACGATGGAACTTTTACTGTATATAACTTATTGTTAGTGTCAAATCGGCCTGGTTTAGCCGGTAAAATAGATTTCCTGTTCTTTATAAACCTGCAAATATCTTGGAAACTATGCGAAATATGGGAAAATATCAAGAGACCTTTTTTGTAGAAAATTAAATTTCCCACAATTTATGTCGTGTGACATTTTTCTATTAGCTGCGTAGTTTCCGAGTATATTTATATTTCGGTGAATTTGCAGAACTGCCTCTCCCCCGAAATAATGGTCGGGGGAACGTAAAGGCTCCGTTCTGAAAAGATCACATTCTGGATGACATCTACAATGGGAAGATTATGTGAACAGAGTGAGTTATGGTTAGGTCGTGAGAGGGGGCGGAGAGGGCCGGCCCTCCACGCATACAAAAATACAGGAGTAGTGTAGTAATAATTTCAAAAAAATTATTTTATTTTTAGTTTAGTTTAGTTTGGATTAGTTTGGTTTAATTTGGTTTAGTTTGATTTAGTTTGGATTAGTTTGATTTAGTTTAAAAAACAAGAAATCTACTTTACCGGCTAAACCAGCCTGATTCGACACCATGTTATATATACATTTTTTTCTTAAAATAACCCCAAGAACACAAATATAACCTCAAAACGTGGGGCCACGGAAATCGTACTCTCCCCTAGTTAACTAATTGTTCTAACTATTTAAGAAAATCTTAGTCTCGTATGATTCAAAAAGGTATCCTCCTATCGAAAGTATCCGAATATTACTGTAATTTCATCCGTAATACGTCGAAAGTCGTGCCCGAGCCGTCGTCTTATATCAAAGGAGAACTGCAGATCTCAGATTATAATAGCACTTTGATATTTTTATGCAAACAAATGAATTTATGTGTGAAAAGAGCGGCAGAAAGTTATTCGAGTATCATGAATTTGACTCGTCGCTGCACCGTGTTGCTACAATAGCTGAACCCCGGGATAATAGCGGAGTTGTAGACTCGGTTAGCTCGCGATTCACCTTAAAGGACTAAACTGAATAACTCGAGCGCACAAAACGCGAGGACTACCGTCTCCACACTGTGCTAGTTGCCGTTCGGGGTGCAAACATTTAGTCCGACAAAGACGGGCCGAATTAATTCGAGTGTGCCGAGTAAGGAACACACTGATTGAATAGTCACAATGGATGCTACCTTGAATATCAGAATGGGCTATAGTTAGTTATTACTTTAGGGACAAAAGCACGAGACGCGGACGTCGTCGCACGGTGACCCGGGCGCCGATCTAGTAGTTCATTTGGTAATAAATGACTTGTCTCATATCGGTATTTAATCGCGTCTACGTTACTTTCTAAATGTTTAGTAATGCCGAAAATGTCGATGTTAATGAAATTTAATAAAAATTATATACCTACTCAGAACAAGCATTTAAAAATGAACCCTTTTATAAATATGATTTTCGATCGAAGAAATTACTAATTTTTCTTTTGCGAACCCTACCAAACCTAATTAATGTTTCTGAAACACTATTTGTTTAAATTAAGAGATTTCTTTTACCTATAAAATGCATACCTCAAAAGAATGATCGCACAATGCATATTCATTTATTAAATAAGTAATTCTTAATGGACTGATAAAAGTTATCCAAGTTATTTTCCTTTGACATGGAATATCTTTTCAGTTCCAAATAGTTCCGCGTTTTTTCAAATTATATATGCAGAAACCATACATATCATGCACAAATATCTTTGGGAAAAAATGAATATGCGGAAGTAGAGGCTTCGAGGTTTAAAATGAGAGCAAATTTAGATAATGGGAAATCTAGTGTTCGAATAGTTTTCGGATCCACTGCATATAATTACGTACAGTGGCTAATAACTGATTTTATCGTACGCGATGATGAGAGAGGGTAATATTCGTCTGTGCCGAACACGTTCGAAGTTCGCGAAGATATTCTTGGATTGGATGATTCGAGGAATAGCTCGAAGAACCGTCCAAAGAAAGGGTGCACAGGAAGGGCACAAAACATTCCATTAGGTGCCTTCGTAATAGCTTCTCGAGACAATATACCCTCCATGACGTGGCCGCAACGAAGGACAATGGCACTACACCCTGACAACGATAGGTACACGCCTGTGACGTTACAATCAAAACAGGACACAAGGCGTATAAGCTTATTTAAATGAATACCACAGATCCCATAGGCGTTGCAACCAGATTAAGACGTCATCCAATTACTTCGACATACCGATACCGTGAACAATGTATTAGACACACTGCTTCACATCTACTTGTCAACACAAATCTTTTTGCAATTTCTACTTCAAATAATACGTAAGAGTTCTATTTATAATATCATCTATGGCATATTCGAATGTATATGTATATTCTTCATTTTCTACATAATATTAGCTCGGAAAGAAAGTTCTTGCAGTTTTTGTTATTTTGATTTTATAATAAAAACCGCAAGAACTTTATTTCAACCCTAATATATTCGAATGTATATATTCTTAATTTTCTATAATATACAATACATATTCGAATGTATATATTCTTAATTTTCTATATTATATTCGCATATATATATTCTTCATTTTTTATAATATGTTCGAATGTATATATTCTTAATTTTCTATAATATACAACACATATTCGAATGTATATATTCTTCTTTTTCTTTATTCGAATGTAAATAATAATAATTAAACAACAGATTTTATGTATTTATGACAAAAATGAGCAGGTACAATTTAAAACAGTAAAAACATTAGAAGAACTTAAAAATCCTGTTATGTTATTTTCAACCTGTATTAAGGAAGGAAATGAATTTCTATTTCACTCCAGTTTATTGCGATTCATGTAGAGAAGTTACATTTTCCATAAAAACCTAATCAATGCAATTCTAGCCTGACCTTTCATTCTTCTCGAATATAAATAGTAAATAGCGTTATGTTATAGTCCAATATAAATAATAAGTAGTGCTTAATCGAGATTAAGCCATTAGTATCTTCAAATAGTATTAGGTTGGAAAGAAAGTTCGTAGCTTTTTCAAATTAAGAATCAGAGATAAAGTAAAGGTATTTATTCATGTTTATTCAATAACACGAGAAGTTACCTCAAAAATGGCAGAAAGTAATAGAACAGAATGGAAAATATGGTATTGGAAAATAGTTATTGAATTTTAGCTTTCAATTTTAATGTACAAACGCTACGAACTTTCATTCCAACCCAATATTTGATTTCAGCATCCAATGAAATTGTATTTCAAATAGTATTTTCAAATGGTATTTGCTCTTATAGAAATATTTCAGTTTTCAGTATTTTATCTGAAACTATCTCAAATTTTTTTCCGACCCCTGCAGATAAGTATTAAATATAATTTCGTGGAATTATTAAAGTACATTTCCAAGGTCCACTTGATGGTTAATTGTAACAATTTTTAAAATTAGTACTCTACTTGAAATTTTAATTGCGAAACTTAGAAGACAATTGAACGAATAGTTCAGTCAAATCAAATTTTGTTCTGATTTCTCGATTTCTCAATTTCTCAATATCGCTTTAGCTGCTCGTTTCGTATCATTATCTCGGAGACACCCAGTAGAAACTGTTCAGCTGTGCGTCCCGTCGCGATAGGCGTCGTGTAGTAAGTCTATAACAATCGCGACTTATCCTGTTGAACAGGATCGCGCACAATGGAACAAGGGGAGAGGCACTATGTCACTGGGAAAGACTGTCCCCTCGGCAATGCTCCCGAGAAATCAAATTTCGTTGAAAATTCGGTGTCGGATTTGCGAGAAAAGCGCGGGCGGGACATTGACGGCGCGGCACGTCCAGATTCGAATTCGAACAGAAGGCGAGAACGATGAGCGCCCCTAATCGATCAAACACCATCAAACACCGATATCCCGGCAATTTTCTGAGGATAAATTCGCGAGCAACCGTCCCGAACAACAGTTCGTGGAAGCGTTGCAACTCACCTCGGAGGCAGCAATAGTCTGAATTTCACCAATGACACCTCATTTCCATACATCAGTAAATCCATAGACTGTAGTGCTTCACCCTATCGCATTATCTATCAGACGTGGCGTGGCTGGGCATCACGGTTAACTAAACACTGCCAGGAAAACCGGCACACAAGGTGTCCCATAATAGATTAGCTACGTAACGTTGATCTTGCCCGCGAAATCAGATCGGAAGTGAAGTCGTTTCCCAAAAACTGGACGAGCTAATGCAGAAGTAAGAGTTTTTCTCCCTTTGCACTCGGAGCTACTTTAACTGGAAAATTAAACATTTCTTCCGACCTGAAATAATTCCATTCGCTATGATTTTTCAAATTTTGTGGAAACGAAATTAGTATCATACCTTACACGAGGTGTCAAACAGAGTTGGGCAGAAGTTTAATCAATGATTGACGAATAAATTTCTACTTGTATCGTTAATCGCAATTAACAATTGAACTCCTACTTTAGTCGTTAATTGCGGTTAACGATTACATTCTTTTCAATTGCAATCTTCAATCGGATAATTGATTAATGATTAGCTGCTGAAACTTCGAAATGAAACACGGAATCAAAACTGTATGCATACTGAAAAAAATGTAAACTCAGTTTTTGTTGAGATATATTTCTGTCAATTCTTCATCTCCGCTCTCTCTGTCTCTCTCTCTCTCTCTCCCTTCTTATTACAATTTATGGATAGACCGTGTGGCGATTAACTTCAACAATTGATTAAATCAGTCTCGGATGTTTCGATGATTTCTTTTTTTAATCGACTATTGACGATTAACTTCATCAATCGATTGAATCAATCTCCATTTTTCAATGATTACCTTTTTTAATCGTACACATTAATCAATCAATATTGGTTAAAATTTTAATTGATTAATGCCCAACTCTGGTGTCAAATGAATCATTCCAGATTTTTTATTTGACAATTATTGAGATTGTAAAAGTGTTTTCGTGGGAATTGATTGAATAAATTTTTTGACTCCAGCATATATTATAGTAAAAATTGCACAAAATATAAATAAATTTAATCTTGTTATTTTTATAATATCATACACATTAGTCACTTTTAATGGTCGGTAGGTTTACTATTAATAATGTAAATTGCATTTTGGAGAATGGTACAGCAATTATAAGTGGTGATTCTCTGAGTCACCACTTAATGTGATGAGATCGGTGTGAAGGATAAAATCAAGAAACAATGAAAATTAAATTGAGTTAGAAATGTTAGAAATTAATTTCTCAAATTGAAAAAAAAATTTAAACCGACTTCGAAAAAACGCACTAAAAAATGCACTAGAAAGTATGAAATAATTTCCATTTAATTTATGTGAATACACACGAACTTAAATATTATACAATCTTTTCGCAGGCGGCGTAAAATTGAAAATATTCGATACTGGAAATTACGGAAAGCCTTAAATTCTTCTACATGCTTTCACATATTAATGTATCTTCTCTTCCAACCTACTGATTTCCAAGTCCACCATATTCCAATGAAATCATAATCAGCAACATCTGTCATTTGGAAAATTTTCAATTTTGCGCCGCCTCCGAAAAGATTGTATAATATTTAAGTTCATGTGTATTCACAAAATTAAATGGAAATTATTTCATACTTTTTAGTGCATTTTTTTAGTGCGCTTTTTCGAAGTCGGTTTAAATTTTTTTTTATAAAATTTTTTTATTTTACACTTTTTAGTGGAACGAGCAGAATTTGTAGAACACCGTAGGATGGTTTTTCGATCTTATTGGTTATTTGCAATACAAACCGCAAAGAATGAAAAAATGCAAAATTTGTTTTCAAGAGACCAATCGGGAGACATACACTACAAAATACAGAAGGTTACGTCCTGATTGGTCCATCCATCTCGGCGTAATCGGTGAACATACATAGAAAAAAAAGGCACATACAGATCGAATTAAGTAACCTCCGCCTTTTTCGAAGTCGGTTAAAAATAGACAAATTGATGTGGTATTGGACAGTGCATTTCAAAAGTATTTGGACACGAGACTGATGGAAGAAATAAGAGCAAGGAGCAATGTAAATTAAATTGAGATTAATTAATCATCCGGTGTCCAAATTAATTAATTTCGCAAACTAAAAAGTAGAGGAAATTTCTGAAATACATATTATACAGTGGCTGTGAAAAGTATTTGAGCACGCCTTGATAGAAACAATCAAAATTAAATTAAGATCCATGAACCACTCCGTTTCCAAATTGATTAATTTCGCAAACTGAAAGATAGAAGAATTGATGAAATATTATACAGTGTCACTGGAAAGTATTGGAGCACGAGGCTGGTGAAGCAACAATGGAACTTGTTTGCATACTGGGGCGTTCATGTTCACGAGTAATTTTTCTACTAAGTTTTAAAAAAAATCTAAAAGAGTTCTGGTAATATATCTAAAATAATATCTTGATCGGAACTCAACTCGCCGGACTATAATCCGCAACTATAGTCTGTTAAGTTTGATGGAGTGACGAGCAAATAAGCATATTAAAACAGAGAAGATATTGCATCTAAGTTTCTGTTCCAGCCCGGTCTACTTGGCGTATCGTAAAACTTTCATTCTTTCGTATACAGCATCGTGAAACTTTTATTTCTTCCCCTTAGTTAATTAAGCAGCTGGAAAAGTGTGCGAGTGAAGAGAAAGTATAATAAGTCAAAGCAACGCGGAAACGAAGTTTTTAGGTTGTTAAATAATCTGCACTCTGATTCCAAGTATGCATTATTTACTCGCCAAGAGGAGACGGGGGGCAAAAAAAAAGGAAAATTGTCGCGTCCGGAAGGGACTGCGAACTTTTGTTTATAATATTAAATACGGGCGAATGAAATTTTCAGGGAACATCGGACGGTGTTTCCTTGGCGAGCGGCAATCTTTTTGAATTTTATGAGCCGGTAAAACGGCCTGGAAAAAGTTGTAAAATGGAAAAACTAAGCCGGGTAATGAGGCTAAGTGCGCTTACTTGTAAAATACGATGCGTGCGATAATGCAAAGTAAGTAACCTAAAGCGCATCCTTAGCCCCGCGACTGAAAAAATTATTACATCAGGGGTAGTTTACGTAGGAGACAACGGACGATTAAAAAGATATTGACAATATGTGGAGTAGAACATTCTCGAGACGCACTGGAAAGCCCGCGAACATTTATTTTTATGTAACTGCGTTAGAAAAACCGGCGGGGTCATTTTCAGTCCGTCGCGTGTGCTCCACGGTTAATTAAAACTAGTTCATTAATGGCGTCGACGAAACTCCTGTTTGCAAAATTCCCCTCACTTCTGTCCGATTAACGGTGTAGAATGTTCATAGTTGAATTTCCGATTAGATGGAAGCACTTTTGTAAGAAGAAAATTTCAGAAATGTCACTTATATTTTATGATATAATTTGTTTGTTTCTAATGATTGTCGAATGGAACTTTTACCAACATACTGGTCATTCTTTTCTGATTAAAATGAGCACAAACACGATACACTTTACATTATATTTACTCGTTTAATGCACGCGATATAATTATCTTTTTTTATTATCTTTTATTCGATTTCTGATGAAATCTCTACTTCGATTTGTCTAATAATTAAATTATGTCTCGAATGTATTTCTGTTTAGAGAATATCATTGATTCGGATAATCGAGGTTTTAATAAATCGTGTATTAAAGGATTAAATACGATCCAAATCGTATCGCGTTTGGTATCATTTTAATCGTAAAAGTGTCACGAATATGTTGATGAAAGTGCTACAAGGATATCTGTTAGATCTTTCTGAGTAATGACGAATGAAGAATGTTAATTAGAGAATGCTCTTGAATAGGGGTACAAGCATAGATTTAAGAGAACGTTCTTTAACGTTTCAATTTCCGCAATACCCTGAGGATTCTGTCGCGAGGTGGATTCAAGCTTCCATATTCAGTGTTTATGTTTATTGTTTCTGTTTCGTCCGCAACTCGAAAGTCAACAGTTTACAGTTTAAGGGAGTTGTTCCTGTATAGTACATTCGCCTTCACGCAGACATGATCAAATTCATAATCCAAGTGAAGAGGGTGAAACACTGCGTGAAGGATAATTCGAATTACAATCGCGAATATAATAAAATTGGACGTGCAGCGAAGAAAGATGCATTACTGATTTATTTCTGCATGTTGGATTACCCTTTGGCCGACAATGGCACTAACACAGGTAAAGGTATGAGAATAGATTTGCAGTCGATCGAAAAAATATTCAGTTAATTTGATATGTTCTATGTCTTTGTTATTTATACACAGGGTGTTCATTTGAAAACTTTCCAGCCGAATATCTCGAAAAGTATGAAAGATATTCAAAAAGTGTAAAACAGGTGTCCAAGGATTTCGAGGGGGAAAGAGGGGGGCAGTATCACTATTTTTATATGGGTGGCGTTTTCAAGGTCAGTTGAAGGTCATCTTTGTTTTTTCAAATGAAAACCTATATTTTTTATTATGGGATCAGGTTCCCGTTTGAAAAAACAAAGTTGCCCTTCAAATGACCTTGAAATCAAAATTTATTTCATCCCTTAATGATTTTGTTGCGTTAAAAACAATTACAATATTCTTAAGTTTTTCTAACCTTTTACTGTTTTATATTTCGCCCAATTTCTTCATAAATGCATCCAAATCCGTAGTCTAATAATAATAGCAAATAGGGGAATTCGATTATTTTTTTATTGAGAACTATATAAGCGGGCAAGGAAGTTAATACATGCTATTAACAAGTTAATATTTGTTGTAACATTATATAATTTAATACAATATAATATAAAACCCAGATCTGACCCAGACCCGCTACCATGAAGTCTGCGGGACTCCATTTTCGTTGAGCCTCGTAAAATATATTAGGTATTGCTATAGGCATTAAAGACAAAGATATCTGTCCGAATAACTCCGCAATTTAGTGTGCATCATGTTGGTGTCCGCGGGTCAATATGACTGCATTGCCGACCCAAAGGTGGCTAGCTGATTAGAGTGTCCTCTCTTCATGGACGAAGAACTATTCTGCGAGGTAGTAATGGTGCGCTTTGGAGAACGGTCTCGCATAGAAATTTCGCAAATCTGCGGACACCGGAAGCGTGTATCGGTAGCACAGCGGACGTTCCATCGATTCGTTTTCAACGATCGAACGAAACGGTAATTGGTATTCTCGGAAAGAAAATTAGAATGCCGATAGACGCGGCACCGGTGAAGAGCGCGCATTGTTGTCGCGGTTGTCCACAGAGCAATAGAGAAAGCACGCAAACTGCGAAACACACAGAGGACCGGCGAGGGCTAGCAGCCGGACCTACCCGGAGTAAATGCGAAGCTTGCTATTTGCTCCGCCGCGCCGCGGCGCCCGATTAATTTCGCAGGCAATGCCTGCGGGCTCGAAGGACATCGGTAACGATTGTTCTCGGCTTTGTCGATCTCAAAACTGTGTAAACGTCCTGCCGAGGCTCTTGTGTATTTCCTAATTAAACTACCACTATGAGGAACCTTCGTCCATTCGACAGAAACCGACCGCAACCTGCGCCGACAGATCTCGACACCTTTTCCCTATACAGATCATCACCATATACTTCCATCAACGTGTCCTCTTTCAGACGCCGACGACGCGACGGTCCCCCGTAACCTTACCAAAGATCATGCACAAGCTCTTCGTCAATTATTACCACCCTTGAACACCTTATCAAGGTCGGCACTTTCAACTAGGAAAGACAGGGGCTAAAAGTTCCGATTTTGAAGAAACAGTACAGATATTCTCATCTTTAATAACTAATTTATTGTGAAATTGATTACATTTCAAAATTTCAACCTTAAAATTAAAATATTGTAACAGGCTTTTTACATTTCTTATGGTAATAGGTACTGGAAACAAGTCGTAATGGTAGGAGTCATCGGTAAACATCGACAAAGCTTTGTTGTTTATAATTAAATGAAATCTATGTTACTCGTCACACTTTGCCGATTAAAATGATTCCAGACACGACGGAATTTGCATCACATTGACGTGTTCAATTCGGGATTTAATAGAACCTCGAGTATCCGAACCGGAGACACCGGGATTCTTGAAACAGTTCAGTCTACATACAATTCAATTCATTGCACAGATCAATCAAGATTTAATCCGAAATTGTAGCTGGCCGAAATTAGCCAGACGTTCTGCTGACTAGTTCGGATAATCGAGGTTTTCTTGAGTCGTGCATCATAAACGTAAATATGATTCTAGTAAGTCTGATTTTAATCGGAACAGTGTCGCTGATATATGTTGATAAAAGTCACGGGAGGATAAAAAGTACAGATTTGTCTTTGCATCGCCGAGTAACGAATTGCGATTCCATTGTCCGGCGAGGAAGAGATCGCTATTACAATATTAAAGGTATTCGAAAGCAACGGGGAGAGCATGTTTGCGGAGGGGCTACCTCTTTAAAATGAATTACGCTCTACGGTTTCCTTCGAGTCCCACGAGAAGATTCGGAATAAAAGTCGAGCCACGACAGAACCGGCATATTATGGCAAGACTTATTACACGATCGGAGAGAGGGCGTCAGGCACCCGAAAGTTACCGTTCGGCCCGCGGAGCCATTTATCTCCCGAACACGGTTGGTTACATCGAAAGATTGCAGATTATTTTTAAGAGGTTTGCTCCTGCGGCTCAGGACCGGTGATCGATAACTGTCGTTAAGCATATCAGCTCCCAAAGGGAACGCGTTCATCGTTCGCCTTCCGGGAAATAGACGTAAAAGAATTTAAGCGAGGAATATTTAAGCGTACCACGTTATTAAAAAACATCGATCGTATTGTTTCTAACGGCGATGGAGACGATATCGTAACCCCGGCGATCCAGGAACGGTGCCGAGCGGATTTTTGAGACTTACATAATGCGACATGATGTTTTCACGGATATACAGGGTGAGTCACCAAACGTTAGCACCTCAAATATCTTTGTTGTTTCTGAAGATACGTAAAATATGGTAAGGACAAAGTTAATGGTACAATGGGGCTGACACGATGCAAAAAAAAATTTTGTTTTTATGTCATTTTTTTGGAGATATCAAGGCCACCTTGACTTTTTTAAATGGAACCACCCTTTTTTAAACACCTACAATGATAGTCCCTTTCATTAGGAATTCAGTGACTATAATTAGTCCAAAGTCATTCAAGGTCAAGGACAGAAAAAACGTATAAAACTAAAATATGGAAGCAGAATACATGTATTTTATAAATGTTCGAAATGATGGCCGTCTGCGTCGATACATTGTTGTAAACGAGCTCTGAAGGAATGTTGAACTCTGATAAGTGTATCCGGCGTGATATTCGTACATGCTGTGATGATACGCTGACGCATATCTTCAACTATTGTTGTTGCATCCATGTACACGGTCTCTTTTAGCAGACCCCATAAAAAGAAATCCAGTGGATTTAAATCAGGCGAACGTGCTGGCCATGAAACTGTTCCGCCTCGTCCAATCCATCGGTTTGGATATCGAGAATCCAACGTTTCTCTTGCTACTCGTGCATAATGAGCAGGACAACAGTTATGTTGGTACCACATATCGTAGCGATTTTGTAAAGGGACATCTTCTAACAAAATTGGCAGATCTTCTTGCAAAAATTGAGCGTATTTCTGTCCCGTCATCATTCCGTTAACGAAATATGGTCCAATTACTTTGTCGTTCAAAATACCACACCACACGTTTACGCTCCATTGTTTTTGATGATCAATTTCTCGCAGCCAGTGCGGATTATCCACAGACCAATAATGGGCGTTCCGTAGATTAATTGAGCCATGATTAGTAAATGTTGCTTCGTCCGTAAACAAGACATTAGAAAAAAATAAATGATTTTGAAGCAATACCCATTGACAAAAGTTAATTCTATTTTGAAAATCATTCCCGTGCAATTCTTGATGGAGCGATATGTGGAACGGATGAAATTTATGTCGGGCCAGAATTCGTATTACGCTACTTTGACTTATGCCTGCTTCCCGGGCAATTTTTCTGGTACTCACGTGAGGATTGACAGCTATAGCTGCTAAAATATTAATTTCATTGTCTTCGTTAGTCGTGGGATTCTTCCGTTTGTACTGTCTTGCATGTACATTTCCAGTACTTCGAAACAACCTGTACGTATTAGAGAAAGTATGTCTAGAAGGAGTGTTTCGCTCGGGGTACCTTTCTTCATAAAGTAGTCGGGGGCCTGCACTGCATTTTTTCTACATTCACAGTAAATCGTGATCATATCACACTTTTCAGTCATCGAATATAACATAGCGGAATCGCGTTTGGAAACATACTGATAGTAAATAAGAATGCTGAATAACATTGAAGGACCTTAGAATGTTTACTTTAACTACGACCATAATATGTTTACTATTTCCTACAAGTCTCAACCGTGATGAACGTATTCTGCTTCCATATTTTAGTTTTATACGTTTTTTCTGTCCTTGACCTTGAATGACTTTGGACTAATTATAGTCACTGAATTCCTAATGAAAGGGACTATCATTGTAGGTGTTTAAAAAAGGGTGGTTCCATTTAAAAAAGTCAAGGTGGCCTTGATATCTCCAAAAAAATGACATAAAAACAAAATTTTTTTTCTGCATCGTGTCAGCCCCATTGTACCATTAACTTTGTCCTTACCATATTTTACGTATCTTTAGAAACAACAAAGATATTTGAGGGGCTAACGTTTGGTGACTCACCCTGTATATGAAATTTACGATTTTTCACGTCGTAAAACGGCTCTGATAGCGATGGATATTCGCGTCGACGCCGTACGATGAGATCTGCATGTTTTACGATTGCTTGATGGTGCTTGATGGTGCTTAACAATTCTTTACGGTGCTTGCTGATTGGTGATACTTACAGCTTGACGATGCTCAATGTTAAAAACTTAACGATGCTTGGTGATTCTTGATGCCTAAAATCATGAGGATGCTTGACAATACTTGACGGTGCTTGATGGTGCATGACGATGTTTAATGCAGCTGATGATACTTGTTACTTACAGCTTGACGATGCTGAATGTTAAAAGCATATCGATGCTTGGTGATTCTTGGTGCCTAAAATCATGAGGATGCTTGACAATGCTTGACGGTGCTTGATGGTGCATGATGATGTTTAATGCAGTTGATGATACTTGTTACTTACAGCTTGACGATGCTGAATGTTAAAAGCATATCGATGCTTGGTGATTCTTGGTGCCTAAAATCATAAGGATGCTTGACAATGCTTTACGATACTTGATGATTGATGATATTTACAGCTTAACGATGCTCAATTTTAAGAACTGAACGATGCTGAATGTTAAAAGCATAACGATGCTTGGTGATTCTTGGTGTCTAAAATCATGACAATGTTTGGTGATATTTGATGCTGCTTGATCTCCAAAACTTGACGATGTTCGACGCTTAGAGCTTCACGATCCTCTAATCTTGATGCTTGATGCTTAGTGATTGACGAAGCTGCATGGCAAATTTCTCTTTCTGTCTTGTAGAAAACAGTTTAGTATCGATTTTTCACATTGAAAATTGACGTTTGACCTAATAGTTATTTTCATTCTGTGCGGCTAAGTTTATTCGTGGATCTATCCAATCGTTTTGGTTAACATTAGCAGCTATTTTTCTTTCGCGTTTTCCTACATTACTTCAATAAAGTAAATTTGAAGCCGCAAATTGTGACACTGTTATAGTACACGGAATGTTGTCATCCGCGATATTTCTCACGTACATAATGTATAACGGAGTTCCCGCACAACTTCCTAGCCGCGTTTCGGATATAAAATTTACAAGTCGGAAAATGAAATGATTAAAACTTGAAAACGATGGGAGCTTCTTTTTCTCTTTTGGCAGCGGTTCACTCGCTGCAAACTCATACGTATGCTAAATTTTCGACACGGTTGGAACTCGGAATCGCGGACTAGTTTTCTCGAATTAAGGACACGCATAATATGCTCCTATCGCGCGTTTCTGGTCCGTGCGCAGCAAATCTGCGGAAGATGCCTATGATAGCGTCGAACAAACATCGTAAAAGAGAAGACGATGTACAACAATCCGACTAATATTAAATTAAATCACTATACTCATATCCAAAGTCCTTTATTTAACCCAGAAAATACGGAATAATTTCAAGAACATTTAACTAAGGTTTGAACGAGCTTGAATAACCTTGAATGACCTTGAATGACCTTGAATGACCTTGAATGACCTTCGAAGACCAAGAATAAGTTGCATGCGAATATGAATAGAATTAAAAAGAAAAAAAGGCATATGAGTATGTTGTTATTGACTGGTATTATTATTTCTCTGAAATAAATACGACTCTTTTTATATTATTTAGCCAGCTGAGAGTCAGCATACAGTGGGTGTACAAAGTATTCGTACACTTTTTAAAAACTAATAACTTTTTCATAATTGGACCAAACGACCTGATTTTTTATAAACATTTAAAACCATTGGTTTACGAAATGATATGCAAGAAAGATTTTCCAAAAATTATAATTTACAAGGTCACATGCAAAAATAAAAAAGGCATTTCTTAAAACTTTTTAATTTGGGCCCTCAATGAAAATTTAAAATATACGTTTCGTAGATCTATGTTATTTATACACATGCTGAAAATTTCATCGAAATCGGTTGACACGGGAACAAACGACACGCATCGAAAAATGTACGGTTCTCTGTGGATTTTAAGCAAAAATTGATCAAAACTAGTGTAAAACTACGATTTTCACAATTTTTAACCGCTTGTAGCTCGCGTGTATATTAATCGATTTCGTTGAAATTTTCAGCATGTGTATAACTAACATAGATCTGCGAAACATATATTTTAAACTTTCATTGAGGGTCCTATGAAATAAATGTAATAATAAAATTAAAAGGTTTTAAAAAATCCCTTTTTTATTTTTGCATGTAACATTGTAAATTATAAATCATTTCGTAAACCAATGCTTCTAATTGATTATAAAAGTTATTAGTTTTTAAAAGGTGTATGAATACTTTGTACACCCACTGTATGTATGTTGCAAAAGAGAAAGCATTAAAAATGCTTATTTAGAGAAAACTATTTTCTCAACAAAATTGATCATGTACAACTTAATTCAAGATTAATAACATCGTTTACCACGAGCAGATGATTAAAAATAGGAACACAAACCGGCAGAAAATTAAATAACACGTAACAGCGAAAGTTAGCGATTTAATCTTGCAAACCAAGAGTCGCAAACAATTTTCTCGGCACCGTTAATGTATCACGGACTGTCACGAGGAGAAGACAAGCACCGAGTTAAAAGATATCGATTTTCTTTGCGGCTATTAAATGTATTTAAGTGTCGCTCAAGGGATGGGGGAAAGAGGGAAAATTATTGAATATTCGAGCGTATCGCAAAGGCACAGAGAAGTTCGTTACGTTGCAGAGATCCCTCGGGAGCGATGTTATAGGACAATAATTATTTGTTAATGAGTCGGTAATTCGGTTCGCCCCGAAGAAATCCAAGATGCGTGACAGTAATCCGATTACGGGCGCGACATGTAAATACAAGAATTAGCGGCAAGTATTTTCGAGAATATCCATTGTCAGATTTAAACGCGCGCGCCTCTCCTCCGTGTAACGTTTGGATATAGCTACACACACACGATAATTATGATTGTAATGCGATAAAAACTCAACGAGATGCACAATCACAAATACGTTAAATTTGTTGCAAAGAGGAGGCTTCAATCTTTGAATTTATGAGGGGTTCAGTCACGAAAAAATTTTTCAAAATTTTTGGATACGTTTCAATTTTGAGAATTTTTTGGAAAATCGTTTTCTCAGATGCACGTCATGAAGAACAATTTTAGAAAAAATATCTATTATGAAAGTATAGGCGTGTATCTTGAACGAAAATTATTTTTTACGAAATTATTTCATTTACTTCAAAAATTCAAATTATTTCATTTACTTCAAAAATTCAAATTATTTCATTTACCTCAAAAATTCAAATTATTTCATTTACTTCAAAAATTCAAATTATTTTATTTACCTAAAAAATTCAAATTATTCAATTTACTTCAAGATTTCAAATTATTTCATTTACCTCAAAAATTCAAATTATTTCATTTACCTCAAAAATTCAAATTATTTCATTTACTTCAAAAATTCAAATTATTTTATTTACCTAAAATATTCAAATTATTTCATTTACCTCAAAAATTCAAATTATTTCATTTACCTCAAAAATTCAAATTATTTCATTTACCTCAGGAATTCAAATTATTTCATTTACCTCAATCTCATTATCCGAGAGTGTAGCATGAAAACCGATCGAATAGATTTTATTTACGCGAACCCGACCCGAATAATGCCTACCAAATGGCGTTTGGGATATTGTGGTATAATTCAAACGGAAATTACTCTTCAAGGAATTATTTGTTCCATATTATGCTTCGACTTCGGCAAATTTATTTTTGAAAATGTATTGAGTACGCGCTCGATTGGGCAACCGAGTAAACGATTAACGTGTCCGTTTATTATACTATTACGATAATACGCGGTTGATTATGGATTTCGCATTAACAATGCACACGATACCTTATTTTAAATCGTCGCGAGACACAACACGACTCGTCATGCAGATAATTGCGGATTTGACGAACGTTATGGTCAATTTTCGAGAAAACGCGAATAAAATTGATGAAAGTAGTTTTCGGTTCATGTAATCCAATTAATGTTATTGGTCGAGTGTATTTTATTCATTTATGCATTTTATGCACTGTCACGTCAAACAGTGCGGCGTTCTTATGGTCGGAGTGGACAAAAGTCTGTTCTTGACGGATTCTTATAGGAAATTTCACGCTGATCACGAATATACCATATATTAAGGGTCCCTGAATAGAGTTTAACAGTTTTTTCCGCAGAATACCGTCTTTTTCGAAGATTTTTGATTGTTTTTGCGGGATAAAACGGTCAAACTCCATTCAGTGACCCATAACACATGGTATATTCGTGATTAGCGTGAAATTTCCTATAAGACCTCAAAGTATCTTTCTTTCGTTTGGGATCACACTGTATATTCCAAGTGATGGAAACAGGGGTCAATTAAGAAAATTGCTCTTCAATGCATCATCTATAAAAATGAGGAAACGACCAAAAATTAAATTGAATTTTATTCAAAATTGAATTTCAAATAATATTTTATAAACATTATAACAATAATAATGGACAGAGTATGAAGGTAACTTCACCATAATAAAGGTATGCCTATTTACATAATATAGGCCATAGACCTCTGAAGTAGATATTTATAAAATCACTAATTATATACACTAATTTTATAACAGAAGAAATTTTGAACGAATAGCTTAAAATTTTGGAGAAAAATATTATTAATCATTTAACTGGATTCGCTATTTGATCGCGCTCTCTCGATGTCTCGGTGCGGGAAATACGCCGGAGCCAATAGCGTTTATCCGTACGACATCTTCGTCGTCTCGGTGAAAAAAGTGTGTCGGGTCCTCTCCCGCGAATTGGCGCGACGCTCAAAATCGCGAGTGCTCTGCGCATGGGTCTCGGTCGTGCCCAGGGAGAGCGCTCGCCACTGCCCATCTCGCGTTTATCTTGCTAGAGGGTGACCCGGTCTTTCGATAATCGGTTACGGAGGACGTAGGCAAAACTGCCACGTCACAGCACGTATGACAAAATTGGGCAGGTGCTATTTGAAACAGAATAAGATTAAAAGAAATTCATTGTATTACCTGAATAACTCGACTGCTATTGGTGTTAGGAAAAAATGCATCAGATGGAAATTGCTTGGTTTCGAGGAGGCATTAATCTGATGTTAGTAGCTTTTTTGTAGGTGGACGCGAAAAGGACATATGAAGGTCAACTTCAAATTTTTAAATGGTATGAGATATTTTTTAATACATCAATCGATGCAGCTGGGCATTAATTATAAACAAGTACTAACCTAAGTACATATGTCGAAAAGTTTGTAGTTCAGGAGATATTTCAATTTAAATAATGCTAAAACACCAAGACGTTACACTAGTAAGTAAACGCTAACGTCTTAGTACGACAGTAATGGTGTTTTAGCATTATTATTTAAATTGAAATATCTCCTGAACTACAAACTTTTCGACATATGTACTTAGGTTAGTACTTGTTTATAATTAATGCCCAGCTGCATCGATTGATGTATTAAAAAATATCTCATACCATTTAAAAATTTGAAGTTGACCTTCATATGTCCTTTTCGCGTCCACCTACAAAAAAGCTACTAACATCAGATTAATGCCTCCTCGAAACCAAGCAATTTCCATCTGATGCATTTTTTCCTAATACCAATAGCAGCCGAGTTATTCAAGTGGCCTGTTTTAGGTGCTTCACCCTGTATATCCGGTGTTTTTAAAATTTTATAGGAGCGCAATTTTGAACTCAAACTTGAATTGCACTAATAAAAACCAGCTGAAAATGACATAGGCCCTTCTTACATTGGAAAAAGACTGAAAACTGCAAGACCTTTTTTAAACTGTTCTCTACCACCGTCACAAATATGTGACATCCATAATCTTTAAAAATCATAAAAAAAAGACAGTTCACTTAAAAACAGTAAAATTAATTTGGTGCACTTCGTTGTTTAAAGCCATAGTAGAATGCATCATTTTCAGAGAATCTGTGACTTTCTCCTCCCAAACTGTTTTAATAATTAAAAATTGGGTACGTTGCATTTAATAAAACTTTCGGACGAGGAAGGTAAGCAACGAAACAAATGCTGGTAGCGAACGTGTTAACGGTTCGTTTTATTAAATGTTAAAGAGCAATAATTTCGTAAATTACGGTCTTGTAAAATTTAGAAAACCTGACATAGGCCCCTCTTCCAGACACATTCAAATAATGTAGCACCTCCGCCAGAACTGTTGCGACAGTTACGGAGACACTACTGTGTATACCTCTCCGCCGCCGTTTTGAGCAAATTGGCCACGGGGAACACGTGAGCGCAAGTTTCCCGAAACCGGGCGCGAGAAAATTTCGTTCCATGTGTGTTCGACCTAATTTCGCCTGCACCACAATTTTGCACAAAGCGCGCTCGCCGAAACAGCGCAGCGGCGCGTCGGCGGCGCGGCGGGGCACATATTTATTAACTAAAGCGTGTTCGCCGGGCTGCCTAACAAGTTGAGACACGTTGTTGCTCATCAAAGTTGACGCGTTAATTACAGAATGTGTTGAAAATAACAAGCGGATCTTCGATGGTATCTCATTAGGAGAGGCAGCAAGCAGTGGCCTAATTGGTCCGCGATATTCTCGGAAGGGTTCCGGATCATTAAACCGCGACGCGCCGACAGAAAACGTTCGGACGGTGTTAGGCAATTTAACGAGTAATAGTTTGCGACAGGCTGCGACCGCGACAAGGTGGAGGTTCTCGGAACTCGATTAGAATGTGTGGCGTCGGGGATCTGGTCGTTTCAACGAGTGGATAGATCGAGTCACTGATCCTGAATCCGATCCATGATCGGTTGGTATGTTCTGTTGCGCTATGCTCGATCACCTAGAAGCCAGATCTACAGCTTAGATCATCACTGCTCGCCGATTAGATGATCCACTTGTCGACGTAATTATGCTACACGAGTCGAGTATCCCTGGATCGAACCAGACACGTTGTAGGTCCCGCCATTTGAGGGACACGCGAACTTCTTTTCTTGGGGATTTGCCTAGCAAAAGACTACTTATACTGTAAGACACTATGTACAGAGGGTGTTCCAAAATTATAGGTCGCGACCACTATAGCGTTATTATACTTCCGGATGGGTGGCCTTGATCTTTTCAAGGTCATTTTTTTTTGTTGCATCCTATACAACTCAGCGAAGAACAAAAGTCTTATAGGAACTACAGGGTAAAGTGCCCAAATATGGTATAGTCGCCTATTATGGCACTACCTTATATCTTGTAAAGGAGAAGTCGCACTCTAGTGAGAAAATCCTTGAACAATAGTTAACCATGTTTATTCAACAGTGTACAGGGTGTATAAAAAGTAATGGTCATCCGTCCTAGGGGTGAATCTACACCTCTGGATCGGTGGACATTTGTAGGAGAAACTTGCCGCAAAATTGTTTATAACAAAGAAAATTGTTGTTAAAGTTTTTTTTTACATCAACGCCTTCTGCTCATCGAGAAGAGAAAAAGTTTGAAAGGAGCCATATGTCGCAAACAAATAGTTATTGAGATATAAGCTGTTAAAGTTTTTCAAAATTTGATTGTGTGGAATTATACGTATAGACAAAAGCCTACTACGCAGTCCACACGTCCGTGTCGATGAGACAGAACACATGATCGTGTGCGTGCCTCAAGGCAAATGACATTTAAAGCGACAAATGTCCCTTTAAATTTTGTTTGCCTCGAGGCTCGAGGCACGCACACGATCATGTGTTCTGTCTCATCGACACGGACGTGTGGACTGTGTAGTAGGCTTTTGTCTATACGTATAATTCCACACAATCAAATTTTGAAAAACTTTAACAGCTTATATCTCAATAACTATTTGTTTGCGACATATGGCTCCTTTCAAACTTTTTCTCTTCTCGATGAGCAGAAGGCGTTGATGTAAAAAAAACTTTAACAACAATTTTCTTTGTTATAAACAATTTTGCGGCAAGTTTCTCCTACAAATGTCCACCGATCCAGAGGTGTAGATTCACCCCTAGGACGGATGACCATTACTTTTTATACACCCTGTACAGTGCAATCGCACCATTCTATAGATTTTAGTATCGATCCTCCGCCAGTTGTGTCTCCAGGTGTTGAATATTTTTGTGGTTAGATTTTCGATTGTATCCTTTTCGAGGAAGGTAAGCGATTTTGAAATGTTTGAATATATCTGTAGTTTCAGTTTATTTATATAATATTAATGCTTTCCAACTGTTGGTTCGGGCTGAAATTCATTTTCTCTTTGGCTACTACCAAGGGTTCCCTAATATGGGTATAGCTGTTGACATTCGTGGTGTGGATGCCGAATATGGCACTGGGTGTACTATATTAAGAATGCCTTTTGCGGGAACCTGCAAATGACACACCGTAAAAAAAATATATTTTTCCCAAGCTGTATTAATTTTGGAACAAACTTGACCACAGAATCTTATAGGGATTCGTAATTTTTTGGTCGAAAAAGAGCATCCTGAAATGATCAAAAAATGACATCAACAAAAATTGGTTCATATTTGGGCACCTACCCCTAGGTCTCAGGTCAACCGTTCTCTTCAAGTTTCGTACACTCTTTTATTATATACTTCTACAGCAGGGATGAGCAACCCGCGGCCCGCCACATTTTCGCCCTTCAAAGATTTTACATTTTGACTTATAAAAATTCCTACAGTGTCCCGCTGTTCTACAAAAGACACACACCATACATCTTTCGCCGTTTTTTAAATAGTATTTCTATTAATCAGTGTTTTATTTCTGTAATTTTTTATACTACATTTATTGTGTTAATAAAGAGATAATTTGATTTCATCATTCAGTGTTTGTATTATCATAAGTTTCTTACACGCGGCCCGCGCAACATTTTTAAATTTGTAGCTGGCCCTTTGTAAAAAAAGGTTGCTCATCCCTGTTCTACAGGGTGTCCTTAAAACGGTATAAACATGCAGAGGATGATTCTACATTTAGTATTGTCTAGAACCCGATGTAGATTCGCGTGGTTTAGCACCGTTCTATCATTGATTTAGACCTTCATTCTGCCGGTGAAGGATTCGTCCCTCTCAGATGCAAGATTCGAACACGCGTTAAACGAGTGATAAATCGTAATCCCGATATGAGCTCTTCGCGAGCGTGATTCCTACACGCCGACTGTATTTTCCGCTGTGATATATTGACAGCTCGTCGCGTCACAAATGATTGACTGTCTGAGGTACCTTTTTTAGCGACATTTTTTCGATTACTCTCTCTCTCTCTCTCTCTCTCTCTCTCTCTCTCTCTCTCTCTCTCTCTCTCTCTCTCTCCCCCCTCTCTCTCTCTCTCTCTCTCTGTGTGTGTGTATTCCGCATTTTTTTCACCGGTCGAGTTTTGTAAATAATGATAAATAATGGGAAACACGTATACAGCGTCGATTATTATTTAATACTCGATCACTATCTCGCGCGAAATATCGACGCGTATAACTTTTCTACTTCGTCCCATAGACTTTGTCCAAATAACACTGTTTTTACGTGATACGATACGGTGCACTGATGAAACACGCGTCCCGAAAGGCGGGGCTCAACCGGCGAGCCATACGACGGTAATTAACAGCTCGGCACTACGTCATTAATTGCCAACGGACGTTGTTCGTGCTCAAATATTTCACGGCGCGATACTTCAAAGTATCCGGCCATAACTTTCCCGGTCCTTTCTATCCTACCCCTGCTCCCTACCCCGAAATATGGAAATGTAAAATTTCGAGAATTAAAAATATTTTCCAACCTTTTTTAGTCCTCCAGAATAGGACTCCTCTACATAGAAAATCGATTTCTGCACTTTTGTCAATAAATATTGTTCCTTCTGGTCGCTTTATCGTAATGTATTAGGTTGTTGCATATGAAATGTCCGATTTTATAATGCGTCTCTTATAAAACGTTTCGATGAAGAAATGCTGTTTTTTTTATTAACCCTTTCGGTTACCCTGGACGAGATATCTCGCGACCCGATACTTCCCGATAAATGCTTCTGACGAGATATCAAGCGCCCCGATACTTCCGGATAAACGCTTTTGACGAGATATCTCGCCACCTTGCACCAATACTTTGACAGTATACAGGGTGCGGCATCTAAAACAGGTCACCTGAATAACTCGCTTGCTTTTGAAGATAGAAAAAAAAGGATCAGACCAAACTTACTTGATATCGAGGGGCTCGTAATCTGATATCATTAATTTTTTTATTGGTGGAGACGTCAAGGAGATATGAAGGTCAACTCTGTTTTTTTTAAATGGAATGAGGTATTTTTTAATACATCAATCGATGCAGCTGGACATTCGTTATAAAAAAGTACTAACCTATGTATGTCGAAAAGTTAGTAGTTCAGGAGACATTTCAATTTAAATAAACTCTAAAATACCATTACTGTCGTACTAAGACGTTACACAAGTAAATACTAACGCCTTAGTACGACAGTAATGGTATTTTAGAGTTATTTAAATTGAAATATCTCCTGAACTACTAACTTTTCGACATACATAGGTTAGTACTTTTTTTATAACGTATGTCCAGCTGCAGCGATTGATGTATTAAAAAATACCTCATTCCATTTAAAAAAATGAAGTTGACCTTCATATCTCCTTGACGTCTCCACCTATAAAAAAATTAATGACATCAGATTACGAGCCCCTCGATATCAAGTAAGTTTGGTCTGATCCTTTTCTTTCTATCTTCAAAAGCAAGCGAGTTATTCAGGTGACCTGTTTTAGGTGCCGCACCCTGTATAGACAAATATATTTTATACCTAACTATAATATATTCTGATTTGTAAAAGGATGAAATGAATGAAATCTTTATCTCGGGTAAAATGACCGAATGAAACAGAAAATATTTCGTCGATAATGTCAAACCACTAGGTGGCGAGATATCTCGTCAAAAGCGTTTATCGGGAAGTATCGGGGCGCGAGATATCTCGTCCAGGGTAACCAAAGGGTTAAACTATAAAACCGCACATGGGATTATTAGCAGCATGCACATGGCTGTGCATGCTAACATTACAAAGATAACTTTGGAAGAAATGCTGTTACAGTGTATAGGTTTATTATACAGGGTGTGGTCGGACGGGTGGTACAACCGGGCAGTGCTACATGTAAAAATAAGTCGAAAAAAGGGAATAACATTTTTTCGTTTGACGCTTCGTTTCCGAGATAATCGAGTTTAAAGTTCCGCCAGGTTCGCGTGCTTTAGTATGTATGTGCACAAAGTAGAATTGGTTGATCATGGTCAGACGCGTCAGACGATTCCTATGCAATAGCACGCGTATTCGTTGCATTTTCAAACTCGGTTGTCTCGAAAACGAAGCGTCAAAAGAAAAATGTTATTCCTTATTTTCAACTTATTTTAACATGTAGTATCACCCCCTGCTCGGTTGTACCACCCATCCGGCCACACCCTGTATAAAACTTTGAGGTACAAAGCTAATGGTACACTAAATGTACCACGACCGGTCAAATGAACGGTTCTAGATTTTTTATTTTACAATTAATAAAATTATAAAGATGCCTTCATAAGAAATGATTTAATAAATATTTTTGTTACAGCACATATTATAATAAGAACCGCGCAAAGTCTAAATAAATTAATTCTTGTCATTTTTATAAGGCAACCACTTTGCTTGTTGCTTTTATAGCTCGGTACGTTCGTGTTAATATCCTATGTTCAATTTTAATTTAGATGTATAATTTTACTTGTAAATAAAGTTTATTTCAACATCAACCAACGCGACTGTCGCGTATTCCTTTTATATGTCTGGTAAATAACTTTTAGGTGATTTTTTGTGAGAATGTGGTGATTAATCAACTTACTAGTCGTTGATGGTAACAAAGAACTGCAAAATCAAGATAACAATCTTGTAAACGAAAAACGCGAATGACCATGATATCTTCTTTTTACCATAATACAATCAAGAAACTTGAAATTTGTAGATAGAATAAATTGGGTACAAAATTGCGTTTGTTTAATGTCAATGCTAAAAATCGGACATTTCATATGCAACAACCCAATACTAGGACGAACAAATTCCAATAAATATGTGTGTGCATGTGATTTTTATTATTTTTACTTTTGAAATATCAGATACGCACTTCAGATATTCGTGAATCTATGTGCAAAATTCGAATATTTAATAGTCCTTCTGAAAAAATTCCTAAATAATTAAAACCTAAAGAGGCATGTCCAATTTCCCAGAGGACAAGAAAAGCTACCAATAGAAAACTAAATAACTCGTGTAATTCCGATTACTTTTACTCTAAAAAATATCTGATACATACTGCAGATATTCGTGATTGCGTGTGCAAAGTCTCGATTCAGAAGGTTCAATAGCTCCCGTGAAAAAAATTCCTAAAGATCCGCGGAAGCCGGCCGACCCTATAGCTACGGATCTCGTTCCGCTCTTTCAGAGTTTCTACTCGGAGGATAGGCGCGTTCGTAAAATAGCCGGCGGAGTAGGACAAGAGGGCCGACGACGAAAATGTTTCAATTAATTAAAGCAGTTTCCTAGGGCACAAAAGATCTGTCTTCGAGTCCAGGTCCAATAAACCGCATTGCGGGTTCTTTTTCTCGCCGTAATAGGACACAGTTCCGTTTTCGGAGCCTACCGACGCTGAAATTTGTCTCGGAAGGAAACCGTCCACGGCCTCAGCCCGCCCCGAACGCTATGCTATCGAGACAATCGGGGGCAGGGGATGAGGGGTCGGTGGCTGGGAGTGCTTATTCGGTAAGTTATAATCCCATTTGGCTGTATATATATCGAGCAAAGTATTCAAAGTGGCCTTGTCGAGGCAGCCCCTCTCGTGCATGTTGATATCACGGCCGAGTACTCGTTCTTCTACTTCAGGTGGCCGAGTAAACCAGCCCCGACCCTATCAGCGGTAACAGGTGAAAAGAATCCATTCTCCGCAAGCCGTAGATGTAGTTTTGGCTAGACAACGTCAGTCTGGAAAGGTTCGCCGAGATAAAGACGCCCGGAGCTCCTTTGCTATTCTCATTCGTTCGCCCTCCGAGTTACGTGTTGAATACAGATAAATTGAAACGGCTATACCTTTTTCTTAACGGGGGCTGCGTATTGTATGTACGTTCGGGAAAATAAAGGAAAGTGATTTTGGCGGAAACGGGTCTGTTAGTGCACCCCGCGACAAAACTACTTCGCAGGCTGTAAAGTGTTACCAAGGCCGTTTGCTCAGAATCGAACGAAGATATCGACTTCGTTTTTGTGTTTTAACACTAAACCTACGACGAGGGGTCAAACGACCCATTTTAGATTTTTTATTTGACAATTATTGAGATTGTAAAGGTGTCTCCATGGGAATTTATTGAATATATTTTTTGACTCCAGTATACAGGGTGTCCCACGCAACTGGAACAGGCTGTACCTCCTAAACGGTTGAGAGTAGACGAAAATGTTATAAGAAAAAGTTGAATTGCATCAGACGGAGCGCACCACGCAACTAATTTTATGCACTTTTGTGCATCGGTGCATCAGACAAATGCAACTGCACTTTTTTAAAAAATGGAAACCTACATTTTTGACTGCACCAATCGATGCAGTTTGTTGTGCTCTACATAAAAGTACAACATACTTATGCCCTAAACTTATTCGTTAAGAAGTTATCGAAGGTAAAAGTTCACTGAGTACCTACGTTATGTTCCATTATAATTCAGAGAACTTTTAGCTTCGATAACTTCGTAACGAATAAGTTTAGGGCATACGTATGTTAGTACTTTTATGTAGAGCACAAGAAACTGCATCGATTGGTGCAGTCGAAAACATAGGCTTCCATTTAAAAAAAAAAGTGCACTTGCATTTTTCTGATGCACCGATGCACAAAAGTGCATAGAATTAGTTGCATATTATGCACTGTCCGATACCATTCAACTTTTACTTATAACATCTTCTACTCCCAACCGTTTAAGAGATACAGCCTGTTCCAGTTACGTGAGACACCCTGTATATTGTAGTAAAAATCACACAAAATATAAATAAATTGGCTGTGTTTCCGTTTACGTCCATTCTCAGAATTTGATGGAATTTTGAAAATAGGTTCCTTTTTGACTAAAATGACGATTGCCAGAAGGATTTCTGCCGACTCGAAAAAAATTTTTTTATCATTTCAATGTCGCGCTCTACCTTACCTACCGACTTTCTACTTTATGTTCGTGCTGTGCGCATGCGTCAGTATGATGCGACAGTTCGTCAACTGCTTTTAGAGTCGTATAGTTTTATAATGAATCATTTAAATTTGTTTTATATTATTAAAAAAATGAATGATTTCAATTCAGCACTAGAATGGGTGCGAGAACTTGGATTAATTCCTACGGAAAAATATTGTCGAAACATAAAAATAAAATGATGTATGTTGAAGCAAGAGGAAAACTAGGTACCTTTCGATGCTATAAAACCGGAAAATATGCATACGAAAATCCAGGAGTAGTTTTTAAAAATTGAAAGATAATAATAATAATAATAATTTTATTATTATTATTTGATGATTTGATTTGATTGATGATCCATTTTTACAATTAATTGAAGATATTCTATATAAAATAGAAAGTCGGTAAGGTAGAGAGCGACATTGAAATGATAAAAAAAATTTTTTTCGAGTCGGCAAAAATCCTTCTGGCAATCGTCATTTTAGTCAAAAAAGAATCTATTTTCAAAATTTCATCGAATTCTGAGAATGGACGTAAACGGAAACTTCGCCCTAAATCGTTGAGGAGGACTAATATTTTATTAAGTATTGTATTATATTTTTTGGGGTAGCTTTGGAGAGGAATGGGGTCATTGTATTATTTATTATTAGTAGACAACGGATCTTTGTGCAAAATGAAATTCGTCTAACTGAATTACAACAAATTAGGGTGCAGTAGAAACTTATTTTCTTTCTTAATATGTTTAATGGGTTGAAAATAATACAGGGTGAACATTATAAAGCGTTACAGACGAATATCTCAAAAAATATGGATTATACGCAGAAATGTTTCAGGTGGAAGTTGCTCAGTACCGAGGGGAACATCATGTTGTGGGAATTTTATTTTTCCCGAGGGACACTCCAAGCTGAGGTGATGGTCACCTTGATTTTTTAAAATGGAAACACCTACTTTCTGTATCATGAATCGATAGACTATCGAATTATGAGTAAAAATGTATTGACCTCCATATGTCCTAAATCTAATAGTTAACGAGATATTATCGAAACAATTTTCTTTCTTCTTTGGATAATATCTCGTTAACTATTAGGTTTAGGACATATGAAAGTCAATACTTTTATACTCAGAATTTGATACTCTATCGATCTATGGTATAAAAACTAGGACATTCCATTTAAAAAAGAAAGTTGACCTTCACCTCACCTTGGAGTGTCCACCGGTAACAATAAAAGTCCCACCGCGTGATGTCCTCCTCGCTACTGAACAACTTCCATCTGAAACATTTTTGCGTATAATCAATATTTTTGGAGATATTCGTCTGTAACGCTTTAATGCTTTAAATGCATAAAATTCGCAGTTTAATTATTAGTATTATTAATACACTGTTTCATATACCATATATTTTTCTATTTAGGTGGCACAATGAACTGTATCAGCCTGTATTTAATTTATCTCAAAAGTCATGGCTCGCTTCAGGAAGCTCTACTGCATTCGGTAAGTGGATTGAAAATTAATAGTTTACGAGAGTCGTCAAAATGGCGAGTTCTAATATTTTTAATGTATGAATATTGAGATTGTAAAGATGCATCTATGAAGAATTATTAAACAACTTTATTTCTTTTGATATATTACGTAACAAATGGCTAAAAGTTTGTATTAACACGTTGCTGTTATTTTTTAGTGATCCAAGTGTGAAAGAACTGATTCTGGCCTCCGCGCCGGAAGAACGGTATGTTTGTGGCTTGTGGACTGTATTCGAAGCATTCTAAGACGTTTGTTGGAAATTATAGCCGGTACAACGAATAAATGTATCCGTATTTGGGGCCAGGTTAACGACAGCCTCGTCTGCCAAATCTTGAACTTGGCAAGCTCGTTCTTTTTAATTTGTGTTTGCATTTCCATTAGTTGATGCACAATTTTTTGCGGAGGAATAAGCGTGTATGGAATTGGAAAGAGTTCCTTCGAATTCTCGATTCGGTGAAAAATGCACTCGTAAATGCAGACATTTTCAAACCTTTTTAGCATTGTATGCTTCCAAGTACCAACTTCCGGGTTGTTATTAAAATTTATTTAATGCTCTTGGTGACAACAAAATTACTACAAATATTTCTACTTTTCGGGATAATTGAATGAAAACCTCGAGGCCCTTATTCTATTTAAGATATTTTCTTTTATTTAATGAAACCCCTGATTCGAGATTTCTGTCGAATTATAAATTAATTGACGTTTTTACAAAAATATATAAGAGATATATGTATAAAATAAAATGTAACTTGATCATTTTCAGTACTTCATTTTAATGTTCCAAAAGTTGAGGGATAAATCGTGACCCAAAAGTTGTCAAGAACTCTTGCAACTTCTTGTAAAAGAACTAAAACGTAAAACACACTCTTCAAGTTTCCTTTTCTTTTTTGAAACTCTATTCAGTTCTAAAACAGAGCGGAGTTGTTCCGTTTGAATTGTACAAATTCGAACGACAGAACATTTTTTATTTAAAACACAATAAAATCGCGACGAAAAATCGTAGATAAACTTTTGAGAGGCCACTGTAAAGCGGAGACTTCCCTTTATTAGGTCGCATTGAAACGAATGTGGAGAAAAATTTTTTTACCTCCGTAGAATCGTCTAAGTTCGTAAAGTTTCGAATGAAGAAAAGCAACTTCAGCTTCTCGCTCGGTTTTATACCAAAAAAGAGACTTTGAAAAAAGTTAGTTCAGCAACGCGAAGGCAGAAGATCTTCAGATTTTTTACTCCAAGTTACAGGAGTTCAGCGATCAACAATTTTCCGGTTATAATTCAGTGTTCCTTGAATTTCGTGGAGTAGAACACGTATTAATTTTAATCTAACAAATAAGTAAACGAACGCGACTTGAAAATATTTTTTCTTGTTAATTTATAGATCGAATAAAGAAGACCCTGAAAAATTTGTAAGCATAATTTACATCAGTATTCTTATGTATAACAATGGATATAAGGTTTTCTTTCATATTTTGCAACTTCAAATTTTATTATCTGTCTGAATGTCCCTTTAAATTTGGTTTATCTTGTGACACGCACACGATCATGTTCTGTCTCATCGACACGGTCGGGTGGACTGTAGTACAGTAAAGTCGCGTTAGTTTGCAAAAGGCTCTGTTCTGCACGGAGAAATATCGTGTGGAAACACTATTTTTTTATGACTGAGTCTACCGCACCGAACGCGCTGAAAGTACAAAGGAAGCCGAACGTAGAAAAGGACAGCATGTAAACACGAATCCCGCTGTCCTCCTTTACGCCCGAAACTTTCATCGTCAATTAAACCACTAAGTAGAGTTGAGATTATATCGTGTTTCGTGTCATTTTACTCAGAAAAATGCCGCAAATAAGTTGGTGAAATTCCCATAAAAAAATAATGAAAAATAAAGAACTTTCGATAGAAATGAGGTAGAGCGATGAAATTTTTTAAAAATTAAAGCTGAAACTTTGCACAATATGGGAAACATAGGGAGATTATGGTAGGAACGTTTATTGACCTTGAAAACATTCGTTAAACCTGTAGAATTTCAAGAGAATGTGGTTTCTATATAAAACTAAAAACATAAGGTGTCACCAGTAGTTAAAATATTCGTTGTTGAGAAGTTAATATGATGAAATTCTTACCATACTTCCTGTATAAATGAAAATATAATTATGAAAAATAGATATCTAATGCAATTTGCATTACAGTCACACATAGCCTACCAGGAGTGCCAGGGACAATCGCAGCGATACGTCAAGTGATCGTTCGTCAAGTGATATACGTTAAGTAAACGTTCAAATATTTCATTACGATTATTTTTAATATATTTTCTATATGAGAATACAATATTCTTTCAAACTGGTGGGTTACCAAATCATTTCAACGAAGACGTTTACATTACATTAGTTTTGTTCACAAAAATCGATGTTTTGAAATAACCAGAGGTCGTAGACAAATTTTGAGACCAGATTTGAACTCAGCGTGAAAAAATCTACGGGAAATGATATACAGCATGTTAAAAAAAAAATTTTTCCGCGCGTAGTAACGGAGAAACCACATTTTCTTGAAATTCTACAAGTTTAACGAATGTTTTCAAGGTCAATAAACGTTCGTACCATAATCTCCCTATTTTCCCATATTCTGCAAAGTTTCAGCTTTAATTTTAAAAAAATTTCATCGCTCTACCTCATTTCTATCGAAAGTTCTTTGATTTTTAATCGAGTTTGGCCCAATGTTCCCAATGTGCGGCGTTGCCCCTCAGTGGAGGAGGTAGGCACTTGACAAATTCTGGGTAGGGGGTCGCTGAGAAATAACGCAGCTTTACTACAGTAGGCTTTTGTCTATGTATACGTGTAACTCCACACAATCAAATTTTGCAAGATCTTTAACAGCTTATATCTCAATAACTATTTGTTTGCTCCTTTCAAACTTTTTCTCTTCTGGATAAGTACAGTAAAAGCTCCTTCGTTGTCCAAAGACCGGGGGTTTGAGCGGACAACGACCGTGCCCGGACACTATTTTTGATTTATGACTGCGTCTTTAGTGAAACGGCTAGTTAAATGACAAAGAAAAGCATCCGCAGTCAAAGGCAGTCAACTGTCTGGCTTTAAAAAGCTCCTTATTTCCTTGCCATATTCCTTTCCTATTGTTCTCCGTTCTGCGCGGGTCTAGACCAGGGAAGCCAGACGGTGCGGCTCAACGGCTCAAGTGGCCCCTTACGTCTCCGTCCCTCGCCTAGTTGCATGCCTCCGCTATCCCCACTCTTACCACTACCGCTGGCGCGACCGAGTCGGTAGCATGCTACCGCTCTCATTCTATCACTCGGTCGCGCCAGCGGTAGTGGTAAGAGTGGGGATCTAGGCGAGGGACGGAGACGTAAGGGGCCTGGCGAGACTCGCAGCCGCGAGACTCGCATCTGGCATCCCTGGTCGGTAGCATGCTACCGCTCTCATTCTAGCACTCGGTCGCGCCAGCGGTAGCGGTAAGAGTGGGGATAGCGGAGGCATGCATCTAGGCGAGGGACGGAGACGTAAGGGGCCACTTGAGCCGTTGAGCCGCACCGTCTGGCTACACTGTTCAGGACAACGAAGGGGCGATTACTGTAGAAGGTGTTGATGTAAGAGGAATCTGTAACAAACAATTTTCTTTGTCACAAACACTTTTGCGGCAGATTTTTCTTGCAAATGTCCACCGATCCAGAAGTGTAGATTCATCCGTAGAATGGATGACCATTATTTTTTATACTCCCCGTACGTAAGAGAGGTGTGTCTAGTAAGCATATGGGCAACTCGGAAGTCAGCGATGGTTGACGGAGGAGCGGCCACCGCGAGAAATTTGTTTTTTATTGGAGGAGTCGCTGCTCGGTTTTTCGCAGGGAAACAAAGAGGAAATGGGACGGAGTACTAAGGACGATAGTCTTACAACGTGCTCGTAAAAGTCGTACTAAGGCCGGAAGCACTCTGCTACTCTCGACAGACATATCGCCTACATGCTCAAGTTTAATGGCGGTTACTTATTCACATGGCCGAAAGAGCGTTGCTCGCGGGGCTGATAATAAATAATTAGTTGACGCAATGAACTCCCACTACCCATATTCCTGGACACAATGAGAGGATAATGCACGGAACGACGAGCTACTCGTTAAACGCTTGTCACGTTAAACGAACGCGTCGATGTTTACAATAAAATGTTTTACGGGCCACTCAAAAACAGAAACGGGAAACGTTCTGCACACACTCGATGAAACACTTGGACATAACACGAGTTTTTGGGGAAATTGAAATTTGAAAAATCGGCCATGACAAATATTAGTCGCGGGAACATTTTGCCGTTTTATTCGAGTAAAAATGAAACTGTTTTTGACATTTTATATCGAACAGGGGTCAACTTCCGGGATGTACTCTCGAGGAAGCTTCTTACGAATCTTCGAAGCTGTAAAATGTTTCGGTTAGTGAAACGAATAAGTATCTCGATGTAAAATAAAAAATATCTTTGACGAAATATGCGCGGCTTTGTACCGTTCGAATCCGGCACTTGAAACAAATTTCGAAGGGAGAGAGGACCGTTTCGTTTTTTATATTGGGCCGCGTTGAATACCCGAAAGTTCTTTAAAGAAAGAATCCCGGTTTCCGCGAGGGAGGAAAGAATCGGGAAATTGATCAACGGCTGCTTTTTATTCGACAAGGGGAATCTTTTATGTTGGCAAAGGAATGTTTTCGTCGAGGTGAAACGCGTCCAGATGTGGTTCGGGGAGTGTTCTTTTCTCTGTAATTCGCGTCGTAGTTTCGAAAGAGAAAGGGATCGATCCTGCTCGGGGATAAACTAACGTGTGTGCCCACTGTATCCTTGTGCAAGTACATATAGTCTCTGATCCTTTAATGTGTATTTAGAAAATAACTGTTTCGAATCTAGGGGTGAACAGAATGACTGTGTATGTTAAGTAATTCGTATATTTCTTATAATCCAAAGAAAAAAGCGTACATTTCACACGTTTTATAAATTAGACATATGCTTTAAAGTGAACACAAAATATCCCAAGTAAGATATAAAAACGGGAAATGTTAGAATGATATCAATATATTTAAATATATCGTATAATTAAAAGAAAAAACCAATTCGATTTCATTAATAAAGCTGAAAATATCCACATCGCGCAAGCATTCACAGTGAATTTATATTTATTATCCTTTCTTATGTTTATGACTTTGAATGATCTGGAATGTCCTATATCGGTGAAATTGTCTCAAGAAGGCCTACATACAATCGTGTAGGAGTCGAAAAATGGATTTTAATTTTTGTAGACAAATTTTAAGAATGTGGGATCGTTCCCACTCTACACAAATAAAATGGTAATTGTTTACAAAAGGTCTGCGTCCTCCGATTTTCATGAAATTTTAATATGTTATAGATTTCGATATTTTGAACAACTTTTTCCTTTTCCAATATAGGGGGGTCGCTTTTAGTTTTCGAGATATTTGCAAAAAACTATCGCTAATACTGTATTGAATTTTTCGTATTCCTTTACGCTCCGTGGCAACGTAAGCCTGTCCCGGTAATATATAATATATAATATACATATAATATGTAGGATGATGCTTCCAGATTACAGGCAGACCTGGATCGTTTCTGTGACTGGTGTCAAAGGAACGGTATGGATCTCAGTATTAAAAAATGCCATATTATGCGGTCCTCCCGTCGCGTCGTTCTGTACCTCTCATATATCCTTACCGCCTAAATGACTGTATTCTCTCCTCAATAACAGAAGTTAAGGACTTAGGAATTCACTTCTCCTCTACCTTAAACTTTTCCAACCATTTTTATCACATTGTCAACTCCGCTTCAAGAATGCTCGGGTTTATACTGCGTTTTTCCACGGATTTTCATTCAATCTATACACTTAGGTTGCTATATATCACCCTTGTCCGTCCCCTGCTAGAATATGCTTCAACTATATGGTCTCCGAAAAGCGTTAAGTATGAAATCATGCTTGAGAGAGTGCAGCATAAATTTCTTAGGTTTTGTGCATATAAGACAAACAATCATATGTCAATCTTTGATCATGATTACTCTAAAATATTAAATATAGTCAACCTGGAAACATTATCTGATCGAAGAATAGTATCCGACCAAAGCTTCATTTTTAATTTGTTGAATAATAATATAGATTGTTCCGCTCTCCTTAGGCAAATTAATCTTTATGTACCTGAACGTGTTTTGAGAATGAGAGCAGGATTTCAAACAACACAATCCAAATCCTCATATGGAGTAATTAATCCTACAAATCGGATTATTGCGAGATCAAATACACTTTACAATAATTATTGATTTTTTAATGGCACGTTACAGGCATTCAAAACAAAATTACGCGAGATTATTCGCTAATATCGTACCTGTATTTGTGGAGTTCTGCGCTTGTCCCATCGAATGTAAAAATTTTAGGTTAAGAAAGTTTTTTTTCTTTTTTGTTTTTTCTATGTTCTTTTTGTATATTTTTGTTATTTTCTATTTGTTTTTATCAGTTATACAAAACGTCTGTAAACCCATGTATAAAAGGACCTCGGTCCGTATATAATAATAATAAAATAATAATAATATATAATATAGAATGAGAGTGAGACCCTATTTTCTCTGTCATCTCCACAGCGTGTTTAGAAGCAAAATGTAAACAAACACTGCGCCGGGACAGCCTTACGTTGCCGCAGAGCGTGCAGGAATACGAAACATTCAATACAGTATTAGCGATAGTTTTTTGCAAATATTTCGAAAACTAAAAGCGACCCCCCTATATTGAAACAGGAAAAAGTTGTTCAAAATGCATTGCTGCATAACATATTAAAATTTCATCAAAATCGGAGGACGCAGACCTTTTGTAAACAATTACCAATAAAATCTTATTTTCAGTGGGATTAGCCTTTATAGATTTGAAATCAATAAAAATCGTATTAAATTCTGTGGAATTTGATTTTATAGTATTTTTTGAAAATTTTTAAAAGCCACAAATACATAATGCAGTCTAACGATTACTTTCTTGATATTGTGAATATGAAAATTCTACTTTTCCAAAAAATGTCCACGCCAATTTTAAATAGACATCCTCAGGTTTTTCATTTAAGAGGACTCGTTGCTTTAACTCTCTGCGTCTAATAAATTTGTTCTGCTGCAGAATACAACGCACATTCCTTATGTTCGTTGAAACTCCTGCTTCCTCGGCGATTTTTCTTGCGGTTCTCTTAAAACTGGGAGCAACGCGTAGAATAGCCCGTCTATCACGTTCTATTGTAGCGCAGGATGTTGCTCTTTTCTTCTCATACGTTTTCGGATTTTTTTAGAAGATTGCATATACCACGTTATGACCCTCATTTTGCAATTTTTTGCGATGGAATAATTTCCCGACACCCCTTTTCGCTGTTCCATATGTACCTAAAAAAAAGTTTTTTGGTAAAAATTGCCACAGCATGAAAGTGTAGATTTCACGTTTTGCACGAGCCCAGTATGATCGTTCCACAAGCCTTTCTTATTAGGGAGCTATAATTAGACTGGGACTCTATGCAAAATAAAAAAATTTTATTCTGTATATTCTAAATTATATTTTATATTATATTCTATTTTGTTAAACTATATATTAATACGTTATACTATATTCTGGTGTATTATAGTATTATAGTATTTTAGTATTTTACATTATGTTTTACTACATTATAGTATATTCCGGTATATTACACCGTATGTTTTCGTACACTACACCATATTTTAGTACATTGTAGTATACAGTAATATATTTTGATATATTATATTACATCCTAATATATTATATTTTAGTATATTCCAGTGTATTATTTTATATTATTATATATGTATTACATCCTAATATACATATTATAAAATATTCTGGTATATTATATTATGTTCTATTATATTAAATTATATTCAGGTATATTATAGTATATTCTGGTATATTTTAAAACTAAACGGGGAATTTGGAAACGACAATTCGGATATAATGAAGATTTAACTAAATCGTGAATTCGCACAAAATAGTTTTGGTATATATTTCAATTATGTAAAAAAAATAAACAAAACAAAACAACTTGCCTCCAGCAGTAGATGCTATTATTAGATAAGTTTCTCTAATCACTGCCGACCCCATATTTTGTACTCATTGTCAGTGTACATAGTCTGTACAAGGTGTTCCGTTTACGTCGAACATCCAAATTACGAACAAGTGACGAATATGAATTTGAACAGTTTCAAGTCGCCGCGCGCATCCGATGATAATAATTTATTTTTTTATCGTGCAAAGTCTAAGACGAGTTGAATGACCTTGAAGATGGAAGAATATAGATTTCTACATAGCTCACCACGTTTTATCATTATATCTCTGATATGTAACCTGAAACGTTGATTGCATAAAAATTGTAAAATTCGATGCACAATAAATTGCAAATAAGTAATTCTGCCATGGACAGAGTGTCATGACTCTAATCATTTAATTCAGCAGCGTAGCAATCGAAAATCGTCGAAGACTTGACAATGCAGCAACGAGGAAGTTTCTCGTAAGGGCAGCATAGTTGCAGCGAATGTTGATTACGGTACACAACGCTTGTCGGAGCGCGGGATACGTCGAGGAAAGTTGAGTAATAGTAATAGAGGAACGATTCACCTTTCTACTTGTCTGCTACACGTATTTCAGAGCTATTAGAGTTCGACTGCAGGAGAATCGATACTCGGCTGCATTCCGCAGCGAATTCCAAAAGCAGCCGAACACGGGGCGAACGGTTACAACGTTAAGACTCATCCCTCCGCTCTCTCGCAGTGTCCCTCGATGTGTTTCGTCGTTTCCCTTCTGTCTGCTGCGAGGCGATAATCCGTAATTAGTCGCAGTAAGAAGAGAATCTCTGATCGTGTTGATTCGGTACATTCCTGGAGAATTCTCGCCGCTGCTGCACGCGTCGCAAATTAATTTCACTCCGTCCGATACCGGCTCGTACCTGTGCGAACAACTTTTCTCGCGTTCCAAACTGATCTATGGATTCACTCTGTCGCTCACATATATTCCTGAACGAACTTAACTTCTGATTTAGAAATTCATTTCTTGAAAGCAGTAAAATTGCTTTTTTTCAATTCCAGTGAACTAGTCCCACTCAAATTTATGCTAATCATTATTTAATGTGTAACTATTAATAATATATTATAGTTTGCGTGGATTTCAATGAAATTTTACTGTCCCATTACGTTTACCATTTCAACAGAGGTGAATATTAATTACAATTTAAGCGAATCGTTGCATTTTTTAAATAGATTTTGAAGGGCCGCTTAAGGGCTAGGACGTGTCTAAACGCTATGAAATTTTCGGTATTGAATATCTCCATTGTTTAAAAACTTAATTATGCTTTTTCGGGTTACGGAATTAACTTATTTGCAGAATTAAGTATCTACATGAAAAATCGATTTTTCCACTAATTTATCCAGTTTACCACATCTGGTTAAGATCTAAAAAATGCATGAAGATATACTTTTTATTTTGTGAAATAATTTTATAGAATTTTCGGGCCTCACTTACGAATTTTTATCTCAGGAACCGTTTGTCCGATTGAGCTACATTTTTTTTTGTTTTATTCGGAAAGGATTGGGCTATTACAAAATAATTTTTTCAACCCCTACAATCAACTTTATAATGTCGAAAAATTTAGACAAATCCTTTTTTTACGTTTTTTTCGATAATGGGGCTCAGTGATTTAAATTTTGAAAAAGTATAATTATATTCCTTGATGTTTCCCCTTTAAAATGAGCCCTCGAAAAACATGGTATCATTGAAATTGGTGTCACAATGACCTGGTAAAGTACGCCGTGTACCTCCGTTTCAGGTAGAGACGAGTCGAGCGCACCGCTATTATGGTCCGTTGCCTATACCGCTGCGCTGGTCTCGAGAAAATACCAGCAGACTGTATACGACTAAATAACTCCATTTATACCTGGAGAACAATATTAGTAACCACTCTTGGCCAACAAAACCTTTGTAATCATGACTTCATTTATAGATATTAGTTTTTATACAACTTTTATGTTCTACAAAAAAAAAAGTTGTTGCTCAATGGAAACCTCGAGAAGGTGGTGGTTTTCTTCCATCGGGGAGGGATAAGGAGAGTTTATGACAAGAAGTATGAATAGGATTATTGTATGGGGTGGACTAAAAAATTATGGAAAAAAATACACCACCTTCTGGTGGTTTCCATTGAGCAACAACAATTTTGTTGGTAGAACATTTAAAATTCGTATATAAAAACTAATATCTATAAATGAAGTCATGATTACAAAGGTGTTGTTGGCCAAGAGTTTTTCAAGGGCTCATTTTAAAGGGGAAACTTCAAGGAATATAACTATATTTTTTTCAAAATTCAAATCACTGAGCCCCGTCATCGAAAAAAATGTAAAAAAAGAATTTACTTAAATTTTTCGACAAAAGTTGATTGTCGGGGTTGGAAAAATTATTTCGTAATAGCCCAATCCTTTCCGAATAAAACAAAAAAAAATGTAGCTCAATCGGACAAACAGTTCCCGAGATAAAAATTCGTAAGTGAGGCCCGTTTTCGCCAAAACGGGCAAAAATTGAAAACTTTGAAGGTCCGCCATTTTTAAAAAAATTCGAAACCGGTAAAATGATGACTTAAACCTCCCCTAATTTCACATGGACTACAACATATTTCATTTATAACAAAATCGACGATGGTGCCTGCAAAAAGTGATCGATTTAGCATGGAATGACCCTTCTGTTTTTAAAGAGTGTAATAATTTATCAGGCTAAATGTAAAAATTGATTTTCCGCTAATATATTCAATTTACCACATCTGGTTAAGATCTAAAAAATGCATGAAGATATACGTTTTATTATGTTAAATAATTTTATAGAATTTTCCAGGTTGTCGTTTCTGTTTTTAAAGAGTGTAATAATTTATCAGACCGAATGTAAATATTGGTAGCATGGAATGGAGATAGAATATGTAGGACATTGTTCGTGTCTGAATTGATTTGACAGTACGTAATCTATTTGCGTAATTAATGTTTTAGTCGCCGAAATTCATCCTACGTTTTTCATTCGATTCTGTGACGGAGTAGCATCACCTTCTGACACGTTATTAGGTTGCACGTTGAATTCCGCCGCACCCTGTACAACTTGTCACTCTTCGTTTGCGAGCTAACGCCATTCAGAGTCCTTATTCTGTTATTGCTCGCGACGTCAAAGATCGGGTAACATCGACGTAACGAACGCTAATATTTTCTGGCTATGAGAATCAACCGGACCACCTCTCGTGAGACGCGAATGACAATTTGTTAGAAATTTTGTTTATTCCATGGTACTACGCGATTGTTCTCTTTTCTAAATTTAATATTGATTCAATGACAAAAGTTACTTGATACCAAACCTTGCAAGATTTGGATCTTATTTAGTTGTGTAATTCAGAATTTCGTAGAACCTCGATTATCCGAATCTATACGATGATTTTTCATTATTCAAGTACTAATCTGTTTAATCTAAAGTCATCCATATATGTTAGTCAATAAATTAAGAAGAGGTGACATGGTGAACGCTAACATTATATTAAACAATCGAAACCTAATAATGACAACATTTTTTAAGAAAATACAATTTAAGTGTGCCACTAGTAGATGTTTCAGGCTTCAAAATGAGCCCAGACAAAACGCCGTACGACTTTTTCTCACTGAGTTACAACAGTTCAAAATCCTCGGTTTGGATAATCGAGGTTCCACAATATCGTGGATTAAACGAGTAAACATAATCCAAATTGCACCGTGTTTGGTGTCATTTTGAACAGAACAAAACACCGGATATGTCCACAAAGGTTTTATGACAAAATCATTGAAGACGAAGGAGTGTTATCATTGGATTGGTATTACCTCACCGATGCAGTTGCGACGCGAGCGTCGGGAGATCAATGAATAGTATCGGTACACGATAAAAGTGACATATGTATATTTCGGTCACGAAGTTTTCGCATACACACATCGTGGCATTGCCGTATTCGGGGGAAGTCACGGTCAGTTTGAAAGCTCTTCGGTGGAAATCCGACCTCCGAACAAGCCGGTAGCTGTAATTTCACGGATATTTTAGATTTTCTCTGCTCATAAAACGTACGGCCGTATGCCGAGGGTGTAGCTGGAACGACAGGGGCGAAAATTGCGCGTCAAGCAGAGCGCTCAGTAATTATTACGTTCATTTTTGCCGGGAGTAAACGCTCTACCGGCAAAGAAAAAAAAGAGAGAGAAAAAAAAGAGCTAGGCGAAAAAGGTGGTGAAAAGTACGACGATGCTACGGGTGTTACTTATACCTATATACCCACCTCGTCGTTATGGAATCCCATAACCGCGGGTCTATTCTCGAGTGCTTTTTACAGCGGCCTCACCCCTCGACGCCGACGCCGACGCCGACACGACGCGTCGGCGTCGGCTCTAATGTTCCCGGAACGGTGTATCAGCAAACCCGGGGCTACCTCGTGCTATCCGATCCCGATTCTTCCGCGCCAATTATCCCATTAACCTGTTAAGGTCGCGAATTCGTTTCAATACTGTGTCAAACGCTCGTCAAAATTAAATACCCGCTCATGATAACGCGTGCAATCTCAGGCTTATATACTCCCTGATAAAATGGTAGCACATGTGTGCCATCCTTAATTTCTCGAAGACTGCATACACCCCATGATAGAGTTGGGCAAACGCTGGTCACAATTATAATTACTGACCAATAACTTCATAAGCTCTACAAAAGTGACTAATATAATTAATGACTAAGTAAATACTTGAGCGTGACTATGAGTAATGACTACATAAGTATTTGAGCGTAATGACTAATGAATAATGACTAAATTTTTAACATGGATGAATATTGACTACTGACTATAACGGCATAATTAATGATTAAATGCTCAATCAGAATTTCATTATGACTAATGACTAATGACTAAAAATGGTTATAAGTTAAAATAAGACATAATAATAACAAAAAAATATCCTATTAGTTTATAAACATATAAAATACAGATTATGATAAATTATGTTGACGAGAAAGGAAAAGGCAGTTGAATAATAAAAGTTTTCCAGATTTTCTTATTTTATTTTTGTGATGAAAATAGATTACAAAAAATTTGTATAAACGGTTCTAAATAGAGTAATAATAACATGATGAATTTAAATTTGAATTATATTTCATTAAATTCTGTTAAAGTAAATTTAACTTTTTGGACTTTAAACAGAAACAAAATACATGAGTCTTATTTTATATAATATAATGTTTAATATACCTACAACGCACGCAGTAATAACATTTTAACTTATTGTTGGTTCTTTAAAATTTTACTGAAATAATATAAGTTTTTGGCTTAAATTGGTTAAATTTAATTGTTTACAGTTTGGTCAGAAAAACTTGAATATGCTTTCATGAGAACACGTATTTCGAAATTCTTGTCACTTAATCTATTACTTTCTGGCAAATTCGTCATTGCAACATAACTAAAAAATCTTTCAACTGCTGCCGACGATGGCAAAGGAGTGTTGTACTTAATAAAAACTGTTTTTATACCGGTCACTGCAAATTCCGATATAGTTTAAGTATACATATTAATGTATGTTCACCACACAATAGTGACTGATGACTAAAGATTGATGACTGATCATTTAAACTAACTAATGACTAATCAGAACTAATAAGCAATAACTAAAGATTATTTAGAGTTGTGACTAACTAGTGCCATGTAGTTATGACTAACTTGTGGATTAGGTTTTAGGAGCGAGACGCCATGAGAATAAGACATTAGGTTATATATTGAAAGCATGCTGTGTGGATGTCATTCTATGTTCTATAATGTTTATGTTTGAGTACGTTGTGAGCGAGAACCGGGAGAGCGGATTGTATGCCACGAAACGCGAGAGAACAAACATTGATATATTGTGAGAGAGAACTAAGAGTGAGACGAAGTGATAGCAAAGGGTGAGAGAGAGACCGTTGTACGAAACACGTGTCGCGAGAATTTGTGATAAAACATCTTACTGTAACTATTCAATTCGATATCTACTTATTAAACATTTACTCATTTCTTTGTCTAATCCGCGACTCGTTTATTGTGATCACCCACATAACTAATCAAAAAGTTTTAACTGACTTTTTTAAAATTTGACTATCAATCAATCAGACTATTAGTCATTTTCAATTATTAGTTGATTTTTGCCCAACTCTGCCCCATGACGTGTGAATAATATGCAGGATAAAACAAATACACGACTTTTAGTTTTGAAATTGAATTCTGAGCTTGAGTTTGAAATCTGACCCATATTTCATCTAAATCTAACTCCATCTCATTATGAATTACTGAGCCTGGGTTGGCCTGGGTTACATTTAGGTGTGATGTAGGTTAGGTTTGGATTAATTGTAAGACAGGGTAACTTCGCTTATCCTAATTAGCAGAAATGTTTGCCCTGAAATAAACCTTCGCTATGTTACAGTTACAATAATTCGGAAACATAAATGATTCTTGCTGAAAAATTACTATTAGGGGGACCATAATGTCGTCTACTGAAGTATTCATACTCGAATATATTGTATAATACAGGGTGTTCGAAAATTCCATCAGTTCCCTGAAATGGGAGGTTCCTGAGATCATTTGGAGCGACATTTTCCTTTGTAAAAATGTTGTCCGCGGCTTTGTTTAGGAGTTATTAACGAAAAACACGGACCAATCAGAGCGTGGATACAGCGGATTGATTCTGGCTCGGTCAACGGCGACACCACGCTAACAATAAGCGGGAACTGTCGCCGGGTCGGACTTCGTTAGCTGTAGCCGTGCTCTGATTGGTCCGTGTTTTTCGTTAATAACTCCTAAACAAAGCCGCGAACGACATTTTTGCAAAGGAAAATGTCGCTTCAAATGATCTCGGGAACTTCCCATTTCCGGATGTTGAAGGAATTTTGAGAAACCACGTATGTATACATGAAGAAATTATTGATATTGATGAAATTAACATTTTCAGGGATCTGAAATATATTTTTGTGTCAGTTGTGACTTATATTACTTTTTATATTTCGGTAACTAAACTACTACGAACGACGGTAACATGACGGAAATGTTCCGAATGATTACCTCGAGAACATATTTAAAATTCGATGTGGTGTATCCGTTTCTATACAGGGTGTCCCAAAATTCCTTCAACAGCCGGAAATGGGAGGTTCCTGAGATCATTTGAAGCAACATTTTCCTTTGAAAAAATGTTATCCGCGGCTTTGTTTAGGAGTTATTAACGAAAAATACAGACCAATTGTCTATTGGCTGACTGTGCCAACTCGCGTCTAGGTCGCGCTCTGATTGGTCCGTGTTTTTCGTTAATAACTCCTAAACAAAGCCGCGGATAACATTTTTGCAGAGGAAAATGTTGCTTCAAATGATCTCAGGAACCTCCCATTTCCGGCTGTTGAAGGAATTTTGGGACACCCTGTATAATCATCGAATTTTTCCATATTGATATTTATTGAATTCATATTACTTTTTAAATTCATAAAATCTCTTCCGAGAATGATAGAAATAATAATGTCCAATAAAAATTTCCTAGCAATAAGATTAGTCATGTTTTGATATGTCAAGTTTCCAATTAATACCTAAATTAATGGGCCAATTAATACAAGTTATACTTCTGTACAATATTTACTTAATAGAACGTAAATTACAATTTTTCGAGACTTCAAACATCGGATCACGTTACCGAGAGTTCGCAACAAGCAGAAGCCCCCTAAAACTGTTCGGTTTATAATTAATACAGTATAATTAACAGAGAGATGAGTTTCATCCAACTTTTTACAATTCTAACCCACTGTGCGTCGGTATTCCCGGTGCGATCAAGTTTATACTCCTCGATTCGAAGCCATAAGCGAAATATTTACAAGTCTATGAAACAACTATAAAAGTTTCTGATGTGTGTGTGTGTTCGAAGTAATCTGCCTCACAACCGCGCGATAAAAAATGTTTCCATTAAAAACAAAAATTCGAGCATCGCGGAACCTCCCCTCCTACCGGCGTCCGTTTAATTCCATGTGTACGACCCTTAAGCCTCTTAAAATTATATTTGGCTCGTAAATGTTTGCTTAAAATAATAATGCACACCGTAGTAACAATTTTGAAAAATAACAGAGTGGAAACCATTTTCGTTAAATCAATTCGGCCGTTTCCAATTTATAAAGAACTTTTCGCACTTTTGTTTATAAATGTATTTTTTCGAGCTCTCTGCGTTTATTCAATCTCAGTGAGATTGATCATGCAACTACCTACTATATTTTTTCACTGGTTATTATATTTCGTGAAAATTGATCTGAAACGTATATCGTATTTCGTCACTATTTCTCCGGAATATTAAAAAAATGTATTTTTAATCCGACCGAACGGTTACATGAGATTATTCAACGAGAAGAATGTGCGACAAAGTATTGAAATCGCAATTTTTCATTCTGAAATATATTACATTTTATTCGAGCATATTATGCTATATTGTGGTATATTATATTATGTTATATAAATACATTATATTATACAGGGTGAGACACCTAACGTTGCCACCTCAAATATCTTTGTTGTTTTCAAAGATACATAAAATGTTTCAAGAACAAAGTCGAATGATAAAATGGGGCTCATACGATACCAAAAAATTTTTGTTTTATGCCATTTTTTTTAGAGATATGGAGGTCACCTTCATTTTTTTTAAATGGAATGAGGTAATTTGTTAATACATCAATCGATGCAGCTGGACATTCGTTATGAAAAAGTACTAACCTACTAAATATGTCGAAGAGTTAGTAGTTCAGGATATATTTCAATTTAAATAATTCTAAAACACCATTACTGTGGTACTATGTAAGACATTAACGTTTATTAACTAGTGTAACGTCTTATTGTTATTATGACAGTAATGGTGTTTTAGAATATTATTATTTAAATTGAAATATCTCCTGAACTACTAACTTTTCGACATACATAGGTTAGTACTTTTCTATAACGAATGTCCTGCTGCATCGATTGGTGTATTAAAAAAATACCTCATTCCATTTAAAAAAATGAAGGTGACCTTCATATCTCTAAAAAAAATTACATAAAAACAAAAATTTTTTTGTATTGTATGAGCCCCATTTTACCATTCAACTTTGTCCTTCAGACATTTGATGTATCTTTAAAAACAACAAAGATATTTGAGGTGGCAACACTAGATGAATCACCCTGTATAAATATATGTATTATATTATATAAATACATTATATGATATGAATACAGGTAATTATGCATAAAAGGTCCCACCTCACCGATTTCGATGATTTTTTAATATGTTGTCAGGGTGAAGATTCTGAACAACTTTTTCCTATACATTTAACCGCCTAGCCTGCTCAGCCTTACATGCTGTCCTTCTCTACGTTCAACTTTCGATTAAACTCTCGGCCGGTCGGCGCGGTAGACGCTGTCATAAAGAAATATTGTCGGTATGCGATAGTTGTCCGTGCAGAACACGGGCTAGTTGACAACTATCGCAACTTTACTGTACAAAGAAGTACATATATCACAGTGTCCAAACATTTTCACGATTCACAACAATTACGTACAATATCTACTATAATGTGTATACAGGGTGTCCCAAAATTCCTTCAACAGCCGGAAACGGGAGGTTCCTGAGATCATTTGAAGCAACATTTCCCTTTGCAAAAATGTTATCCGTTGCTTTGTTTAGAAGTTATTAACGAAAAACACGGACCAATCAGAACGCGACCTAGACGCGAGTTGGCACAGTCGGCCCGGCGCGCCAACTGTCTATTGGTCGACTGTGCCAACTCGCGTCTAGGTCACGCTCTGATTGGTCAGTGTTTTTCGTTAATAACTCCTAAACGAAGACGCGGATAACATTTTTGCAAAGGAAAATGTTTCTTCAAATGATGTCAGGAACCTCCCCTTTCCGGCTGTTGAAGGAATTTTGGGACACCCTGTATTAAGTAAATATATTACGAATAATTACAAATAGAAAGGTAGTATCACAAAATTAGCATCGTCGTAAGTTTGGAGAAGACTCTGAACGCCAACGACACTATTTTATTTCCAGAAGAAGCTTCCAGGCAACGTCTTTCCCTCAGGCAACAACTCATTTATTATTTGTTTGTTATCGCCGCTCGTTGAATATTCGCCGGCGTTTCACTCGAGTGTACCCGGCTTGACTGATTAGAAATTGCGGCGTAATAGAACCAAACTGCGATAAGTTAGGATAGCTGGAAGTACTCGAAAGACAAGTACACGAAAAGTTCCCCGGGCGGGCGAGGTAAAACGGTGGCCTCGGCGCGGCGAGGCCAGAAGTGAGGAAAAGGCACGGGGAAGGCGAATGCATTCGTTGGGGGGTCTTGTAAATATACGGGGACGTAGGGAACGCCACAAGTTCCTCGTAAGACACTGCTTCTCATCCGTATACCGGCACCAGTTGGCGCATGCATCATCCCCGGCATTTTCTACCACGTTATTCCATTCCAGCAACGTAATCCGCATTCTCCGTTTTACGCTGCAGAAATATCGAGAGAACGTGGCCGGCCTGGCTTCGCTGCCAAACTCTTTCGGACATCGTGTCAGCCATATCTATGTACGGTCCGCATAGTACGTACGTATGTATGGACCCCTCCTCTCTCTATGTATACCCACCTAGGCCATTCTAAATCGACCTCATAAATATCATCATCGATTACATCCCGACCGCGTCACGGTAAATTCTTTTAAAACGTCGATCACTGTTTCGCCCCGCGAATAATCTCGATACGAGCGCGCGGGCGCAGTCGACATATTTTACAGAGACTCCACCCCGGAAATAAACGGACCATCTGCCCAATAATATTTTCATTCGAACAACAAACCAAAAGAAAAACATAGCAGCCATGTTACACTCCGAGCGTATCCGAACAAATACGTTTCTACTGTTACGAAAAACTACACGCCTCCCCGCGGACTTTAATGAACGCTATTTGAATTTTTAATGAATACCCGTACCTCTATCGAAATTTTATGCAAGACTTAAAGCAGCCTCGCTGAAAGAATACAGCTCGGGAGAAGGACTTTTCCGTGAACTATTCAGCCTATTCAACTTTCAGACAAGTGGACGGAACGGGTTCGTGAAAAGAGGTATCTGTAAATGTTCAAAAACCTTCCTTCCACTGCCCTTTGTCGTCCTGCGATCTCCAAGTTTATTAGGTCGTCGATGATTAGGGCAAGTCATCCACAGCTTCTAATACCGCAGCATTTTGTTGAATAATTCAGATGTAACTGTGGCAAAATTATTGTCTCACTATGTTATTGGTAGCATTATCCCGATTAAAACGAGCCCAAGCACGATGCAATTTGAATCAGATTCAGCTGTGTAATACACGATTTATTAGAACCTCTGTTATCCGAACCGATAATATCGGACTTCCCCATATTCCGCAAGATTTATCGTACCGTCATCTGTCACTGTAGCTAGTGGTAGTTGTTCCGTCGCGTAGGAACCATAAAAACGGTTTTCTGTCTAATAATATTTATGGTTCGTTCGTGCCTAAATGTCGCCGCCGAAGATTGAACAAACTAGGTCCGAAACGTCAAGTGTTCTGATTGGAAATGCATCCTGCTATAGGAACCAATCAGTGCAGCTTATTTCCTCACCGAAAAACCTAGCGGATATCGCGTTAAACTTGCGTTCGTCAGTTGAACATCACGCTCGAACGCCGCGCGGTATACTTCATAGTCCACGGGTAGACAAGACAACGCACGAGCCGTTGTCTTGCCAATCGTTCCGCATATTTGTAAACATACATTACGGTATTTCGTTGTCCAGCATTCAGGACGTCCGACAAAACGGGATCGCATCAGTCGAGATCCTCCGCGTACGGAATCGCATCTTCATCAGATCCGCGAGCGCCATATTCATATCGATCAAGTCATAATCACGGATTATTGTTTATTCAAATCTGCGCGCGTATAAGGCAGGACCTGCTAGATCAGCCTTACTGATGAGTCCACTAGCAGGTCTGGGACGAAACGCTTCTTTTGACATCTTTATATTCATGCGAACCGAGAAATCATCCTTTGCGTCTTTTGTACAATTCGATCAATTGAACTAGCTGCCCAAAATTAGTTTGGCGGGCAACGATCCGATACATTCGCGAACCGACAGTTCCGCGGCAAAACAATAGTTAGTAGTAGATTAGTTCGGATAATCGAGGTTCTAATATATCGTGGACTACACGAGTAACCGAGATCCAAATCGTATCGTGCCTGGCATCGTTTCAATCGGAAAAATTCCACGGACATGTGGATACAACTTCCACAAGAGTGATTAATAACAAAAAGTTTTGCCATTGTTGCAAATCAATCCGGAAATTCAGAAATTAATTATTAATGTGGTGCCAAATGTCGCACAGTGTCCAAAACGTAACAATTCCATATTATCCGCGTTCCCCACTGATTAGTTAGGATAATCGAGGTTATAGAATATCGTGGATTAAACGAACACCTGCAATCCTAATTGTACCGTGTTTGTACTCGTTTCAATCAGGAAAATGTCACGAATAATTGGTAAAAGTTTCACAGAAGAATAATTATGAGTGAAAAAGTTTTATCACTGAATCGGTATTGTCCAAGTCAAAATTTCATGAAAATTCAATTTTCAGCAGAGAAAGGATCTGTGGAAGGCACTGTTTCGTGTGCTTAAAAAAAGAAGCTCGTGTGTCCGATACTTGGACAAGTCCCCTAAACCATTCGTCTTTAGGTAACAACTCGTTTCTTTGTTTTAACTCGGTTTCCCAGCAGCAACTGCAGCAGAGTAGCGTGATAGAGGGTGGGCAACGAAAGTGTGATAGATGGCATTAACGCTAGAGGATCAGCTAGCTGTAGCAGCCCCCACAAGATAGCCAAGCCTGTCCACTCCGTTAATCGTCACCGTCTAAACCGCTACTGATATAAATGAATCGGCTGAAAAGCAATTAAACTACTACCGTTCGAAGTTTCCGGTCTGCTTTTTGCTTTTCCTCCGCTTTTATTCATCGATCGGGCCACGTATCAAGGTTACACACTGTCTAGAATGAAAAAATGAAGAGCACAACCGACTGAGAGAGTTTAACTGGTACGGTAATGGACTGGGCATCTTTATGCAAAATATAAATTGCCTAATAAATATATACCCTAACCATATAGAAATTTCGTCATAATTTTGGAAAATTGAGCATTACATCTCGATATCCTTGAATTCTTTTATGTAATTATTTTACTCTTTCTAATTAAAGAAATTAATGTTGTTCATTCACTGCAAGACACAAATTATGACTTATATGGTTAATATTGGTGTGTTGAAATGGGTTGAATACTTTTCTTAACTGCTGTAATATAGTATAAATACTGTAGATACTGTATTAGTATAAATACAATCCACATAGCACAAAGCCGTCTTAAAGGCGTCTGCAGTTTATTGTTCGCAAATAAAATCGTAAGGAATAAAGAAATGCAACATTTTTTTTCACGGGACCACCCCGGGGACATACTCCACAAGATGCAAAAGGTTTCGTTCCGATTGGTCCATCCATCTCGGCTTAATCGGAGAACATACATAAAAAAAAGCGAAAAAGGCACATACAGATCGAATTCAGTAACCTCCTCCTTTTTCGAAGTCGGTTAAAAATGCAAATGTTGCAATGCGTTTTGATCGAGAAATAATATTACAGTTGACAGGTTCATTGTACGCAGTGTTCCGATATCGTCGAGCATTTTTCGTGCGATGGATGGCCGCTGGTGGCGCTGCGCGGCCAAAACAGTAACGTATCTACTATTGGGTAGCAGAGCGGCCAGAGTCCTGAGGCAGTTATATTGGCGGGAATGTACCGAAATAATCTTACCGGACAAAATGACTTCAGGACGTGTCCTACGAGTTACAAAATATACACAAATACACTAGTTATACATTCATTTTTCAGAATCAAATCATATAAATATTTTAAAATTCTGTGGGGTGCTCAAGGTATCCCATTTTATCGAGAATCTTACTTTACTGAGGCTGAAAGCGCCACCAGCGGCAGTCCATTGAACGAAAAATGCTCGACGATATCGGAACACTGATTGTACGTCACTTTGAGGTACAAAGCTTACGATCCTACCGTCAATCTTAATTTACACATTTTCCTTTTAAATAAATTTGATCTCAACATCAATCAACATATCGACGATAGCATTATGTGATATTTGGTGAAAATGTGGTGACTAATCAATATACTGCGGATTAAAAGTAAAAGTAAGAAAGTTACAATGATTTGAGAGTTCTAACCTATGTATTTTTCTCAGCTTGTTAAAATTATTAAAGTAAGAATAAACTATTGCCATTAACAACGCACTATTTGTTGATAGTAAAAAGAACTACAAAATAGAGGTGACAATCTTGTAAATGAAGTATGTGAGTGATCAAAGAATTCGATGTCTACCATAATACAATCAAGAAACGTGTGATTCTTTGATCAATAAGACACAGTTGCGGTTGTTTAACGTTACTGTTAAAATTCGGACATTTCATCGGCAACGACCTAATACAATAGAATAAATCTGTGGTTGTCAGAGGAAGAACGCCGCATATCACATACTTTCACTTTCGAGATATTGCCGTTTATTATTTTTAAAGTTTTGATCACTAATGCTCTGGCATAGGACATCGGTTAAGTTGCAGTATTTTTTTGAGCCTTTCGAATTGATTTTCATGACTTTTCTTCTGGTATATACGTACCATAAATCTTATATACTATATAGTTCAATTAATGCATAAACTCAAATATTTTGAAATTTTGACATGCGGCGTTTTCCCTGACAACCACAGAAATACAGGGTGGTCCATTTATCTTGAGACAATCAATTATTACGGAAACCGGCAGGAATATGGAAAAATGTTTTATATAAAATAATTCTTCATATGAAGGGTCACATTTAATGGCGCTGTGCACGTTTTTCCATAATGGCCCTTTAAGGGTCAGATGAAGGGCAGCTTCATTTTTTCAAATGGAAACCCATATTTTTTATTTCATATTCTTATTCTACATCGAAAAATAATAATATTTCGTGTACAACATTTTTTCCTAGCGTGCACTGTTTTATTCAACAGATTGTGGTGAATATCCCAATATTTGTAATGACAAAAAATACTGAGTTTAATCTTTGAGGATACATAAAAAACAAGTTTTATCAAGATGTCCCACAACCCGCGAAAATATGCGAGAACGCATACGTGATGTGAGCGATTCAATTCCAATTGAAATGCTTGTGCGCGCACATGAGACTCCTTTAGAAAAAGGATTGAAGAATTTGTCGATATGGAAGGACATCATTTTGAACATTTGTTACATTAATTGATCACAATTTTCTGTATTGTTTGTTACGATTAATAAATTATTATCTGATAAAGTACGTACTTCTTATTGCCGCCTACTAGATGAAGATTCACAACACATGTTGTATGCCATTATATGCTTTGCAACATTTATCATGGTATCGTTAAAAAATGGTAAGTTCAGGACAAAAATGTTTTGTACGAAATATTATTATTTTTCGATGTAGAATAAGAATATGAAATAAAAAATTTGGGTTTCCATTTGAAAAAATGAAGCTGCCCTTCATCTGACCCTTAAAGGGCCATTATGGAAAAATGTGCATGGCGCTGTTACGTCCCGGAGTCTGGTTTACGCGAAATTATCGTTCGGCGACCCATTCCCCTTACTGGACGATCAAATGCGATACAACCTTTTGTCCGCGCGGCACGTACGTCCGGCGTCTGACTGGGAACCACGACTTTCGCGGACACGCGGATACTACTTAACGCTTACAGGTAGTAGATTCGCCCGAAGCGGCGGACGAGAGCTAGACAATTCGGACGGCGCGAATCTTCGCAGGGAAATGTTTAACGACTTATCGGACAATCGGATGAGAACTGCTCTCGTTGCTCGTTGACGGCTGCAATCGAATCGGCTGGGCCGCTGTGGGGAAAACGATGATCCACACTCGTTCTGGGAAGATCACGTAGCTGCCGGTCCTCGGCTGACGGGAATACCCCGTGGCTGCTGTCCTCCGTTTCGCGTCCGTTGACGCGCGCGAGCTTCCGCGATTGATAATGACGACCGGCGCGGCGCGGCGTGTGATACTCGTGTTAGAGAATGCGTCGAACTGATATATTGAAAGAAAGAGAGGCTTCTGCGTTTCCCGTTGAAACCAGAGGAATGCACCGAGCCTGGGTAAGCTCAGACGTGCGAGTTGGAAACGCAGAAACAGGTAGAACGTGAATCGAAAGGAGAGTATCACAACCGCGAGGATGTAAGGAGGTGAACTAAGCGAGACTCACTTATTAAATTAATACTGGGATTATATTTGTAACGTACGAATTAAGATTACAATGAATTAGAAGCGCGTAAGAAGGCGGATGAGAACGAGGACTCGTCGAAGTCCTGACCGGGACATCCAGGAGGCGACGAGCCTCGCTGGAGTCTTGACGAAAGTGTCAGACTGACTGTCTGAATCGAACTGAACAACTGAACTCGTTTTGGGATCGGAGGGTCGAATTTATAGGTGTCTTATGGTCTACGCTATGTGTCGGATGTTATGAGATGTGCGATTAATGATTACGGTGAATGCTACGTGATACGGCTACGGGGAATACATTAAGATATGATTATTATACAAGGGTTAAGATAAGAATGAAGGTATGGTATGACGTGAGAATAGGATGTGGTGATCGGAGCGGAGTATGATTACTTATATCTAACGAATATTATTAATAATTATTGTTACAATATCCTACTCTTATTAACTATGCTTATAACCTATGGCAACACGTCGGCAGACGTGACAGCGCCATTAAATGTGCCCCTTCATATGAAGAATATTTTATATAAAACATTTTTCCATATTCCTGCTGGTTTCCGTAATAATTGACTGTCTCAAGATAAATGGACTACCCTGTATACACAGGGTGTCCCAAAACTCCTTCAAGTCCGGGAAATGGGAGGTTCCTTAGGTCATTTGAAGCGACATTTTCCTTTTCAAAAATGGCCGTAGCGGCTTTGTTTAGGAGTTATTAGCGAAAAACACAGACCAATCTCACCAATCAGAGCGCGACCTAGACACGAGCTGTCACTGTCGGCCAGGGTTGCCATATGACGCCCCTTACGTTTCCGTCCCTCGCCTAGATGATGCCTCCGCTATCCCCACTCTTACCACTACCGCTGCCGCGACCGAGTGCTAGCATGAGAGCGGTAGCATGCTACCGACTCGGTCGCGCCAGCGGTAGTGGTAAGAGTGGGGATAGCGGAGGCATGCATCTAGGCGAGGGACGGAGACGTAAGGGGCCTGGTGGGGCGTGCATATGGCAACCCTGCTGTCGGCCAGTGTCGCCAGGTCGAGAAAATCGAGGGGAATACAAGTACCCCCTCTCTGATGACCAGTCCAGTGTAATGCACGGTCTACGGCAGGGATGGGCATTTTTGCCTCAATTGAGGCAAAGCCGTCCCCACCGTAGCGCCTACTGTCCCCCACCAGCTTCCGTCGTTACTATGAAAGAAAGACGCGCTTCAGTGTGCAGGCCTCGTGCATCGGAGCCGCGAGGAGCGCCACGGAAAGGAAGCTTGGTGGGGGAAGCAGGCGTTTGAGGGGCCCCACCCGTGCCCATCCCTGGTCTACGGTCTTAGTGGGGGACGTTGGAGTGTGCGCGTGGTGCTGGAATGGGATAGTGGAAGGGGAAAAAGAGGGGAATGTGTGAGCTCCGTTTGGAGCTCATCTGGCGACACTGCTGTCGGCCCGGCGCACCAACTGTCTATTGGCCGACTGTGCCAACTCACGCTCTAATTGGTCCGTGTTTTTCGTTAATAACTCCTAAACAAAGCCGCGGCGGTAATTTTTGCAAAGGAAAATGTCGATTCAAATGACCTAAGGAACCTCCCATTTCCCGGACTTGAAGGAGTTTTGGGACAACCTGTATAGGTGAATACTACAGTATCGATACTGTTTCTATTCCGTGTTTGACCCACTGAAACATCACATGCGCATAAAATTTGCAATCTAGCGACAGCACAGCGACAACAGACGATAATATAGAAAACTCGTAAAGTTCAATGCCAAGGAAAATTGTGTATCTTTATCAATTTATTTCAACACATTCGGGATAGCGTGACTGGCTGATAAGGTCCGGAGTCCTGAGTAACGTTCTTATTTGCCGTCGCAACTCATTGGTCGGTCACGCCATAGTAATGAATGAAAGCACGAATCTATAGGGTGGTGGAAAAAGGCGGGGTCACTCTTCGAATACACGCGGCGCTCCCGTTCCAGTAATACTTTTTCGATCGATGCGCGCACGACGTGCACACGACACGTGCACACCGTGTATAGCGCAAGGTATTTTTTGATAATTTGCAACCGTTGCGGAAGTTCCTGGCGTATACGAAATGCGCGGCAACTAATTTTTCTTCCATCAAGCGAGCCGCAAGTTTCGAGGCATAATCTTGCCCTCCTTGCTAGTCGTGTACGTTGAGGACTTTCTCGAGAATTTTTTCAAATCTGTTGTTCTTTTGTGATTTGTTTTCGAGGTACTACGAAAGATATTTGAAAAATCAATAACTTAAATTTTAGATGCTACCATTTTATAATCAGGCAAGATTTTTAATTTACTTTGGTTGAGACCATATTCACACTGATTATGTTTTTAATACATACCGTATAGAAAAATATAGACCTCGTGACATCTTGGTTGGTTTCACTTCTAAAAAATAATGTAATACATATTTCGAACACTCGTAGACATGTGTGCAAAATCCTAATACAGAAAGTTTAACAGTTCTCCTGAAAAAATGGCTAAAAATTGGTTTTCAAAAAATGGTATTCAAAACCAGAATATGCACTCGGTTGACTTGCAATAATGAAATTAGATTGATTTTATGCAATGTTGTAGGGCAGGTTTGTTCGACAGACAATGCGTTACCGGTACAAAGGTTACTGAAAAATAATCAACCTCTTTCAACCTTAGAAACCGGAATACTCTTTAAAACAATGTCGCAGTAAAGTGTATCAGTAGTAGGTCAGCCCCGGAGCATTACACGCCGGATTTGTAGCCCACCATCTAGTTAAAGGGCAAACCCTGTTGCGCGAATGTGATTTTCTCATAGTTGAGAGCGCAGCCGCCCAACAAAATTTGACTTTTTCATAGCCGAGCTTAGGTAAAGAAGTAAAGTTGCTACGAACAGAAAGCCCCTGACCTTCCAAGTTTTAACGCACAGCTCCATCTACTGTCTTAATGCAATAGTATTGATAGTGGCTAAATAAATGTATACTGCTCATCTAGGTAATTTAGAAAACCGAAAAATTAATATAAAATATAATACATAGGAGCGTACCAAGGATTAAGAGGATAAGAACAATTTTTTGTAACAATTCAGCAAAAGTTATCAACATAAACTTTACTCCTATTTATACAGGTAACCCTCCTATAGCACGATAGGTTCCTAGAAAATGCCGTGTTGTGTGAAACCGTATTATATTGAGACCCAGAGCGAATACAAAACGGGGGGTTACGTTCCGAAAACCTATTCAAAACAAACATTTTTTAAAATTCCATGTAAGGAACTTAATTTTGATTAAATTATAAATGTATGTATAACACAAAACGAAAAAAAACATAAAATATTACTTTCATTTAATGTAACCTTAACTTAATTTTCTTCCTCATCACTACTCAGTACAATCAAACGAGAACGTTTTTTCGGTTGAACGATGTCACTTTCACTTTCTGAACCTTCTTCTTCATTCAGATTTTTTGCACCTTTTATCCTCTTTAAAAAATCTGTAATTTTGGTTTCTTTGCTGGTTCTTACAAGGTGATTTTAGATCTCGTGATATGAAGATAGACAATTTTGCAGCTCCCTTTTGAATTTTAAATTTAAACTATTTTATTAGAATTATAAATAAGTAATTTATAATTTATTTATATATATTTTCATGTAAAGACACTATAGTTCATTCTCCTTCCCGTCATTATTTTAAGGTAATTTAGTTTTTAAATATGTTAAACAAAAATCATATCCAGTGCTGTAGAAGTACAGTGTTGTACAAAGGTTTTCGCGATTCTCTTATCGTTAATTAGAGTGAAACCGTGTTATCGTTTGCCGTGTTGTAACAGGGCTACCTGCATGTATAATAGTCGCTGAAGAATGACTACGAATTTTTCTATTAGAAATTTACCAAAGGGGTCACTCCATGCCAAATCGATCACTTTTTGCAGGCATCATCGTCGATTTGTTATAAATGAAATATGTTGTAGTCCATGTGAAATTAGGGTAGGCTTAAGTCATCATTTTACCGGTTTAGAATTTTTTAGAAATGGCAGACCTTCAAAGTTTTCAATTTTTGCCCATTTTGGCGAAAACGGGCCTCACTTACGAATTTTTATCTCAGGAACTGTTTGTCCGATTGAGCTACATTTTTTTTGTATTATTCGGAAAGGATTGGGCTATTACAAAATAATTTTTTCAACCCCGACAATCAACTTTTGTAATGTCGAAAAATTTAAACAAATTCTTTTTTACATTTTTTTCGATGATGGGACTCTGTGATTTAAATTTTGAAAAAATATAGTTATATTCCTTGAAGTTTCCCCTTTAAAATGAGCCCATGAAAAACATGGCATCATTGAAATTGGCGTCACAATGACCTGGTAAAGTACGCCGTGTATTTACCTCCGTTTCAGATAGAGACGAGACGAGTCGAGCGCACCGCTATTATGGTCCGTCGCCTACACCGCTGGTCTCGAGAAAATATCAGCAAACTGTATACGACTAAATAACTCCATTTATACCTGGAGAACAATATTAGTAACCACTCTTGGCCAACAACGCCTTTGTAATCATGACTTCATTTATAGATATTAGTTTTTATACGAATTTTATGTTCTACAAAAAAAATTTGTAAGAAGTATGGATAGGATCATTGTATGGGGTGGACTGAAAAATTATGGAAAAAATACAAGAACAACTATTTCCCTCTCCGATGGAAGTAAACCACCATCTTCTGGTGGTTTCCATTGAGCAACAACACTTTTTTTTTTGTAGAACATATAAAATTCGTATATAAAAACTAATATCTATAAATGAAGTCATGATTACAAAGGTGTTGTTGGCCAAGAGTTTTTCAAGGGCTCATTTTAAAGGGGAAACTTCAAGGAATATAACTATATTTTTTCAAAATTTAAATCACTGAGCCCCATCATCGAAAAAAACGTAAAAAAAGAATTCGTTTAAATTGTTCGACATTACAAAAGTTGATTGTCGGGGTTGAAAAAATTATTTTGTAATAGCCCAATCCTTTCCGAATAAAACAAAAAAAAATGTAGCTCAATTGGACAAACAGTTCCCGAGATAAAAATTCGTAAGTGAGCGCCGTTTTCGCTAAAACGGGCAAAAATTGAAAACTTTGAAGGTCCGCCATTTTTAAAAAAATTCGAAACCGGTAAAATGATGACTTAAACCTCCCCTAATTTCACATGGACTACAACATATTTCATTTATAACAAAATCAACGATGGTGCCTGCAAAAAGTGATCGATTTGGCATGGAATGACCCAAAGGCTATAGTAGATATCAAACTCAGATTAGGTCAGAACAGAGTCGCCAGATCAGGGGAATTGACGCGAATTGAGAAGAAGAGACCCTCTCTCTCTGCCAGTACCAGATTAGTCGCGTGACATTGAAGCATATATGTATGTATGACAGGGACGGAACGCGTCACATGGCTTGGCCAAAGCGTGGGGGAATAGCGTCGTAGAAGGGGAAGGTAGAGTAGGGAGACATATCTTAATCTAGTGACTCTAAATCAGAAGTATGTACATCGGATGGTTGCCATGATTGGAGTCTTTTCTGACTCTAATTGCTAGCGAAAAGAACGCAGAATATTAGAAACTAAATAAACTATAGCACTTCGTATGTGCAATTGTATGTAAATTTTCTCGTTCTTCGACTTTTCTGTCTTCAAGTGACTGTAAAAATTCTAAACAATATATTTCGGAATAATTGTGGTACCCAGATAGTTGATAGCCAGACCACGTGAAGAAGACGTGCACAAAATTTGAAATTCAAATTACATAGTAGTCTCTTAGATATATCAATCATTTCGAGAAACGCGTTCAAAATGAAATTCTCCCATCGTCACACTAAATCACTTACCTCGAATACGATTATAAAATGTTGGGAGTATATTTTTATTGCACTATCGATGCACCTTGGTGACAAATCGGCAAAAAAAGAGTTTGCACTGCACGCGCATATTTAAATCGGTAGGACGCCGTATCGCGACCGCTTAATAAGCTTTATTTGGTTCCGTCGGCGCGCTACCTTATTTAAGGGAGAACAGCAGCGTCGGCAGCGTGGTAGTTAGTGGTGGTAGTCGGCGCAGCGGGGGCACCGGCATAAATATCAGCCGGCATTATTAATAACTCGGGGTAATTTTACGTAATTGAAAATGCCTAAGAAGGGCTGGACTGGCATTTTCCTTCGTAGGTATTCTCCCATTCCTGAACTTAATGCCGGCCTTTTTTCCTATTTTTCGCCCGGTCGGACTCTGGAAACTCGGCCAACCCGTATAATGGACTCCTTCCTACGCCCCTGATTCTTCGTTTCTATCACATTATACACGCACATTACGCGAGAAATGAGAAATTCTGATTCATATTCTCCTCCTTTGATCGTGGCGCTGCGCAAAAATAACGTGCTCGCGACATTGGTTTCTGCTAATATCGATAACTTACAAAGACCTTGCACTTAGACATCCTGGAAATGAACGTATATTAATAACGCACGTGTATACATGTATTTACATACACGTACAGTATGTTCATCAAAACTGTTAAGCGCGCGTCATTTTAAGAACACGGGTACATTAATGCATCCTCATTTTAATTTGTATAATTTTTGGAACATCGATATTAATTTATGTATCGAAATTATTCCACAATCTTGTTATTATTAGACAGCAACAATCAGTTGCGTATAATTACAGAAAATTTATAACTGATCTCTCATAAGTATATTGCGGATGTTTATGCAATTTTCAATTTTTATAGACAAATTTTAAGAAAATTGAACGATGTAAAATCCTATTTTTATTGTCAACGGCGCGGCGCACAGTTGGGTATTTGATCTGTTTAGCGCGCCAAAACTATTGCGACGTTATCAATAGTGTGAAGGTCATACTATTATACATCGTTGAATTCGTCTTAACACCAGCTACAACACTATCAAATCAAAAATACAACTTAATGTTTAAAAAATCGAAGCGATCTTGTTTTTTTGTTTTGAACAAAACTTTTTCGAAGTTTTATATATTGAAGTTTATACCTATGTTAATACTGTTAAACTTTTATTTCAAACATTTTTTCGTCAGATTAAGAAAAATTTCATCATTTTCAGTCATATGGTATACGGTCGATTCATGCCATACTGATATGTATCGCACAAAAAGCTAAATATCTTCTGTGTTCGCATTAGTTCGCATATAAACTTTTATGGGTTATATAAAGCAATGTCTACTGATTAATCTCGCAAAAAATTAAAGAGGAGTTATTGGGACGAAAAAAGTTATTACATGATATATATTAATTTTATGAAAAAAAATATCACTTTCGATTGTTTATTCTATCAAAACCACCGAAGAGAATTAAAAAAAAAGCCATGAAATTAATCTATACACCTTCCTTTACATCCTAGATTTGGTCCTATCTCGATTTTATACACTAAACTTGTGAAACAAATCATTTCTTTAACACAAGTTTTTCGACACTTCTCTTGGTCACGAGAAATGTTACTTTCAAGTATCTGTATGTTACTAAATAGTACTCTCTATGGAAAAATATTATTGTAGATTACTCGCATATATATTCAGGTTCATGACAAAAAAGTTTTAGTCGTTTTTAACAAACTAAAAATATTGACTTTTGGCGCGCTAAACAAGCCAAATACCCCACTGTGCGGCGTTTGTAGGTGCAACACGTATAAAAATCGCACTACATTCTATCGAATTTACTATTCCAGTATTTTTTGAATATTTTCGTAAGTCACAAATGCATAAAGATCCTCAGTCTACTCATAAGAATATTAAAAATACTGATGTACGGTTTCTGACTTATTGAGATTATTAAAAGCAGAAATAAATGTTTAGACTCTTGCCATAGTCTAATTACAACAAAAATGACAGTACATGAACAAATACAATCTTGTGATTTTTATAAGGCAACACGCATTGGTCGCTTTTAATGCTCGGCACGTTTACCGTTAATAGCTACGAACGTTCCTAACATTATTATTTTAATCATGTGAATTGTGCAGTCTTGCATAGCTCAGTTTATGAGTGTACTCTAGCAGTTTATAGCAGATGAGAGACAAAATATACAGAGAACTGTTATAAACTCGAATACTTTTACTGCTCCGCCTGTTTTAGAGCTCCGAATTAGATATGTTTCTGACCGAATTAAATAAATTGTTATATGCAAACAATTTTCGCAATATGTTTGACTGGCAAATCAGCAACTTCTCAAGTTCCATAGAAGCAAAGTAATTTATCTAATTAAATCAATATCGAAAAATTGAAATGATACTAAAAAGCCCTTCTTGCATATTCGAGAGCTTATCCAAAGGGACAATGAACATATTGGAATGAAAATTCCTGTTGAAACACGACACGTAATATGAACAATTTCATTGTCACAAAGAAATATCTTGTGACGCACTGAAGTTACGAAAAAAATTTGTTTACAAAAATTGTTCGGTATGAAGAGTACAATCTAATTTTTTTAAGGTCTATAATAATGGGGAGGGGGTATTTCAAAGTCAAATTAAGTTTTTTAAATGGAATGTCCTATTTTTTATACCATAGATCGGTAGAGTATCAAATTCTGAGTATAATAGTGTTGACCTTGATATGTCCTAAAGTCAACGAGATATTATCGAAACAAATTTCTTTCTTCTTTGGATACGCTATATGTATACATATATGTATAGTTTTCTCTTCTATAGTTATACATATAAATAACGAATAACAATGATTTCAGTGCACTGGTTCGATCTGATGCTACTACCCTAGTAGCATTTACGGTTGGCCAACGGTGGCCGACGGTTGGGAGTTCGTTGGGGAATGGTGGGTTGTTTTGCCGACAAATCCCGAACCTAGGGCCAATGACGAAAAATTACGTCAATTTGCCGACGAATACCCAACGTTGGGCCAACGACGAATACCCAACATAGGTCCAACGACGAATACCCAACGTATAACGACGAAAAATTATGTCAATTTGCCGACGAATACCCAACGTTGGGCCTATAGATATTATAGTCGGTGGGATTTACAACGATTATACTAGATTGGCCCAACGAAAATCTGCCAACATTTAAATATATCGTCAAAGTTATATTCCAAATTGATTTTTTTTCGTATTTCTAAATATACTTAAAATTTTTAATTTTTGCGCGATGGTTGATCCACTAAAGTTTTATTGTGAGCAGACTTGGAATTTTTTCATTTCTTTAATTTTTCCATTTTACAGGGGAAAGGCAAGGGGGGGGGGTGTTAATGTAGTAAAGGAAGACCCTTTTGGATTTCTTCAAAATGGGTCTTCCTTTTTTAGGTACTTTAATTTTTATTTGTTGACGTATCTAGTAGTCCTACTTACCTACTTACTACGCAAGCGGGTCCGGGTTCAAGTCCGACGCGGGGGTAGTGGGTAGGTTATTATTTTAGTTTTTTCCTTTTTTTCCAAAATTTTACCGTGAAAATACATTTTTAATATGTATATATTATTTATGATATACCATAAAAAGAGAAAATCAGAATGTAGGCTCTGTGGGTTCGTCTTGTAGCAACGTTGGCTCTAGGTTGGGTGTGATCGTTGGCCCAACGTTAGCCCTTACTGTTGGCCCAACTGCAAGAAAGAGCGACATTTCCAACGTAGGCCCAACAAAACGCCAACCGTAAATGCTACTAGGGTACTTAAGCAATTTTGCAAATTACTACAAAATTTAAACATTTCGGTCAAAACTTAAGACCATTTTCAAGAAAAATTTTTATATAATTGTATTGTATGTAAATTGCATTGTAAATTGTGTTGTATTCCGTACACAAAACTGAAAAATTTTAAGCAAAAAACCAAAGACATACTTGCTATGTGACAAAATTATTTTAAACTGTTGACAACTTTAGAACACATGTTGATTCCATGCCTGTGATACAATGACTGAGGAGAAACGTTAGAATTTGAAGAGGTCACTGAATCAGAGAAACATCGATCGACCCATTGGCCAATCAATATTTGGCGGTAAATATGAACCGTGAAAAATCCAAGCAACAAGTTTCACTGCTTGTATACCAAACGAAGTTGTGGTAATTTATTAATTGACATTCAATCTACTTTTGATGTAATTTTAAGCCTTTAAACGATTTTATTTGCTAGAAAAATTCATCATTAAACATTACTGATTCAGTAATGTTGCGTAATAGTCATGTATCTCGGGAGTTTCATACCTAAGATTTACGCTCTGCTGTTTAATCATGTGAATTGTTTCTAATCAAATCCTTTTATGTAAATTCGCTTCTTTTTCTACTATTTTTGCATTTTTCAAATTTTTCTTGAAAATGGTCTAAAGTTTTGACCGAAACGTTGAAAATTTTGTGGTAATTTGCAAAATTGCTTAAGTAGTATCCATCAGATCCAACCAGTGCGCTGAAATCACTGTTATTCGTTATTAACAAATTGTCGATCGAGACTAGGAAACAGTATACATATAAAGTTTGGCAAAGTAGACGTGGCCGATTATGTGATTCTAAGTTTAATTGGTGAAACTATCGTGTGCAAAGAAGACAAGCGTTTGCTTCCACATTTTACGATGGACCTTAATTTTTCGCCGGAAAATCTGCAAATAGTGGTAGTGGAAGTGTACATTTGCTTTCTTCCAACTACCTGCACCAGGGTTTAGCCCGCAGCTAACAATGTTAACACTAATCGTGTCAATGGTCTCTTTGACATGTTCGATTGTTGGCTATTCCATGATAAACCCATCGAATGAAATTTTCGAGCGCATCGCATTTCATTTTCGCCGTTTTCGAATTGTCATTTTCTACAACTACACTCTGCGACGATAATACGAAACACTTTCTGAAGCCATTTCAATTGAGAGGGACACCAATTACATTCATATTGTCGCTAAAATATTCTCATATAAAAATTTTAATATTTAAAATCTTTTTTTATCTTTAATGAAATTTGAAATTTTTCATGTTCGGTAATTATATAAATATATTGTATAAATACAATTAAAATTATAAATATAATAAAATGTAAAATATAAATATATGATCACAAACAATGTTATTAGGACCTATCAAATAATTATAAATTTACCTTATACATATATTATTTATTTGTTTCCGATATGAATAAACTCTAAAATGGTATCTTTTGAATGAAACCTCCTTCTAGCTTCCAGGTACTAGATATAGGTATCGAAAATTCTAATATTCTAGAATTCTAAAATTCGAATAAAATTCGAATATCTCCTTAACTATTAGGACATACGAAGGTCAATACATTTTTACGCAGAATTTGATACTCTATAGATTCAAGATACAAAATATAGGTGACTGCATTTTAAAAAGCAATACTGTTCGCAAGCTCCCGGAAAATACGACCTTCAGATAACCTTCACTTCTCCCCGAACATTCTTTGTATCTGTACTAATAACAAAACTATTGAGGGTGACAGAATTCATTTTTCCAACTCCGATTTTTTCGCGAGGATCACCCCTGCTCGCTCGCACCACTCCCCCCGAAGCGGGCTGTATTTGGCGAAATTTCGTACCGGAGACAGAAGAGGTAAAAATTGGTAAAACAATTTTTGTAGTATTCTTCGCAGCGAATCACGCTGGGTTCCCGCGGGACGGTTGGGTGGTAGACGTTGAAGTGTATGTGTGTGTGAGAGTGTGAACGAGGTTAAATCGAAAAGAACGAAGGAACGAAGGAGGGAAGGAAGGAAGGAAGGAAGGAAAAGAGCGAGAAAGGAAGGGCGCAAGGGAAGAGGAAGGATTATTGCAAAAGTATTTCGGATATCGGTGGAGGCACGTAAGCCCCCGAGGATCGCCCCTTAGGAGGCTCGCAGAGCTACACTCGAGCTAGGTGTAATCGTGGCTTGCGAACCTGTGCGAAATAGGGAGCTGCGAAACTGGTGGATGGCCAGGGGTGAGACAGAAGGGGCATCAGCCAAAAGAGAGGGTGAGAGGCGGCCGTTGGGGGGCAAGGTGGTGAGGGGAAAAGTGATTTCGACCATAACAGCTGCTCCTCTTAGAAGCGACAGCCAAGCTTTGAATGTGGTCGGGGAGTTTCAGCGGGATTCACGAGACTCCGGGCCCCGGAGTGATCCAAGGCGACTACGGGCGGCGGGGTAGGGTTAAGTAAATGTGTGCTCTTCGGCTGGAGGAGGTCTAAGATTACCGCGAAAAGGTCCAGAGGCTATACGGGGCGTTGGGGGGTGGGTGTCGGGGGGCAGGGGGTTGAGAGGAGGCCGAGGGCGGGGGAGGGGGCGTCGTTGTTACCGAGAAACTTCGACACAGTTCCTAACTGCGCCACGATCGAGACGTCATTGTGTTTCCGGCTCCGAATTCACAATAGTTATAACTCGGGAGGTCTATTTTCAAGTTATCCCGACGTGGAACCGGTCTCTCTTTCCCGCTACAATTTGCGCCCCGGATCCGTCTACCTGCGATCGAACACCGGCAAACTTGCGGACGTCTCTGCGAACTGTCGCGTTCGAGCTTTTATTTTCATTGTACGGTAGTGCCTCGCTCGTTGAAGCCCTCATTTCGTACGACGCGCGATGAGCCAAGAGAACCCAAATAGGGTGTAGGACCGAATTCGTACATGGCGTCTCTATTGTGGAGGGTTGAGCATACTTTTCTGAATTGAAAACACCATTTGCTCAACACCAGAAATAATTCTTTTTTAATAAAATTCTGTCTTTGTGCAAAATAAAAATGTCCCATCTCAGTCGCAATAAATCGGAGTTCGAAATTCATTCTCATATTACTTATTTCCACCGCGTGGTTAATATGGCTGTCGATAGGAGCGTGGTACCGCTTCGGTTTCACAATTTCTGGATTCGCCAGGGCGCGCGGAGTTTCTCACTTTCATCCCCCGACGTATCCAGAGCCCAAGCCGGTTGAAGACAGATATTTAATAGCGGGTAATTCCCGGAACACCTACTCGGGCGATAATTGCCGCCATACGCTTCGCCGGCATAGTCTACAACGGGGGAGGCGCGACGCAATGTAGGTGGCTCGTCCTAACAGCTTCCATTCAAACATAAATGAAAACACGTATTGCTCAGTTTTTAAGGCCATTCGCCGGGGTGTCGAGTGCTCTAAGCGCGTTTCGCGGCTGGTATAATTAAAAAATTCCAACGATGTATCAAATTAAACGCAGTGGCTCGCGAAAGTATTCGAACACGCTCGCCACCGGAACGTTGGAAAACAAACGTGTACACGATGCACTCACTATTTCAAGGTAGAATTACAGCCACGGTCACTTATAGTTATCGAGATTACGTGTGCGAAATTTTAAGCGAATTGGATAATACTTGTAGGAGTTACTAAACGTTATACAGGACCTCAAAAAATATGTGAGGACGAAACTTTCTTTTATTTTTTGGCAGGTGGTTGCGTGGAGGACATACGAAGGTCAACTCCGTTTTTTTAATTAGGATGATAAATTTTTCCATGCACTATCCAGTAGGTCGTTTTTAGGACGCGTACAGTGACATACGACTCAAGGTCGTTCGAGGTCGTTGAAGGTCATCTGCGATGGAAAATATTTTACCTTGAGGAACTCTCGCTATTAAAACTTACCAGACAAATGAGCATCATAATTCACACAGTATTGAAATGTTACCCCTGTTCGAAGCTACGAACACCAAACTGAAGTTGTCAAGAACGTAACTGGAAATAACAGGACATTACACGTAGGAGAGAAATAGAACTGTGACGACCAGACTAGTTCAATTATTTAGAGCAGTCGACCGGCTAACGAAAGATTCGTGTTCGAATCACGGTCCAGTAGATCGTCCGGTCCCTCTTCTCTCTACATATTCCGGACGAACAGAAACTTCATCTTCGAACAAGCGTAGATTGTACATATCAAGAAAAGCTACCACTAACAAATATTCCGGCTTGGTCCGATTGCAAAGTGCCAGAATTTTCATAAAATGTCTTGCGAGAATGAGAATTTGTTTATAAATAGTAATAGCGTTTCTTGATGAAAACACTAACATATGCATTCTGAAATCGGACGATTCATATGCAACGCCTTGATAAAATTAATTTACTAAAATGTACATTTTCTTCGATGTCAGAGAAAATGCAGCATTTGAGAAAAATCAACTTAAAAAATATTATAAAACTTACAGTGTTATAAACTTACAGTATTATAAAACATACAGTGACGAGCAAAAGTGTAAACACACTTCATTTGTTTTACATAAAATGTGATAATATTACAAGCTATTTTCCAATTGAATGATAAAGATTAAGTAATAATAATTATATGGTGAATGTGATAAACAAAACATAACAGCTTATGTTCGATGATATTAACAATATATAGAATATTTTACAAAAACAAGGATTTGTAGCAATGTTTACAGTTTTGCACTTTAATTGTGCACGTCGAAATAAAGCTTTAAATTAATATTTTGTCCATTTTCCTTTACTTTTTTGTACTGCCTCTAATCTGCGTGGCATACTATCTATTAAATTTTTTATAATTTTCGGCTCAATATTGTACCATTCTTGTTCTATTCTTTACCATAATTCATAAACACCTGAAGGTGGATTGTCATATTTTGCTAGCCTTCTTTTCACAATTGACCACAAATTTTCGATTGGGTTCATATCCGGACTATGTGCCGGCCACTTCATCACAAAAAATTTTTGATTTCCTAGCCAGTTTTTTACTATCTCTGCAGTATGTTTAGGATCCCCGTCTTGTTGAAATACTACTTCATCTTCGGGAAATTCAATAGAATCAACAACAGAGGGTAAATTATTTTTCAAAATATTTAAATAATGCTCTTTGCACATGATACCTTCTATCAGAACTAAAGGACCAACACCCTTGTGAGTAAAACAACCCCAACACATGAATGAACCACCCCCGAACTTCATAGTTTGTTTTATGCTACTTGCTTGATTATTATTTTCGGATGAAGTCCAGTACCAGGACGACCTTCCATCAGATTCAATCTATTAATTTTTGTTTCGTCAGACCATATAACCCTTTTCCAGTCTTCTGTTGTCCACTCTTTGTATGTACGAGCAAATTTTTGTCGTGGTTTAATATTTTTGACTGAAAAAGCTGGTTTGCGTTTCTTTCCTTTCGCTTTCAACCCGATTCTCTTGAAGGAACGGCGAATGGCCCATTCACTTGCATTTACTCCAATGTCTTGAGCCGCGATTTTTGGAGTTTTATGACTTTCAGACCGAAGACGATGTGCAATTTGACGTGCAGCTCTGTCAGAAACCAGTCGCGGTCTACCGTTTCTTGAGGAAGTTGACGTACTACCATAGGTTTTCTTAATTTTTGCAACTATCGTATGACTTACACCACATTTGACTGCAATTTGCCATAATGAAAAACCTTTATCGCACAATGAAATTATACCGTTCCTCTTGTCTGCACTAAGTGGTTTCATCTTGCCTCTCGCGAGTCAAGTAACTTTCACACTGAAGAATAACTACGTAAACACTACATAGTCTAAACGTGTCTTACGACAGTTGGCTATCAGTATTTGTTGACAATTTCATTTCCCTAGCATATGTATACAATCTCATTCGTTTCTGATGATACGTGGAAAACTGTAAACATTTTGCTACCGATCCTTATTTTTGTAAAATATTCTATATATTGTTAATATTATCGAACATAAACTGTTATGTTTTGTTTATCACATTCATCATATAATTATTATTACCTAATCTGTATCATTCAATAGAAAAATATCTTGTATTATCACATTTTATGTAAAACAAACGAAGTGTGCTTACACTTTAGCTCGTCACTGTACTTTTCAATGACAGAACATTGACTTAACATTGCTATTTTTTTACTTGTGTCACTTTTCTTGCGGGGGTGCGAAATGAAACATGGAGAAGCGTCCTATCGTTCTGTCCCGGACTGTACAAGTATCGGGTCGCATGTAAACGAACGTATGTACGTGTATGTACACGTATTTACACGTGTACGATGGACACATACGTGGGCCGTGGGTGGACGTGGCAGTAGGTACATTAAATGGGCAAAGTCAAGTGTCGAGTTCCCGAGAGTTCTTCTATCTCGCGTAGCAAGTTCAGCGAGTGTCGGCGCTCGATAAAAGTGTTTCTCTTTTCCCCCGTAGTTTATACCGAAGCCATGGCTGAAACTTTTGCCTTCTTGACCAGCCGTAGTCGGTTACGCTTCCTTCCTTCCTTCCTTCCTTCCTTCCTTCCTTCCTTCCGTTTTTGCGTTCCCTCGGCACCCATACGAACACCGATAACAATGAAATCGTATCGTCTTAAGGGTAGTTTTGCAGGACATTAATAATTCAGCCTTAGCGGGAATGCAGTGATTTATCCGAGTCTGTTATCGAAACCAGGATGTGTTTCTTCGTTACCTCTCCAGGCGGGATCTAATATGGAATTTTGTCGAATTGAACCGATCGGAATATCTGGCCGACGACGATGCGAAACATTCGAGGAAGTTGGTAACTTTCCATCATTTTATCTTATCAAGCAGTGTACCCGTTCCGACAACGAAGACAAACTTTGTCTTCAATTATACCGCCGAACGAGAATTTAAAAATTAGCCGAGAGTTTTAAACGCTTTCCCGACGAAGGGACCACCGAGGAACGACGCTGTAATATAGTGGTAGCGAAAGGGAGAGAAATTAGCCGATCGTTCGTAATTTCATAAGGCCGCGAAGAAATGGTCCGAGGTGATGGAATTCTTGCTGGTGACCAGCAAACTTGCTTGTTAATTGTGGCGGAGATTGAGCAAATATGCTAGTTTGTTTTTCAAATGGCTTGGGAGGTATCCGAAGTCATAATAGCGGTCCATCCCACTCCAATGCTGCAAGCCGAAATTTCGGATACTATAAAGGGTGTCCCAAAACTACTTCAATAGCCGGAAATGGGAGGTTCCTGAGATCATTTGACGCAACATTTTCCTTTGCGAAAATGTCATCCGCGGCTTTGTTTAGGAATTATTAACGAAAAACACGGACCAATCAGAGCGCGACCTAGACGCGAGTTAGCACAGTCGGCCAATAGACAGTTGGCGCCCTGGGCCAACTTAATAACTCCTAAACAAAGCCGCGGATAACATTTTTGCAAAGGAAAATGTTGCTTCAAATGATCTCAGGAACCTCCCATTTCCGGCTGTTGAAGGAATTTCGGGACACACTGTATACTATCAGGTACTATGTAAATATAATATTCAGGTACTTTGAAAAAACAGACATTCCGTTGAAGTAAAAATTAATAAGTTATCGTAAACGAAAGGTCGGAGTATTAACACTGAAAAAACGGATTGTAACCGCATTTTTCGCATTTTTCGGAAGGAAACGCCTGAAGTCATAACAGCTGTCCACCCTACTCCTATGCTGCGAGCTTAACACATTACCGACCGGTGATTATTGCATAATTTTGAAAAATCTGTGGTTCGTGGCTAAACACTTTTTAATGGAACCTTCAACAGTGACAGCAATTTTCATTGTGAACTAACAAGTCATGTAAAAGAAAATTTCTATGCTTTCTTTCGGTACAGCACAATTATTGAAAATACTATCAATAGGCTTTCGGTAGGTAAAGTGTTAAATTTCCCGGGGTGGGGAGGACATCTATTACGATGCGGTGTCCGAAAACTACTCCACAGAGCCAAGACCAAACGAATCGAAACCGAACGGTTAAAACACCACAAATCACCACTGTGATCGAGCTTCCAACAATCATTCACTTGTCGAAAACGTTGTTGAATGTAACTCCGCATAATTCCCGGCGCGGCGCGGCGTAGCGAACGACGTTCATTTTTCCCGCGGATACGCGGATAAGGTAAACGAAATGAAAAACAGATTTACAACAGGCATTACAGCTGGTTACGACGTCGCGGCATCGGAATAATAAAACGTGGCAATGAAAAAAAATGGCGGACCGTAAAATAAAGATCCTGCGTATTACCCGGAAATTTTCACGCGATGAGCCATTTACACTCGAAAGCCTAGCAATTTTTAACGGTCGATCTACACGCAACCGACCTACCTATACGTATATGCATACGGAGGGATAGAGAGTCAGATATGCGCGTGAGAACTGTAAATTAAGCGTGGCGCGTCGAGCGGGACTTTATAATCCGGAAATTAAAGGTGTATTATATCCGGGCGACGGACCAACCTCTGAGAGAGAAAGGGAGAGAGAGAGAGAGAGTTGGTAGTCGTGCTGGCTGACGAAAGGTGCAGACGTTTGTAGTAGGGTAGGAAAAAGGAGATGTGCTCGGGGGTCGAAGTAGAGGAGAAGCAAAAGGAAGCGGCGCGGCGCGGCACGGCGAAAGTGGGCGAAACCAGAGGAGGTTGCAGAGGAGGAAGCTCGATATACGGGAAATAGAAGAACCGAGAGAGGGCGAAGTGCTAACTTTTCTTATAAGATCTAAAGTTTCCGCGTGCTAAGACCCTTCGCTTCTCTTCTCCTCCTTCGTCTTCGTCTTCGCCTTCGCCTTCGCCTTCGCCTCGCTCCTCCACCCCTCCGTTCGTCTTCCATTTCCTCTCCTCATCCTACTGTTCCGCGTTCTCATCCGCCTCGTCCTCCTACACCTCGCGATCCATCTCCCTTTTTTCGTATTCATCTGCAACTCGCGCCCGTTCAATCCGCGGAACCATCTACAACGGAGGGAGAGAGAGAGAGACGCGCCGCCGGAAATATTAGAGCTTTAAAACGTCGTTATTAGTTTACACTTTGAACCCGCTCTGAATAACTTTTCGAGCACCTTTCACGATATTCGAAAGGTTACCGGTTACTGAAATTTAGCTTTCGCATACCGGAACGACCGAACGCGATTTACGGCCAACCTTTAACCCCTTGCTGACTTGACGGTAACTTTTCCGACGATTAGTTTACTTGTTTTCGTAATTTGCGTTACCGATTCATTGATAATGCCGCTATTCTTACGAATCAGTTCTTGCCGCATTGCTCGAGTTAATATCGCTGAAGGGTGTCTCAGAATGACCTGACATTTTTAATTGCGCGCCATTTCTTTTGTGGCGAACATAGAGTACTATCTTTGACAACTGGCATCTGGAAGTATTGAGTATTGAATTTATTCAGAGACGGTTCGAAAAGTCCGCACATCTTTTGGTCATCATAACACACCACCGCACAGTGGAGTATTTGGCTCGAAAAGCTGGCCAAAAGTCACTTAAAAAATTTTGACTACACAATAAAATTTTTGCATTTTGAGATAGTTAAATATACAGGGTGTCCCAAAATTACCTTAGTTTAATGAAATGGGAGGTTCTCGAGATCATTTGAAGCGACATTTTCCTTTGCAAAAATGTTATCCGCGGCTTTGTTTAGGAGTTATTAACGAAAAACACGGACCAATCAGAGCGCGACCTAGACGCGAGTTGGCACAGTCGGCCCGGCGCGTCAACTGTTTATTGGCCGACTGTGCCAACTCGCGTCTAGGTCGCGCTCTCATTGGTCCGTGTTTTTCGTTAATAACTCCTAAACAAAGCCGCGGATAACATTTTTGCAAAGGAAAATGTCGCTTGAAATGATCTCGGGAACCTCCCATTTCATTAAACTAAGGTAATTTTGGGACACCCTGTATACAGAATGATATTCCAATACCTTTTTTTAAATTTTATTCCCTCATGAAGTGTTATGCTTTATCAAAGATGGAGAGTTCTCGTAGTCCTGTTTCTCTCAACTAGTCTCTGTATTACTGTGCGCTCGTTAATGATTTTTCTACACCGCAAAGAAATGAATGCCAACTTTTTCTTTTACAGATGTTTTTTAGGTAAGTATGTACTTTACTTTCATTTAAAAATTATGCTCTATTTTACTTGTGTTTTTGAGATTAGTGCTGTTAAAAACTGACCAATAACACTGTCCAACAAATTTCAACTTTTTTTTTGTATTTCGATTCCCACTATGCGATTCTTGTAGAGTTTTTCGCGCTGATTCCGAATCTGGCCTTAATTTTTCTCCTATACGTACAGTTTTTGAGAAAATGGAGTTTAAAAAAAAGACATATTTTTCAACTTTGAACAAATATTGTGATGTTATTATAAAAGATATTGAATTGTTCTTTACAGCAAAAGATTCCTTAGACTTTCCCGAATACAGTGATATATAATATTAATGCAATATGATTGTTTAAACATGTTTAAACAATCATTAAAGACGGAGAGACACCACTTTCGCACCAATTTTTGACGATATTTTTGAATTTATCTAAAAAAATAAGGGTCCAGCGGAAAATCGAACTATACCACGCGATAGAGCAGACTTTTATCTTGAGAAACCCCCTCTTGAAGTTTTTGCGAAATCGACGTTTTTACCGAACCAGAAAGCAAAATATCTTCGCCCGACATGCGTTGACGCCAGTGGCGCTCCGAAAAATTAAGGCCAGATTCGGAATCAGCGCGAAAAACTCTACAAGAATCGCATAGTGGGAATCGAAATACTTTTTGGCTGTTGGACAGTGTAATTCAATGAAGTACATTAGAATTCAAATAGAATTTTAGTATACTTCCAAGTGCTTCCCTGTGCTTGTTTTGGTGTCATTAGACGCGCCAAGGTTTCTAGTTTATTACATGAAAAAATTGGCTACTCCTTCGCGCCCCAGCGAATTTCCAAACGGTTTTTGTGGCAACGCTCGATACAATGTAGACCAAGGATGAGCAACCCGCGGCCCTTCAAAGATTTAATTACATTTTGACTTTTAAAAATTCCTACAGTATCCCGCAGCCTCATTGTACCCTAAATAAATTTCATAAAAAAGGAGAACCGTTTTCACCCGAAACATTACAACTTTTAATTTCAGAGGAACAAGAATCTAATACAAGTGGTAGAGACATAGAAGACGATTCAGAAATAGATGAGTAAGGAAGGTTTAATGTAATAAGTTAAAATAAAATAATATAAACAAAAATATATTTATATAGAATTATAAATTTGTTTGCAAAGTTTCTATCCCACACATTTTTTTGAATTACAGAATATAATGGCATTATTTCATTCGCAAGAACTCAGCGTAATAAAAACAAATAAAATAATTTTGTTTAAAAAAATGGTTCCAACAAAAGTCGAATAGTGTTCCGACATCTACAAATATCGATATATAAAATTTCGAAAATATTTTTTTTACAACAATTAATCAAGGTCACTTTGATTATTTAAATGTTAAAATGTATTTTTTATTTCATAATGTTATAGCTGATCTTAAGACGAGTTCAACAATATATAATATTATGACCTTGAGACCATAAATAACGTTGCAATAGTTTTGGCCAGCTTTTCGGGCCAAATACTCCACGGTGCACCGTGCGATTTGACGCCATTGGGTCTTCTTTCTTTGGGGTTTGCTGAAAGGAAAAGTGTATGTCAATGATCCACAGATCATTTCAGAGCTCAAGGAAGCAATAGGACGCCCGATTAATGAAATTAGTTCGCAATTTTGCCAAAATGTTACCGATTTCGTCAAAAAAGTGAACCTTTGCAAACAGGCACGATCGTTTATCGGCCATTTATCGGATATTGTGTTCCACACATAACCTCCAAGTTGATACCTTATTTATATCAAAATAAATACATTCGTACTTTTCAAATAAATAATACGTTTCATTAATACATTAAAATGTCAGGTCACTTTGAGACACCCTTTATTAGGATCATGGACAAAGGCATCATTTAATTTTCAATTTGTCATTTGTGTAATAAATAGCGAATTTTAGATTCTAAAGGAATTGCACCACGTAGCGTGTCCTTTAACCCTTTATAACTTGACGACGACTTTCGCGACCACTAGTTTGCTTGTTTTATTGGGTTAAGTTGCGTATTAAAATACTCGCTTAATCGTTTCCTGTGGCGCCACGACCATATTTACGACTCGCGTGGCTCTCCGACTCGTCGAACCTGTTCGCATAATTCATTGTTACGAACGCTGGCTCAATTATGACTCCCCCTCTACTTTCCGTTCGCCGGTGTCGCGAGTCTACAAGCAGGGAGCCATCAACTAGTGGTCGTGTACTTTCGCTAACGTCTTAGGGGACAAAGTGGGCCAAACCAACACGCTTTGAACGGCACCTTTGGACAGTATGAGTTTCGTGCCAAATGGTGTTCCTTCGATTAAATAGGTCGACTACCGAATCATTCAATACAATCAAATGATTGTACAGGGTGGCTCACCTCATTTTGCCACCTCAAATATCTCTGTTGTTTTCAAAGATACATCAAATGTCTGAAGGACAAACTTGAATGGTAAAATGGGGCTCATACGATACCAAAAAAATGTTTGTTTTTATGTAATTTTTTTTAAAGATATGAAGGTCACCTTCATTTTTTTTAAATGGAATGAGATATTTTTTAATACATCAATCGATGCAGCTGGACATTCGTTATAAAAAAGTATCAACCTATGTTTGTCGAAAAGTTAGTAGTTCAGAAGATATTTCAATTTCAATAACTCTAAAACACCATTACTCTCGTACTAATTGTAAGGCGTTACACAAGTAAGTAAACGCTAACGTCTTCCAATTAGTACGACGGTAATGGTGTTTTAGAGTTATTTAAATTGAAATATCTCCTGAACTACTAACTTTTCGACAAACATAGGTTGGTACTTTGTTATAACGAATGTCCAGCTGCATAGATTGATGTATTAAAAAATACCTCATACAATTAAAAAAATGAAGGTGACCTTCATATCTCTAAACAAAATTACATAAAAACAAAAATTTGTTTGGTATCGTATGAGCCCCATTTTACCATTCAAGTTTGTCCTTCAGATATTTGTCTTATCTTTGAAAACAACAAAGATATTTGAGGTGGCAAAATGAGGTGACCCACCCTGTATAGTTATTAACAATTTCACTGCTTATGCAACGAGCTCAATGACCACATGAAATCATAGCATTAACACTGTAACTATTAATCATGTATTGGCAATATGCTCTTTGGATCAAACTTGCATGTCAGTTTATATTATAGTCTATTAATATACAATAAATCGAATATGAACAATTAATTATACAGGGTATCCCAAAATTCCTGCACATCCCGGAAATGCGAGGTTCCTGAGACCATTTGAAGCAACATTTTCCTTTGCAAAAATGTTATCCGCGGCTTTGTTTGGGAGTTATTAACGAAAAACACGGACCAATCAGAGCGCGACCTAGACGGGAGTTGGCACAGTCGGCCAATAGACAGCTGGCGCGCCGAACAAAGCCGCGGATAACATTTTTGCAAAGGAAAACGTTGCTTCAAATGGTCTCAGGATCCTCCCATTTCCGGGTTGTGCAGGAATTTTGGAATGTAAACCGGTTGAAGGAGAATTAGAAATTTAAATGGACATGACGTCTCGTCAGGGAATGATCAATAATAATAATTTGACTCGAACACTTATGATTGAATTTAAGTTATGAAAAAATTGAAATAGATGAAATAAAGCGAACCTAAAAAGTTGAAGATAACATATTAGCATTTTGAAATTATTATCTCTTCACTGCCACCGATTCCATCGCCTAGTTTATTAATTAAAAAATGTCCATACAATATTTTCACCCTATTAAAATTTTTTAAAAAAAGGTACGAACTGAATTAGGCTTCTGTTGCTTGGATCAATATTCAGCAAATTTTTATTTCGCATATAGATCCACAGTCTATTTGTAATGAAACGTTCATTTCGCTGAAAAATTCGAAGGGATTTATTTCTGTTGCTTGCATCAATATTCAGAAAATTTTTATTTTGCATAAGGATCCACAGTTTATTTGTAATGAAACGTTTATTTCGCTGAAAATTTCGAAAGAATTTCTTTTTGCAGCTGATGCTTTCGGTTAATTTTGCAGGCTGGTTATTACGGGGAATTTTTCGCAAGTCGACAAGGTTCGAAAAAGTTTGAGATACGATCGAGTTAGCTGGCTATTAAACGATTGCATATTCAACGTCGAATCGTAGCTGCAATTACGAGGAACCTGTCGGTCCCTTCATCGATGATAGGCCTTTCTTGATCACGAGAGGCGAGATTGCAGGCGTATATGCGGCCCTCTCTTGCATACGCGATTAATGCAATACCTATTAGGGGATACGATTAGGTATTAGCGGGTAATGCACGTAGTTTAGCCTTCATTTACGGCATATTAGATACTTCGCCCCGAAGAAATACGAAACCCGAAGATCGGAACGACGGAATTTCGAAAATTAATTTCCGTGAAACCATATTCTACGTTATTACATAGAAACGTCTGCACGGATTCGATATATTATACATTATACCTATTCGTTAAATCGCTGAATACAGGAATTCTTCGTAAATTACACTAATTGAGAACACAAATTCATTTCGTGCACGTCGCTATTTAAGTGAGAAATTTTTTCTTATTTTTAAAATTTTTCGAAAATTTTTTGCAGGATTTTGTAACATTCGACTGCGGGTTGTGTGTGCATTTATGGTACAAATCAGTAGTTGCAATTTAAAACAGTAGACTGATTTAAACAGTCTGGGAACATCAATGTTGAATCAATGAACAAAATTATTAAAAAATGAAAGGAATTTTTATATGGTCTTCGTTTGTTGCAGTTGATGCAACCATTTTTTACTTTGCATAAGATAGAATATTTAATAGAATATAGTTGTTTAGGATTGATCTTAGATTTAACTTAGTTTTAAGATGTCGAGTTCGAGCGATACGGCCCTCAGTAGCCCCCCACGTTACACGTACCCAGGATTTACGCTCCTGAGAATCTGCTGTACGCGAAGTCCATGTTTCTGGCGATTCTCGGTACCGCGCTCGCGATGCGTAATCACGTGATCACCGAGAACCACCGTGAATCGCTCGCATTACCTCGACGATCAGACACGTTGCAACAACCAAGAGACTCGTTCTAACCACCAACCGATTTACACGCTGTATCTCGCACCCAGTTCTTATAACTATCGCTATAGCTATTCTGCCAATCGGGATCTATATCTATATCGACTCCATCACGCGCCCTTTATCGCTTACGCGAGTTACCAGTTAATAAATCACGGTGTTTTCGTCAACGTACAACGTTTCTCTATCGCTTCTTTCTTTCGACCGTTCCCGCTCACGTTTTTCCCTCACGATTTCCCTATCCGGACTCCCTTCTGTGTTTGTACCCGATCCATTTAATTTCCCATACAGTCCACTCCATTCCTCAGATATTCGTCCCGGGTTCCCAAACAATAGTGATATAATTATTAAATGATTGCATAAGTTCGTGCCCGATTTTAGAATAAAATGCAATGGTTAAATTTTAAAGATTTGGTTAAGGATTGGTTAAATTAAAATTAAAAAATGGTTGAATTTTCTACAATAAGAAAAGAATGGTGACTATATGTATAATTGATTAATAAAGTTGTATCCTTTAAAATTTAACCATTGAATTTTATTTTCAAATCGGGAACGAACTTCTGCAATCATCTAATATAATGATTAAATTATATAAAAATCGAGTAAGAATATTTAATAGAATATAATGATATAATTATTAAATGATTTCATAAGTTCGTGCCCGATTTGAAAATAAAACGCAATGGTTAAATTTTAAAGATTTGGTTAAGGATCGGTTAAATTAAAATTAAAAAATGGTTAAATTTTCTACAATAAGAAAAGAATGGTGACTATATGTATAATTGATTAATAAAGTTGTATCCTTTAAAATTTAACCATTGAATTTTATTTTCAAATCGGGAACGAACTTCTGCAATCATCTAATATAATGATTAAATTATATAAAAATCGAGTAAGAATATTTAATAGAATATAATGATATAATTATTAAATGATTTCATAAGTTCGTGCCCGATTTGAAAATAAAACGCAATGGTTAAATTTTAAAGATTTGGTTAAGGATCGGTTAAATTAAAATTAAAAAATGGTTAAATTTTCTACAATAAGAAAAGAATGGTGACTATATGTATAATTGATTAATAAAGTTGTATCCTTTAAAATTTAACCATTGAATTTTATTTTCAAATCGGGAACGAACTTCTGCAATCATCTAATATAATGATCAAATTATATAAAAATCGAGTAAGAATATATAATAGAAGCCCATACAAATTAGTGACACCTTTCCGATTGTCGAAAGTGTGAAGAAATTCGATGTTTTTCACGGAAAAGAAAGAAATTCAAACGTGAGGGAAATATAAATTTTGTATAAAATTGTTCGGTTAAGATGTCAATATAGTCTCATTGTAAGATATAATATTTACAACGAGCCGTTTCCCTAAAAGCCATTTCTGCAAGATACAGTGACGATTACGTCCAACTTCGGCAATCAAGTTAAACATGTAGGACATCCTGGATAAATTCGTGCGGCTTAATAAAAAAATAATAAAAGCCTATACGCAGAGTTTCAAGTTAGTTCGTTGGTCCATTAAAAAAAAAAAATGGCAAACGAGCTGGATGGTTTTCAGGAAAAAGATCGGTGTCTTGGGAGAGTGGAGCCAATCTCGGAATATTTGCTAGGGGGACACTGAAATGGAGAATTATGGAGTGTTCAGTTTCGAGTGCGGTGGTCCAGTGCAAGCCACTCGACGTGTCGGGCATCAAAATTCTTTTCGAAATGAATTCCTGCGTCGAGTAGGTGTCAGAGTGGTCCTCCAGAAATCGATTCCTTCGGGGCTTTCAAGGAAACGACGCGACCGAGAACAAGAAGAACGATGGGAAGGTAATAAGGTGGCCGTTTGTCGTTCCAAGTGTCAAATAAGCGTAGCAGAGTCACCCGTTAGATCGGCTCGATCTTTTTCCCAACGCTCCGGTTCATCTTACTGCTGTCACATTCCAACGACGCGCGCTCCTTCCTTTTCTTTTTGTTCGTTCAGCCCCTCCGCGGGATGTTTAGAATAGTAAAATCGGTCCCGTTCGATGTATGCTAACACCGGCGCTACCTGACGTGACTTTTCCTTGCCTCGCCTCTGTTCTGATACCGCTCCTCTGCTATCTTCTATATACAATAGGGACGAGATATCATTTTCCTAAATAGCGCGGAGAGCCAGAAAGTGTCTGCGACACGATATCCTTTGCCGTTTTTCTTTTGCAAAATCATTCCAGATATTTTAGTATAATATTTCCCGTTACGCGCCGGTGAACGTGTTCCTTTGATAACAATTTATATCGAAACTACGAAAAAACATACGGCGATGTCTCGGTATTTGTGAAAAACACTTGCAAACGACTGTTTTGTTTTTAATTATTTCGTTATGAAACTTTTACCGACGCGTTCGCGACGTTCTCCCGATTAAAACGAGACCAAGCACGGGACAATTTATATCACATTTGGCTCTGCAAATCACGATTCAATGGAACCTCGATTATCCGAACCGACGACATCTGAATGTAATCACTTCAATCTAAAGTGATATTCATTCTACGATCAGTGATAATCTAGTATTGTAGCTTAGGGGAGATTACGATTTCCGTGGCCCCTCGTTTTGAGGTTATATTTGTGTTGTTGGGGTTATTTTAAGAAAAAAATGTATGTATAACATGGTGTCGAATCAGCCTGGTTAGCCGGTAAAGTAGATTTCTTGTTTTTTATAAATCTGCTAATATTTCGGTAACTATGCGAAATATGAGAAAATATCAAGAGACCTTTTTTGTAGAAAATTGAATTTTCAACAATTTATGTTGTATGATATTTTTCTATTAGCTGCGCAGTTTTCGAGTATATTTATATTTCGGTGAATTTGCAGAACTGCCTCTCCCCCGAAATAATGGTCGGGGGAACGTAAAGTCTCCGTTCTGAAAAGATCATATTCTATGATAGGATGACATCTACAATAAAAAGATTATGTGAACAGAGTGAGTTATGGTTAGATCGTGAGAGGGGGCGGAGAGAGCCGGCCCGTCCACGCATACGAAAATACAGGGATAGTGTAGTAGTAATTTCAAAAAAATTATTTTATTTTTAGTTTAGTTTAGTTTAGTTTAGTTTAGTTTGGTTCAGTTTGGTTCAGTTTGGTTTAGTTTGGTCTAGTTTTGTTTAGTTTTGTTTAGTTTGGTTTAGTTTTGTTTAGTTTAGAAAAATGTCAGAGGACATAAATTGTTGGAAATTTAATTTTCTACAAAAAAGGTCTCTTGATATTTTCCCATATTTCGCATAGTTTTCAAGATATTTGCAAGTTTATTAAAAAAAGGAAATCTACTTTACCGGCCAAACGGAGCCCATTGGATACTTGTTATATACACATTTTTGTCTTAAAATGATCCCAGGAACACAAATATAACCTTCAAAGTAGGGGCCACGGTTATCGTAATCGTGCCGTAGCTTAGGTAACTGGTCGATTATTCGAGCACTAATTTGGATAAATCGTGAATTACACAAGCAATTGTGCTCCGAACTGTTTCATGCTTGGGCTCGTTTTAATCAGAAAAATGTCACGAATATGCTGATAAGAGTATGAGAAGAAAACGATTAGAAACAAAAAGAAATGCATTTCTGATGCCAGAACGAGCAAAAGGAGAATAAGAAGCGAGTGTAGCAAGCAGCAGTGTTCGAATATAGGTATTAAATTCATAACAATCGACTGTTTCAGTGTAAAATCTGCGGAAGTGAGTCTAACAATTCAATCACCGGACAGTTGTCGTTTTATTTCTTTTCTCGAGGTACTGGACACAATGTACCGTTACTGTAGTACACTGCGCCACCTATTCGATTACTAAGCTTCCGCCACTCTTTTGTAACCAGTCACCGACGGATCGAATACGAAATTTTGGACGCCGAGCGATTCTCAACAGTATCGAATAAAAAATAACGGCGGTGCACACGGGAAACTGGATTTTCCGGGGGATCGTTTCGATTGGCCCGATAGCGAAACGATTACAGGGCACGCTTTTGAACGTAAACATTATCCCTATTAAATTGATTAAGCCAATAGAGAAATCTATTAGTAGCCGGGGTATCGGCGCGATAGAGTAGTAGGGACGGGAAGAGAGAGAGAGAGAGAGAGAGAGAGAGAGAGAGAGAGGGGGGGCATATCCCAGCAGGGTTCTCTGTAATCAGTAATCATCATTCGATTTGGTTTATTGATGGAGCGAGAGATCGATGATTGGCCAATTTAGGTACTAATTAATTGGTGACCGTTGCTCCGTGGCTTGCTTGCTTTTGAATCTTCCCCTCTTCAAGCGGCCGCGCACGGCTATACTCGGTCAAGTACACGTCGGATACGAGCAATAGTTTGATCACCACTCCATGGCATTTCCGACTGTACATGGAATTCTGCCGTTTCGCTAACGCTCGTCGTTGATTTCGAGCTGTTACGATCGAGTGGCTACGAATTACTGCGACTGCGACTGCGACTGCGACACGAGGTATGCCGCGGTCAAGTTGGCCCGCGTGCTTTTTCAAACGATCGCTAACATTTCCTGCAGATACGGACGCACCGAAACGAAGATACAGTGGCTCGAGAAAGTGTTCGAACGATTGCTACTAGAATTTCACACACATAAAACGTGCACGTTAGATTCAGCGGCGTTTCGAACACTCGTTATCAGAAATTCGAAGAAATAAAATATGCACGTTGGACTCAACTATGAATATCGTTGTGGCGTCACCGACGCACAGTGGGGTATTTGCCCGATTTCAGAGGTCAAAATTCTATTTTTAAAATTTTACATGAATTGTAATATTTTTGTGGCTTGAATTAGTTGAATATCTGAGGAACAATCTCCCACCATTCGTTTTCACATTCATGTATCCATTAAGCACTGAAATTTGTCGGAAGTTTGAAGTTCTGTTTACCCGCTCCCATTTCCCAACGAATTCCAAAGATTTTTGTTTTGTAGAAGTTTTTTCAGCTAAGTATAGGGTATACTTTTAACAGAAATTCACTATTGTACTATATACATTCTTGTAGTTACTAATATTTAAAGATAACCAACGATTCAGTCACCTCTTTCATGATTCTAAAACTTTGGTAATGAATTTGTTATACTTCCGGGTGAGTCCCGTTGTTCATTTCTGTGCAATTGTATCCTTTGAAGTTTTCTGATTGATGTGCAAGAAAAATTGGTTCTGACTATGACCGACTCCGTATTTTATAGTTGATTTACAAAAAAATGGCCATCGCGCGCGAGCGAAAATCGCAGCATTTCTCACATCCTGCGTATTAACTTAAGTAAATACTAAATAATAATAATAAACACACAATACACACTAAAATAAGAAAACAGTAAATATACACATGAAATTTGAATAATATACAGGGTGGGGCAATAACTATGTCCACTTTGAATATTGCCGTTATTTGTAATAATATGAAGAAATGTGACAAACAAAATTTGCACGGTATAGAGGGGGACATGTTGTGCCATAAACATTTTCTGCGTGGGTGGAGGCATAGAGGAGATTTCAAGGTCACCTTGATTCTTCTTAATGGAAAGACTTACTTTTTGTATCATGAATCGATAGACTGTCGAATTCTGAGTAAAAATGTATTGACCTCCATATGTCTTAAATCTAATAGTTAACGAGATATTACCGAAATAATATTCTTTCTTCTATGGATAATATCTCGTTAACTGTTAGATTTAGGGTATACGAAGGTTAACACTTTTATACTCAGAATTTGATACTCTATCTATATACGGTATAAAAAAGGACATTCTCTTTAAAAAAATCATGGTGACCTTGAAATCTCCTCTATGCCTCCACCCACGCAGAAAATGTTTGTGCCACAACATGTCCCCCTCTGTACCGTGCAAATTTTGTTCATAACATTTTTCCATACAATAGTATGGAATATTTGTAATAACAAATAACGGAGATTATTCTTTGTGATAACTATTGTAAAAAGATATTTTAATTATAAATTATTACACTTTTCGATAGTGTACATAATATAGACGAATAACGTTAAAATATTGATTATAATCCACAGTACTCGATTGAAAAATAGCTACAATCTTTACAATCTGATACGCTCCTCTTTATGGACAAATTTTGCACTCAAAACATCCGTTTCAGTAAAAACGGTATACAGTACAAAAAGTAGAAATCTTAAGCTTTAAAATGGTTGTTTTTTCATCAAATTTGGATAAATTTTAGCAAAATTACAGCAGTTTCAATATTGACCGAATTTTGAACTAGCTGTGGCCGCTGAAATCGGGCAGATACCCCACTGTGCGTCGTGAAAATTGTTGTATTCACGATGTGACGCGTGCTCACACCATTTTTTGGATGTATGCGAGCTGGTTTCGGGTTCTCGTGGTGTCTTATCACGGCAATAATCAATACACCTTTTCGTAACAATATATGTATTTAGTAAAGTAGATTAGTTACTGTACAGTGCAATAAAGCGATGTTTATGGAGCGAGAGTTTGATAGAATCTGTCGAAGATGGAAAGGAATCGGGAAAACATGACTAGAGAAATTCCCTCCACGGATAGAGTTGAAAATAGTGGGGACCAATAAACGCATTTAGACCGGTTTTCGGCGCTATGCAACGCCCACGGCTGGTACATTGTTATAATAATAAGAGTAACGATTTGGCGGAGTCGATCCGAGGACGACGACACCGAGTCAGTGATGGGATTTGTGGCGCTTTTTTCGCGCATGCACGAGTTTCGGCAGGAACGTATCTACGTCTGAAGTTTGTGGGGAGTGTAGTGGGGAATTAGTACTGCTAGGAAAGTACCGGAAGAGTTCAGAAGTTCATATATTATGTGTTATATGTGCATCTATACTAAATTTTAATACAACACACACATGTTATACAGTCATATTTCAAAATCAAGTCATAACAAATTTTGCGAAATTATTGGGGTGACTAAGGGGCCCCATTTTAGCCGATCTTCGTACTGGATAGAGGTTAGAAACGTCGCACATGCGTGAAAAAAGCGCCCCGAATCCCATCACTGCACCGAGTCCCGTGTATCCCGATACCGCCCCATAAATGACGGGCCCCCTAGTGCTACAAGTGGGCCTATGCTACGTCACGTGCCATCGAGAGTGGTACGGTCGTGGTCGGGCTGATTTTCCCGTGAAGATCCGCAGACACTTACCAGTCGTACCCTGGTCGTAGGGCAATAAATTTGTTAAAGAGGCAATCGGAGACTCTTTTCTCAAAGATGACCTCAGCTAATGCGACCGTAGCGTAAACCCAGACTGAAATTGGAGCTGGCGACGCAACAAATATAATATTGTTTATACTATAAGGCGCAAGCATCAAGATCACACTAAATCCTCTATAGTCGCAAGAGCCTCGGGGAGGCTCGTTTGCACAGTTCGTGGACAGACACTACAGCACTGGTTCTTAACCGGTGTTCCGCGGAATACATACTTCGAAACCGTAAAAGAAAAATAGCTTAATTAGCATGTATTCAAATGGAGCTGTATCGTGCAAAATTGATCAGAGAAAAATCATTCGTACACCAAGCGTACAAGTTCCAATTTTGATGATCCTCGTTTACTCTGTTGCTTGTTTAACGTTATCGTTTTATGTTCCCAGTATAAACAGAAAGGAGCCAGTTCTCCATCGAACACAGCAGAAAGACGAGATGGAAATGTTCCATTTCGTTCGTCCGCTGATAAACCGTGTACCTTTAACGACAACAGCGCATTTGAAATTCCGAGATACATTTAAATTCGATAAGCTTCGATGTAAATTCAGCCGTGCAGATTCGATTAGGCATTACGCAGCGCATAGTCAATTAATAAACGCCGGTGTGTAACGAACCTCGAGTCTCTCTCCGAGACTTTATATGTATACATGCACGACGGCGCGGCGGTGGCAGCGTTGCACAATTGTATCATCAACAAAGTGACCGAGACACGAGGAGCATACGATATACGATGTTCATCGAATCGAACGGAAAGACAAGGAACTGTGAAATCAACCATATTCGACCACCAGATCATTCATGTGAGTACATGACAGAACCAATAATCAAAGGTCTCTTGGCAATATTTGTTTAATATCGTGTACAATGTGGTACAGAGAAACAAATATTTACAAGTTAGCAGTTTCGACAAAGTTTAATGTATCTCAAAGGTCCTTCTTTCGCTCCTTCCACGCTTATTCACCTCTCAAGATTAAATCGGCTCCCAGTTCGGATAATCGAGGCTCCACTGTGTCGTGGATTAAACGAGTAAGTACCATCCGAATTGTGTCGTGTTTGGACTCGTTTCAATCGAAAGGATGTAAGCTAACTCCGTAACACGACAGAATAACAATAATCATTGTAAATAAATTAAAATAACAGTCGGAGACAAACTAGATTCTTCCTAATAAATGCTGCGAATTCGAACGCCTCCAATAAGTTCCAAAACTTTTTCTCGCGAATGAAACTACCACAGATTTGAAAATCGAAGCCTCCTCTTTACAACGATTCCTTAAAAATTGACGTACGATTTTTTTTCACTGTTCTACGAAACAAAAATGAGGAACAAGATTTACCTCTCATTCAAAGCTCGATAAAACGATTTAAAAAAATCGTACACCACTATCCAAGGCGTCGTTATAAAGAGTAAGCTTCAATCTTTCAATCTGTGGTGGATTCAATCATGAGAAAAAATTTTGGGACTTCTCACAGACGTTTCTCTACATACAATGTACATATACGTATATCATTTTCGAGAGGAAAGGAATCTTCAGTTTCTCGAGCACTACACCATAGGAAAAAATCTTCGAATAAAAGGAACAATGGATCATGAAACTAGAGGCATCTAGCTTTAAAATGAGTCCAAATTGATGGCAGTACGATCCTTTTTATCAAAATTATTACGGGATTGATTACGGCAATTTTTCGACAATTTATTGATCAAACACTTCTAGGATTCGCTGTGCATAATCGTGCGAGTACTTTCGGCAGTCGACGCCAAGCCCACAACAAGTGATGAACTGGAAGCTTAGGGTAGCTGGGGAACGGCGCACAGTGGGGTATTTGATCTGTTTAGCGCGCCAAAACTATTGCGACGTTATTAATAGTGTGAAGATCATACTATTATATATCGTTGAATTCGTCTTAACACCAGCTACAACACTATCAAATCAAAAATACAACTTAATGTTTAAAAAATCGAAGCGATCTTGTTTTTTTGTTTTGAACAAAACTTTTTCGAAGTTTTATATATTGAAGTTTATACCTATGTTAATACTGTTAAACTTTTATTTCAAACATTTTTTCGTCAGATTAAGAAAAATTTCATCATTTTCAGTCATATGATATACGGTCGATTCATGCCATACTGATATGTATCGCACAAAAAGCTAAATATCTTCTGTGTTCGCATTAGTTCGCATATAAACTTTTATGGGTTATATAAAGCAATGTCTACTGATTAATCTCGCAAAAAATTAAAGAGGAGTTATTGGACGAAAAAAGTTATTACATGATATATGTATATTAATTTTATGAAAAAAAATATCACATTCGATTGTTTATTCTATCAAAACCACCGAAGAGAATTAAAAAAAAAGCCATGAAATTAATCTATACACCTTCCTTTACATCCTAGATTTGGTCCTATTTCGATTTTATACACTAAACTTGTGAAACAAATCATTTCTTTAACACAAGTTTTTCGACACTTCTCTTGGTCACGAGAAATGTTTCTTTCAAGTATCTGTATGTTACTAAATAGTACTCTCTATGGAAAAATATTATTGTAGATTACTCGCATATACAGGGTGGTCTTTTTATCTGAAGACATTGAAATATCTCGAGAACTATGCATCGGATCAAAACAAGTGGGTAATGAAAGTTGTTCGTCGCGAAGGGGGACATCCAATGATACCAAACTCAACCCCCCACCGCCACCCCCTGGGGGTGGGGGTGGGGGAAGATTCAAAACTTAAATGGGAACCCCCATTTTTCATTGCAGATTTGGATTCTTCAGAAAAAATACACCAATTTGACCTATGAGTTTTTGCATCGACATCTGTGAAAGAAATTACACCAATAATATCAAATCAATGGAGAACCAAGATTTGCTATAAAAAAGGGTTTCCCATTGAAGATTTTGAAATAATTCCCTCTCCCACCCTCGGGAGGTGGGGGTGGGTGGTCAATTATGGTGCTATTGAATAGAATTTTTAAAAATATCAAATACGTCTACTTTCATTTTTCTGATCTGATGTGTATTTCTCGAGATATCCCCAATTTTCAACGATTTTTTACCCATTTTGATTTTTGTCCATTACAGCGCCATCTGTGAACCAAAATGCAAAAACTCCTAGGTAAAATTTGTGTATTTTTTTCTGGAGAATCCAAATCTGCAAGGAAAAATGGGGGTTCCCATTTAAGTTTTTTATCTTCTCCCACCCCCACCCCACACCCAGGGGGTGGCGGTGGGGGGTCCAGTTTGGTATCATTGGATGTCCCCCTTCGCGACGAACAACTTTCATTGCCCACTTGTCTCGATTCGATACATAGTTCTCGAGATATTTCAATGTCTTCAGATAAAAAGACCACCCTGTATATTCAGGTTCATGAGAAAAAGGTTTTAGTCATTTTGAAGAAACTAAAAATATTGACTTTTGGCGCGCTAAACAAGCCAAATACCCCACTGTGCGGCGTCAAGCGAATTATTTGCACAGGTTGTACTCTTACTTTCAACGGGCACTATGAAATTGTCCGAGCAGTGGTATGACAGGGTTAAATGAATACAGCCGCGTGAATGGCGAACGATTTAGGAGTAGTTTAGTGGAAAATTGCGTTAACTCTACCACATCTGGCTCATTTTGTGGGAATGGGTTTTGGGAACAGCGCCAGTCGTCTGTGTCGTCTCTGTGTCTACGTACCTACGGACTTCTACGTATGTGCGTGTATTGGTGTAGGTGCACGCATATCGAAATTCGCGTTTAACGAGAGAGAAACGCCAAAAACGTCGATCGTTTGGTCGGTCGATAGCGCGCGCGCAACCTCCAATTCTTCCCGTTCTTTCTTTTTCATCTATCCCGCTCGTTTTTCGATTCGGTGCCGAGACAATGAAGTCCTTATCGCCAATGGCAATCGTTTCGAAAGCCAATGCTCCCCGGAACCCATGTATTTCGTCCTGCGCTTTTCCCCCATTTTTCAATACGTCCTTTTTATTCGGTTCCAAACGCTGCTTTCCACACTTTTACCGTGAATTCGACGCCTTTGACCGCAATACGCCGCCACCTGCAACAAACCACTACCCCCCCCCCTCTCACTATTCCTCTCTCTCACTCTCTTTCCTATCAACCAGTACGTCTGATTATCCAACAAGCGGTCCGCACTGCTTCTCAACCGACGCCACAGCGGGGCATTTACACTGAAAAGCTGGTCAAAAGTCGAAATTTTTATTTTATTTCAAATGAGTGAAACTTTTCTCTCGTGTTCCTGAATGTACAGGGTGAGCCAGCTAACTTGATCACCTCGAATAACTTTTGAATTATGCATTGTACAAAAACAATATATTTAAATTCAAATATCTGCTGAACTAATATCATTTTTCGACATGCATGAACCAACACTTTTTTATAGAGAATACAAAAAAGCTTGTCAGAAGTCCGAATTTTTTATTTTATCACAAATAAGTGAAACTTTTTCCTCGTGCTCCTGAATATACCTAAATCATGCCGGCTCATTTTTTTGGTAACCAACTAATGTTTGCGACTTCTAGTGGTAATAATATAAAGCGTTTATGGAGTCGGTAATATAGGACACAATTTGTGTTATCTCGATTGATTTCACGCCAACCTTTAGAATCCGGAATTATTTTAAGACAAATTCCAATTAAATACTATAATTGATTAATACATTTTGTGTTTTCTTCCAAATATATTTAATACACCATCTTTATTGTAAGTTTATAATATAATATATATAATATTTTAGGTTAAATAAATAATATTTCTATCAGTTCGCTTAATTTCTTAAATCGTACCGCAATTCAAACTCTTAATTCGTACCAGTAAGATTTACGAAATTACACTGAAATTTTTTCCAGGTCTTAATTCACTAACACTTAAACTTCTTATATTTTCTATGCTATGAAAGCTATCCCATACGCTCCCATAAGCATATTCCCATACGCTGTTCCTCCTTGCGTTCGAAACTTTCATCGTCCATTACACAAGTAAATTTCATCGGAATTATATCATATTTGGTATCATTTTCATGAGAAAAATGCCACGAATATGTTGGTGAAAGTTGCATAAAAAAAAAAGAAAAATAAAGAAGTTTTGTCATTAGATTAGTGTGGTGTCACCGATATACCCGAGTCGTATGATGTCATACTTCTCTGCGACCGAGGCCTCTCGAGCTTCTTGGCCCCTCAAGGGGCTACACCCCGGAGGAGTGGGGATAGTTCTAGGACACTTATCGGCCAGACATTTGGGACATTTATCGATAAAATACTGTAATAGGTACGTTTGCCCTATGACTCATTCATCGACACACTGTGAAGGGAAAAAATTCGTTGAATTAAGTTTGCTTCCCGATTTCGGCCGGTGCACCCCGGGATTAGCCTAAGCGCAGCGATACAAACAAGCAGCAGTTAGCGATGACTATGCTGGTGGTGGTAGCTGAAAAGGATGAAAGTTGTTAAAGCGGCGGAGGAAGGCAGTGATCGAGCGGTTGCGACTTAATGAAACTCTTAAGTACTGACTATTAATATGGCTTTCAAACTACCAAGACCCGTTTTATCCTCTAGACTGCTTTGCTCCTCTTTTTCTATCCTCGGCCCTTTCGCGTCTTTCGCGCACGAACAGGAAGACAATGAACGTAGAATGTACGCTGGGAAACGGTTCAAGATGGACTACACCCGTACAGAGGTGTGCGGGTGGTCGTACAAGTGTACATATATGCACGAAGCAAAGAAATAGGACTCACGGTTAATGTAATTCTCCGATATTCACGCGATTATCAGATATGCATACCATTTGCATAAAGCAAACTGTTTCAAGGCGACGCGACGTATCAATCTGCGCGGGAATTTTCTGCTCGGAAATCATGAGTTCTGCAATGAAGTATTTTTCTTTTGTCAAGGGGGTGACATTGTTTCCGGTATTATCGATACGATCGTCTCCAGATATCTCCTAAAATCAAAGTAATTCTCGTGGACGGCGGATTTTATGCATTTACGACAAAAATCAGTATAAACATAACGAATATTATTTTATGCGTTTAGAATAAAAATAGCCTGATCAAATATCAAACTGTATAGCCATTAGAAGGATTGAATTTGTTATATTATTTTCAACTTCCTACAATTATTACAGGAGGAAATATAGATAATTGCATAAGTTCGTGCCTGATTTGAAAATAAAATTCGATGGTTAAATTTTAAAGATTGGTCAAAGATTTGGTTAAATTAAAATTAAAAAATGGTTAAATTTTCTTCTATAAACTACTTTATAAATATGTATAATTGTGATTAATAAAGTTGTATTCTTTAAAATTTAACCATAGAATTTTATTTTCAAATCGGTCACGAACTTATGCAATCATCTAATATTTCTGATCCTTACAATTATCCTGGACAATTTTTATTTTCCATAAAAATCCACAGTTTAATTGTTATCGACGTTTTAAAGGCATAGGTGATTTTTATTTACTTCGGGTGCCTTCTAATTGTTGCAGTAAATTGAACTCACTAATATTGATAATTATTATTTGACTGCGGATTTTATGCATTTATGACAAAAATATATAATCAGTGTCGTTAGATTAAGGCTTGTCCCCCCTCTATCCTTCCCCTTCTACGACGTTATTCCCCCATGCTTCTAATCCGGTAACGATAGAGAGAGGGTAACTGTACTCCCCTCAATTCGTGTCAAGTCCCCTGACCTGCAACACTGCGTACAATTCAAAGAAGTGGACACCAGAGCTGGAGGAAATAGTATTTGAAATAGTAAATAGTAAATAATCCTATTTATTTTAGTGTCTTTACGACTTTGAAAATAAAATATTTTATTTGATGCAGTAATTTTTGAAAATACAATATTTTATTTGATGCAGTAATTTTTGAAAATAAAATATTTTATTTGATGCAGTAATTTTTGAAAATAAAATATTTTATTTGATGCAGTAATTTTTAAAAATAATATTTGAAAATAGTATTTTATTTTAAGAATTCAATTTTAAATATTATTGCTCAAAATAATGGTTCGCATTCAATAGATTTCTGAGTATAAATAGTTTCCTGGTGATAAGATACACTGTATGTTTATCAACTAACCTCAGTAGGCACATGCTGTGAACTGAAATGGATATACACAGTAATAGCAGCAATCAAACAAAAAAATAAAACGAAAATGTGGCAAATGATATAGTTTCTTATATAGTAAGTATCATTTCTACTTTAAAGTATTGCTAAAATAAGAAATATTAAATAAGTAATGCGATTTCTGAAAGTATTGGGTATAACGACGCAAGAAATAAAATATATTTTGTGTTTCAGATTATTAAAATAGAAATATTTTATTTTGTGGATGAAATTGTTAAAATAGAAATATTTTATTTTGCGGTTCAGATTGTTCAAATAAATAAAAGTATTTTATTTCGAGGTTCAGTTGTTCAAATAGAAATATTTTATTTCGAGGTTCAGATTGTTCAAATAAAATACTATTTCCTTTAAGCAAAATAAAATCTAAAATATTAAATAGTATTTTAAATATTTTTTCCGCCAAATAATGCCCACCTCTGGTGGACACATACAAAATGATTTAAGGATATCAGTGTATTAGTTTCAGCTCAATTAAATAAGTAGAAAAAAAGAAAAATTTTTCTTTTTTTTAGCCTTATCGTAGGAATTATTTCTTGAACTATATAAGTGGTACAAGTCCCAATGCAGTTCGGTTTAAGCATCTGTATTACAAACGAAATCAATGTTTAACGGTAGACGTGGCAGTAAACGTGTTGAACAAGTTGTTTCGATTTTGTGTAAGTTTAATAGCCATTGTTACATCCTGTTAAAATTAAAGAAATATATTTCATTGACAAAGATCCACAGTGTAATTGCAAACGTAAAAATTGCGCAGTTAAATTGTAATTTAAATTCATACGATTTTCTCTAATAATATCGATGGGGAAGGACCATTGTGACTAGGATATAAAATCGTGTAGACATCGGTCTATTAAAATTCGCAATTTGTTGCCGAGACACGAGATCGCATGCGCCAGGGTGAAACATAAACATGCCAGACGATCAACCCAGCCCCCTTCTGTTCCGAGGAAAATAGTGGAGTAGAGGCTCTCACAAACATGGTTATTTACGGTACATTAGCGCGATACAAGACTAGCATCGAATGAGCACCTTATTAACTGGGTTGAGTTTCTGCAGTGGGTAACCGGAGCATCCCCACTCCCGTCTCATCCCCATCCTTTTCAGCGTCTATAGTATAGTAGCCACCCTCTTTTGCATCAATTCATTGCGATTTCGAAGTATGAACTGCGTAGCATTTCAAGGGACGCATCGAACAAGCAGAATTTGAATTTTTTTTATGTTATTTTATCTGAGATGTCTAGGTTACCTCGAGTATTTCCAAAGTCAATGCACGTCTTTCTCATACCGTGTTGTTGCCAATAGAAGGACGACTTCAACGACCTATAAGATAACCTTGAGTTGACCTTGTTCACGATTGATCCGCGTTTGTCGTTAATAATTCGTAAAGAAAAGTTACTTCGAACGACGTTACGAATCTACATAGCTTTCATGGAAGTACAATATTTTTGGGACGCCCTGTATATAGCACCTAATTTGATCACCTCGAATAACTTCTAAATTGTGCGTTCTACAAAAAAGATATTTCTACAGATGTTCTATATACTTCTTTCTACATAAGTAGAGGCGTTTAGGAGATTCAAAGGTAAACTTTGGTTTTTTAAATGGAACCGTATACTTTTTATGCACCAATCAATGCAGTTTCTAATTCTCTATGAAAAAGTATTGACTTATGCACGTCGGAAAATGATCGGTTTTGCAGATATTTCATTTTTGAATATTGCTAAGAAACCCTCACTCTCTTGCTGCTCATTAGACTGCGAATCTTTATGCAATTATGGTTTCCGAAAATTTTCAAAAAATGCTGGAATATAAAATTGGACAGAATGTAGCACGGTTTTAATTTATTTCAGAAAAAAATAAGATTTTATTTGATTCGACTTTCTTAAAACGCGTTTACGAAAATTGCAAATTGCATAAAAAGATCCGCAGTCTACTAATCATAACTTTGCGAACCAATACTACCGCGATAGAAACGTTTCCTTCCTTCCAGCCACCACGAATCGCAACACGAGAGTCGATTCGAGTGGACACAATAGACCCTCTGGGGTTAATATCGCGTCGATCTTCTTTCGGCACTGTTTCTTACCATAGTCGAGGTTTACTCTTTATAATTGGATAATTGGGAAGTTACCTGGCTCGGCAAACACACGGAACAAGAGCAAAGGCTCGCGAAAAACTAGCCGTCAAAGCGACTTCGCGTCTGGCAATGAGCGAACACTGCTCAAGGGGAATTTCTTTCTCGGAAACAATCTCTCGTAAAATCGCGCACACTCGGTTATGCTACTACCTTCCTGCCTTCCCCTACGGCCGCAACACTCTGCGAGGGATTAACGGTTGCGTTTATAAATATTTACTAGCAGCCGTCTAAGAATCTTGTAAGTTTCCCCCGGTAACTTTCCGAGATAAATGCTGTGCTTTACGGGACGCGATCTATCAAAGGCGGGCACGGTTCTCGCTCTGATCGCGCCACGACGAAAGTCTGCACGGTTTAATTGTGATTCTGTTTTATCCAAAGTGAACTATATACGACATGATCCATTGTACAAATCGGGAAAGATATAATCTTGTATTGTACCCAGGTAATACCACGTTTATTCGAACACTCGCGACCTCCTTCAGAATAGTTTGGATAATCGAGGTTTTACTATATCGTGGATTAAACGAGTAAGCACGATCCGAACTGTATCGTGTTTGGACTCGTTTCACTCGGAGGGGTGTCACGCATATGTTTGTAAAATTTTCATCCGAAAAACCACTATGAACCATACAGGTTTGTTGTTAAATTTCCATCGTCTCATCAATAAGTGACATTTTGGTCTCGAATATTCCACATATGTCGAGATCACAGTTGGGCAAAAAGTAATCAAATTGATGATTTACAATTATGACTACCGTGAAATCATGTTCATGATTGATTTACCAAGTAATCATACAAATTAGAAGAATCCAATGTAGTTCATCGTGAAATGTATAGTAGTCGTTCATTGTGAAATGTATATTTTCAAATACGTGATGAACAAAATTTAAACTATTCCATAGAAAATTGACTGTGATCATTTGATCACTGTAACATGCATCATGTAATGCATGCGCAGTCTACCTAGTTCATGCATATTTCGAAGCAAATAGTTGCGTACGCGAAAAGTATGTTTACAGGCACGAATTTGCATGGACTTCTTTCGCTGGTACGACGTTTACCCACTGTTGCTAAAGTTTTCATGGCAAACGCCCCTCGCTTTGTATTCGCAGCCCCCGTTAAACTTCTCCCGCATTCCTTGGGAATAATGTAACAACCGAGAGAAACGTGGCAATCGTCGCGAATTGCATCCTCGTCTTGTACAGTCATCAGAATGATACTAATCTCGAAAAAACCGTATTTTATGGCAATAATGATGAAAATTAATAACACAACTTTTACGGGTAAACTTTACTTTACCGGACTCAAAATTTGTGCCTTTCTCCTATAAATTATGATGTATTTGGTGTGTAATCCGGTAGATTTGTACCCGAGGCGGCTGCAGGTCGAAGTTTCGATCTTGTAGGATCAATGGTTCAGGAGTTATGCTTGCTTAAAGTTGAGCAATGTGCAGTGTCTTTGACAGGTAAGGGCGCCGCCATATTGGTTTGTAGTGACGATCGCGAGCCGCTTACCGAACAGAACTGCTAAATGGCAGCACGGACACACAGTAATTTTTTTAACATAGAGAATATATCTCAGAAAATGTTGGAGAAGAAATATCGTGGAAAACATTTACAAGAACCTAACCCAGACCTAATGCAAACCAGTTAAAACGCAATTGCAATACCCGCTCTATATTATCAGCATTAACGCGGGCCCGTGCTGCCATCTAGTGGTTCTGCTCGGTAAGCGACGCGCGATCGTCACAGCAAACCAATATGGTGGCGCCCTTACCTCTCAAAAACACTGCAGATTGCTCAAATTTAAGCAAGCATAACTCCTGAACCATTGATCCCACAGGATCGAAACTTCGGCCTGCAACCGCCCCGGGTACAAATCCACTGGATTACATACCAAATACATCATAATTTATAGGAGAAAGGCACAAATTTTGAGTCCGGTAAAGTAAAGTGCAGCCACTTTTACAATTTCCTTTATAATTCAGACTAAAATTGTTCAGAAATTTTCATTACATATCATCTAGTAAACTAATTCATCTGGACAGAACAAGTGCCTTGGTCCGTTTATAAAAATTAATTTACGATTACTGAGATTGTAGAGATGCATCCATGGAGGAATTGTTCAACAAACTTATTTCTTAGCATCTGCTAATGCTAGACTGCGGATTTTATGCATTTATGAAAAAAATTAGTAGGTGCAATTTAAAACAAGCGAAGCGTCGATATATTATTTTTAGCTCTGAACTAGGTGTACAAATAATTGTAAATTTATTGATCCTTTACAAACACCCAAAATGTATTGTACTCACTAATCTAGTCTTTGTCACTTTCTATACATTTACTACGTCTTACAAGTAAATAGTAATTCTCCAATGTGGCGAGCATATGAGAAAAGTTGCAATTGATTAATCACAAGAGCCACGAATAATTTGTACACATAATAGAATTTAACCCTTTGGAGCCGGAGCTATTTTAACTCGAAAATTAAACATTTTTACCGACCTGGAATAATTCCGTTGTATATGATTTTTTTCATTTTGTGTAAATGAAATTGTTATAATACCTCCTACATAGACAGCGGATCTTTATGCAAAATAAAAATTGCCTGCGCCGATTGCAAGAAATAGAAACCAGATAGAATGCTATTTCCTCCCTTATCAATTTTAATAGCTGAGAAATAATGTACTGAGATCTTCAATTTTCAAAATTTTCCTACAATTTGGAATATCATCTACTCAAATTTCCCATAAATGCATGAAAATCCGCTATCTACTCATACAATACTTAATTGTTTAGTAATTGTACAGCAATTTTTAGTGGGGACTCCGAGTCATCACTCGAATGCTGAGGGTTAAAAAAAAAAGAAAGAACCCCGCACAAATCATTAGGAAAATCTATCCCGGTTAAAACAGTTGGACTTTTTATATGTTGTAGCTTATGATCAACTGAACAAAAGATGTAATGGGCACAAAGTTCAATAACGGACAGTTATCGAGTTATAATCAGCCAAACATGACAAATTCGAGCTGCCGAATACTCAAATCTCGGGAAGTATTTATTTTTTGGAAAAATGTTTGAAACAAAAATAGTAGGGTTTCACAAAATCTGTCGGGTGGTATCATTATTTTTGAATTTTTAATGACCTTGAAAAGGTCTGTGAACAGAAATCTTCCACAAAAATCTCTGCTGTGACACGCAAAGATTTCTGTTCACAGACCTTTTCAACGTCATTCAAAATTCAAAAATAATGACACCACCTAACAGATTTTGAGAAACCCTAGTATTCTTGTGTCAAACATTTTTCCAAAAAATAAATACTTCCCGAGATTTGAGTATTCGGCAGCTCGAATTTGTCATGTTTGACTGATTATAACTCGATAACTGTCCGTTATTGAACTTTGTGCCCATTACATCTTTTGTTCAGTACATCATAAGCTACAACATGTTACGGATGACGAACAGGTGTTCAATATCATCTCTGGCAGGAACCGTCCTCGACAAACGAACAGAGCCACCCTAGATAAATCTACATAGCTGTTTAGTTTAGTTTAGGGCCCAAAAACACGCACGACCACCTGGTCGTTGACAAAATACGAATGGTCACTCAAAGGGTACTGACAAGTACCAGCCGTCATTGCAGGGGTATATAAGCCCTTGCACTTCTACTCTCGTGGGCTAGTACTATCGTAATCACGAATCGTGTCGCGTCGTGCTGCATCTCGGAAGTCAACTACCAGTGAGATCGGGCTAACGTTCCCCTTCGAATCAAAAGTTAACCGTATAGATTCCGCGAGTACGGTGTAAAATTCCAAATTCAATTCATTCGCGACAATTACACAATTGTAACACGAATTCTTATAATCAGAATATATTTGTGTTTTTTGATAATTAACGCAAATTCATTAAACCCATAATTATCGTCCAATATCCTAATCGAGTAATTGAACGTCCCCACACGATACAATCTTACCGCTCGGATTATATCATTAAATTATACTAGTTACGAGGCTTATTAACTATCCTAACAGCTCCCTGATTTCGCATCAGGTTCGTCTGTGCTTATATCCAAACTCCTAGCGGCTCCCCAATTCCGCATTGGGTTCGTCCGCGTACCTTTAACTAACAAACTGATACCATATTCCAATAACAACAACACTTCGCCGGCCACTCGTGCTGCTCGTGGCCTTGGCTCGTAACAACATATAAAAAATCCAACTGATTTAACCGGGATAGATTTTCCGTATGATTTGTGCGAGGTCCTTTGTATTGTGAATTGCAGTCGAACATTTTTGTTTTGCATGAAGATCGGCAGGCTATGTCGAGTAGTCGACTGTGCATTGTATAATAGACTAAAGTCCTCGGTTCCATCAGATTCGCATGGTTAAGGGAGAACCATGGCGAAGCTCTCGATCGAAGTGCACGCCGGTCGTTCGCGTGTAAACTATTTTAATTTTCATTTCGGCTCCGGTCGTGTCCGGGGGACCGTTAAAAAATGAATTGTGTACCTGTCGACGGTTTTCGATCTTCGCGTAGGCTTTGCTAACAAGTGAAATGGAACGAAACGGACGGGACAGGCCGCTTAAAAACGCGCCGCTGTGCCATTTTCCACTCTAGCCGTGGCGCAAGCCGTAGCCGAGTCCCATCGTCCACCTCGACGCGTTTAATAGATCGCGCACGCCGACTCGTGAATTCCATCCTGTCATCCCGACAACCGTGTTTTTCGTCCGGTTCCCGTGTACATACACCAGGTATAATTCCGGTTAGATATGTACACGAGTATGTGCTTGTTTTCCCAACGGGACGGTGTACACCAATGAAACGTCCTCCTCCTCCTCCTCCTCCTCCTCCTCCCCTCCTCCCCTCTCTCTCACTCTTGCTCTCTATGGTCGCGCAGCTCTCGCGGAGATTTCATTCCTATTCCAGGCTCGGTCGCACAGAGGACACGTGTCCCATCGGATCTTCCGTCACCGCTGCTTTCTATCGTGGCCGTATTACAACGATGAAAGGAGACTTGCCGAAAAAGTTTCGCCGCCGGACAATGCCCAATGCTGATGACGACGCTGACCCGCGCTCGTTTCCGCTAACGTTCCTCTCTGACGGAGGCCGCACTCGGAATTTATAGGCACCGGGGGAAAATGAATACCCTTATTTATACGGTGTTTACAGAGGACCGAATAACCGAGCGGACAATGCACGCGCTTATGTCTCTTCCTCCGGGAGCAGCTCGCTTGACTTTGTGGCGGTGTCTTTTGGGCGAAACGACCGATTACCGATTAACCCTTTCCAGTCCGAGATATTTTTACGCGAAAATTAAACATTTCTTTATTTTAAATCATTCAAAATTAAATATTTTTTCATTTTATGGACATGAAATTGGGCTGCTCCTTTTCTTACGTGACCAGAAATTTTTGCATTTCTCCTATTAATTTTTACCTTTTTCCTATGCTATCCAGTAGATTTGGACGAGAAGATGTGAGAAATCTAAGATTCTATTCTGGAGGATCAACGGTTCAAAAGTTATGAACGTTTAAAGTTGAGCAATTCCCAGTGCTTTTGCCAGGTTAGACTTATCCGAACCAACCAGTGGAGGTTTTATGACTTTGAACAGAGTAGAACGATGTGCGTTAGGCTTGAGTTTTGAAAATGTTGTGAAAATCGATCCAAGTATCGTGATTGTATTATATATACATGTATATAACATTTAAAGTGCATTTAACAATATTTGTTGAAGTTATGAAGCTGTATAGATGCATTGTAACAGAATCACGATAATGTTCGGTCCTCGTTATGTGTACGTTGCTGAACATGTATCTGCCATTTAATAGCTCATAAACTGCTTCATAGAAGTAACACGAATCTGATATAGCTAGACTTTCACATATAGAACGTGATTGTTTTAACATATATAAACTCGTTAATTTATGCGGGTAGTTATAATAATTTGATCAGCCACTGTACGTGTAGATTTTCTTTGACGATCAAAATTAAATTTAAATACGAAATGCATTTCCGATAAATTGGATACAAAATTCTTTTCGTATCGTTACGATTGAAATATTCCAGTAACCAACATTAAATGGGCCGATATTCGCAATACTTCATAAAATGTTTTATACAAATTTTAAAAAAACAAAAACAGACCAATATGGCTCTCCCGAGTTTACCCAAGTAGCGTTTCACTTCGGAGCGTGACGGATCAGACTCGTTGACGCCTAGAGAAATTTTTACTTTAAAAAAGGTAGCTATGCTTTCGTGTGAAAATTGATTGTTTTAAGATAAAAATTTCTCGCAACGCTCGCGCTCGAATGACTTGATCGCCAACTAAGACAGTAAGGTGTTATTGGATTTGTGGTTCGCAATAAAAATGCAAGGAAACGCGAGGAGATCGGAGGCCAAACGTAAACCCTCGATTGATTTTGAGTACGCGCAGGCTGGCTCGGTTAGCCCGTCACATTTCTCTCGCTTTCACCTCTCTCTCTATTATCGCGGAAAAATTTATGGGCATCCGTGCGCCGGTGATTGAGATGGCCGAATATAATGGCGTGGCTATCTGCGCCGGGATCTATGCTGCTAAACCCTCTGCTCTCTTCAGCCTCTCTTGAGAACACTGTTAACGGAGTTTTCGGCGTTAAATAAAACTGCAGGAGAATCGTAAACCAGAAAAATCGTGACCTCGCCGCCACCGAGACTCCACGGTACACAGTTTAAAAGTATTATAGCGGCCGATCAAGTTATTAGAGCCACCTGTACAAATTGACAATTTCACAAGCGAGGAATTATGTCAGAATCCTCTGCTACATTTCAACTATTTCTAGTACCTACAAAATTATTGTCAAAACTACCAAACATTTTTCTGGTCAAGCAGAATATTTAAATTTTTATAATACCATTTTTCACGAAATTATTTTTCTTCCTGATAAATTATATTAATGCCACATCATTTGCAGACATCACTCGTTGACAGTTCTATTTTTTTTTTAATAATTAACCCTCTGCAGCCCGATGTATGTAAAGTATTATTTCTAAATAATATCAAACATAAAACAGATCAAAACTTGCACTTTAGAACACAAGATCACCTTCATATCTCAAGTGGGACCACCCCCTTTCAAATACCTACCATGATAGTCCCTTTCATTAGGAATTCAGTGACTATAATTGCTCAAGGTTACTCAAGGTCACCTTAATTTTTCAATCGGGACTACCCCCTTTCAAATACCTACCATGATAGTCCCTTTCATTGGGAAGTCAGCGACTATAACTGCTCAAGATTATTCAAGGTCACCTTAATTTTTCAATCGGGACCACTCCCCTTTCAAATACCTACCATGATAGTCCCTTTTATTAGGAATTCAGTGACTATAACTGCTCAAGGTCATTCGACGTCACAGACAGAGGAATTGAAATTATTGAAAAATCTTTTCCGTACGTTATTTAGTAAATTAGAAGATTGTTATCGATCGACAGGAGTTTCTAGTTGGAAATTATATTATCGGCGCACGGGTTCGATCAAATTCTACACTAAATAACAATTTTGTAGTAAACTCAGACGTACGATTCGGATTGAATCAGTTGCGTCCTGAGACCACGTTTGCTTATTTAGTAAACCAATGCTTCTAATTGCCAGAAATAATCGGGTCGTTGAGCCCAATTTTAAAAAAGTTACACTCTGTAAAAGGGCATTCGACCACTTTCGTGGGGCACTGTACATCTCGCTAATACTTGAGGAGCACATTTCGAGCGAGATCTTCTGTCGAATTAAAAATGGAATCCACGCGAGATCCGCGCTCGAAATGCGGTCACCTATCAGTTGCATGCCATCTGGCATCGATCTGACCGGATCCGATGCTTATTGTACGATGATTTTCAGGGCGATGCGGAACGATTCGCAGAATTCGAGCAGCCCCGACAAAACGCGTGTAATTCGCTCGAAATTAAAACGATGCCATTTCGGTAGCCATGAACAGGTATAATTAGTAGAGCATTATTCCCCGCGTGACGTTGCACACGTTCACGACTCAATTATTCCCGTGGCGGCCAACAATGCTTCTCGACGCTCCGTTCGGAATGATAATTAGTTATCGATCTTATCGCAAAGAAATACAATTTGCATCGCGGATTCCAGCCCGGGTAATTTGAATACCTTTCAGCCAGCCCGAAAATATCCATATTGTAACTTTAATAGTTGCGCTGTAACAATTTATTTTAATTTATGACTGTTAACAGTTCCGTTCGAGCTCCAGGTGTGACGGTGTTCGCGAAGATTGCGTGAAATTATATGCAAAGCCATACTTTATAATGGAAACCCATATGAAGGTTGAACTTATTTAATCATACCTCCCTATTTTTTAAATGCGAACTTCAATTTTTACCAATAACGAGGAAATCCGCGTCTTTGAAGGACTACATAGCTTTCAAATAAGAGAAATTCGACAATTCTTGTAGTGGAAACTTCTGCAGAAGCATTGCCCGTACGCAATTGCTGGTCAGTGAATGAGTCTGATCCGTTACGCTCCGAAGTGACACGCTATTAGGGTAAACTCAGGGGAGCCGAGATCTGCAATCGCTATACAGGGTGTCCCAAAACTCCTTCAAGTCCGGGAAATGGGAGGTTCCTTAGGTCATTTGAAGCGACATTTTCCTTTGCAAAAATGGCCGCAGCGGCTTTGTTTAGGAGTTATTAGCGAAAAACACAGACCAATCTCAGCAATCAGAGCGCGACCTAGATGCGAGCTGGCACTGTCGGCCCGGCGCGCCAACTGTCTATTGGCCGACTGTGCCAAGTCGCGCTCTCATTGGTCCGTGTTTTTCGTTAATAACTCCTAAACAAAGCCGCGGCGGTAACTTTTGCAAAGGAAAATGTCGCTTCAAATGACCTAAGGAACCTCCCATTTCCCGGATTTAAGTTTTCACTTCGGTCGTGTGGTCAGTATTGCTGTGTATTTTTTGTATTTTTTAAAATTATCTGTTGTTGCAAATTCGGTATGCACTGTTACACGATATTTACGTAGCATTTATTGAAAGATACAACTGAATAAAATAACTGTGAGTAGTTACAATCGAAATTAGTAGACAGATTAAAAAATTTAAGGACATCCATTCGTAGCAGCTTACGAATATTATTGAAGAATGAAAAATATTTTTATTTGGCCCGTGTTTGTTGGACTGCAGATTTTGTGCATTTACAACGAAAATGAGTGGTTGCGGTTAAAAATAGTGGACAGACTGAAAAGCTTAAGAACATCAAGTGCAGCTTACATTATGTCAAAAAAATACCAAGACAACTTAAATAAAACACAAATTTTAAATTTTCGTCAATATTCATTATATCGCCTACAAAATAGGCCCCCTCCGAGGCAATACACTTCTGGAAGCGCAAAATCCAATCATCGAAGCACTTCTTATAAGCGTTTTCTGGTATGGCCTTCAGTTCCTTCAGCGAATTTTGTTTCACGGCGTCCACCGACTCAAAACGGCGACCTCGAAGGGGTAATTTGAGTTTGAGGAAGTAGAAAAAGTCACAGGGGACCATATCTGGCGAATACGGCGCTTGCGTCGATGACAGTTGTCGAATGTTTGGCGAAAAATTCGGTTATAACGGTCGCTTTGTGAGCTTTGCGATTTGCGAGCAGAAGCAAGACAGTGAGATGGCGCGTTGTCGTGGTACAAAATCCATGATTTGAACGCATCGTACCACTCATATGCTCGTGCTCTCGATATAACTGAATCACCGAAGGCCTTATTCAACATTTACAACGAATCGGTACACGAAATTTCGAGCAAACTCTTTGTTCAATTTTTTTTGCACGGTAACGATCGCAGAACACTCTTGGGATAGACTCAAAATCTGCGTCGTAGGTAATATAGTGTACAGTTCTACTAACTTCCAGAAGCAACAAATTTTTTAATACCTCTTACAAAGGGCATTTTAAATGAAGACGTCTCGGTACTCTTTCGACACAATGTATGAACATTATAGAAGAATGAAAAAATGTTGATGCAAACAAATTTTATTTTCCATAAAGTTCCGCAATCCACCGATCGAGTAATGATTCTCGTTGGTCCTCGGTAGCAAGAAAATTGTGTTGTACAATGAACAGAACGCATCACGCCTGTAAAATTCCATCGATTTTGCTGGATCCTCGTTGCCAGTCAAACTGCTAAAGTAGCTCGCGTGTCTGCGGCCCGGACAAGGCAGAAACGGCAGAAAAGGCAGGAAAGGCGGACGATAATTCCGGGGAAGTACACGGCTCGATGTGAAATGAGTGGTGCAAAGTTGAACTTTGCGATAGCGTTGGAATAGGTTTGCCGAGGGAAAGGGGTTGAAAGGAAGGAAGATCAGGAAGGAACACGTAATTCCAGAGGCTTAGCGCGTCCCAATTTTCGGGCCAGTAAATTCCAATAACGTCCGATGCCCTTAAACTCTTCGTATATCACGTCCCATGAACCATCGACCGATTTATAACGTCGGAATTCAGGTTATCGATATCCATTGGCAGTTCGTGCTTCTTAGAAACGATTCTTCCCTCGGCTTGCTTACGGTGGCAGCCGTCGTCGCGTTCTTTCGCACTCGCGCCGGGGACGACAACTTTCCAAACAAATCCGGTACGGAACCTGGAGATTTCTGGACTACCTGTATGTGTCCTTTTAGAACGGTTATTCGCTTCAGGACGCCTCCTACGGGGTGTCCGAAAAATGTGCTTCCTCGAACGGGCTGATTCCTGAGGTCATTCGAAGTACATAACTTGTTCCTTAAGGGGCCTATTCAAGATCAAGCATATCGCGCAACAATTATTGTGCAGAATGATGTTACGCAAATCGCTATTATTCACGATCAATCATGTCGCGCAATAGTCATTGTTGCTCAAAATGCTTGATCGTGAATAGGCCCCTTTAGCAAAAATCTTCTCCGCGGCTTCGTTGATGAGTTATTAACGCAAAACTCGGCCAATCAAAAGGGCCGTGGCGGAACTGTGAGGATGCGGAAGAGAGGGGGACAAGTCTTAATCTTAATCACTGCGGCCAATGTCAACCGCACGCTAAACGGGAACCAGCGTAGCTGCGCACTGAGTGGCCCGTGTTTTTCGTTAATAACTCCTAAACGAAGGCGCGGAGAAGATTTTCGCAAAGGTAAAAGTGACTTGAATTGATCTCAGGAATCATCCCTTACAAGGAAGTGCAACATTTTGCGGGCACCCTGTATAAATCCCGGAATTCCTTTTGACTCAGGGCGAAAACGACTCGTCAATTGGCCCGGGACGACGCGACGCGGCGCGGCGGTGCTCTTTGCCACGTGTGTGTTCCCACTGCTGTGTTTTTCCAATCGAGCAGCCGTCGGTTTGGTACCGTTGTGCCCGGTATGCGCCAACCCGAATAGGATTTCGAGCGTTCGACGGGAAAAATCGCTCGCCGGATAGCTACGACACACGGCGCACAGTTGAAAAGGCTCTAATTTCGATACACGGTGAAACGAATACGAGCGCGGGCACGCTCCCTCGCCGTTCGTTGCGGTGCCGAGTCGAGATTCCCGAGTTTGACCAGCGAGGATCAATCTTCTGCTTTGTATTCCCGAAGGAATCGATCGACGATACACCGTAGAGAAATCGTCGCGGTGAATGTTGCGGTCTGGCGATGCACACAAGCCGGTATGCGCAGGACACCGATGCACTCTGCACACCGGCCCACCGATGCGAACAAGGTTCGAACCAATAACTTGCACAACGCTTTGAACAGTCCCTTGGTTTGCGGCTTCGCGACTAAATAGTAATATCGAGAACGCCGCGCCGCCCGTGATATACTATTATCCGAGTATAATACTGTGCGTCGCGCCACCCAGCGTCGCGCGTTCCGCCTGCGGCCACGGTCGACGATCGCGACGGATTGAGGGGCTCCTGATCCAGCGGGATTTAGAGACGTTTTGTTAAACTGACCACAATTTCGAATTGATATTTAGTTGATTTCTACTCCATTCTAGGCGCCTACATTTAAACTACGATAATGTTTTACACAATTTTGTCGTACCACTGCAAGTTTGGATTCATTTTGAAGCTAGCAGTCTCTAGGTTCATAATTCATCGCTCATTTTGTTCTACGATTTTTTTCCATTACGTAGCGAGCGAGAAACTGAAGACTCGTTTTCTCTCGACATATGCTATCGTATTAGGTCAGGCCTGGGCATTTTTGTCTCAATTGAGACAAGACCGTCCCCACCGTAGCGCCCAGTGTCCCCCACCAGCATCCGCCGTTACTATAGTGATGCCAGAATCGTGGGACGTGGTATTTTTCCCCTCCGTTCGCTCAGACGACTCGGCCCCCCACTCTGATGTACCATCGTCTCGTGTAGCGCGTGCGCAGTAAAAGCAACGTAAGGAGCCGATGGTACGTCAGAGTGGGGGGTCGAGTCGGCTGAGCGAGCGAAGGGGAAAAATACCACGTCCCACGATTCTGGCATCACTGTATGAAGGAAGGACGCATTTCGTCCGTCGCAAGCAGTGCGCAGGCCTCGTGCATCGAAGCCGCGAGGAGCGCCACTGAAAGGAAGCTTGGTGGGGGAAGCAGGCGTTTGAGGGGCTCCACCCGTACCCAGGCCTGTATTAGGTGAAGTAAAAAGTTCTGAGCGTTTTTCGCTTTATTTCGACGATGAAAAACGCTCAGAACTTTTTACTTCACCTAATATACTCAAACCTCTGTGACAAGTTTGCATAATTTCTTCCGCGACTGAAACCACGACATATTTAAAAATTGAAGCTTCTTCTTTCCAATGACACCTATAAATTGGTTTACGATTTTTTTTAATCAGTTTATCGAGCTTCCGAATTTCTCCTTTTAATTCTTTTAACGAATCGAAAGTCAAATTTTTAATTATTTTTAATTGTAATAAGTTAATGATAAGTAGACTGCGGATATTTGTGCAAAATAAAAGTTGTCTGCATCGATTGCAAGAAATAGAAACCAAATTGACTGTTATTTCTTCCCTTAATAGTTTTAATAGAGGAGAAATCATATATTGGCATTTTCTATTTTTTACATTTTCGAACAATTTCAATCTACTCAATTTTGCTATAAGTGCATAAAGACCCGCAGTCTAATGATAAGGAATCTCTGCATTTTGCAGGATCGAATGAAAATTGATAGACAGAGTATACAAGCGTGAACATTCGTGTTTGAATTTGCACAAATAATTTGCTCTTCGATGTGTGGTGCTCGAAGGATAAATTCGCACAAAGCTTTGTCTTTTCATTCGAAAGTATTCAGATAGCGGTGAAAACATTTCTGGCAAGGTTAAAAGCGAACGAGATGTTTATGTGTATCTAATTGATACTTGAACCAGTGCAGACCACAGGTGAAACTCTTTTCACGCTTTAGATTTCCTACCACCCGCCAACTCTGAGAAACTACGGTGGCAGTATTAAAAGATAGAAAACTCAAAGGCCCTCTTATTCCACGTAGACGGTTGTTACTGGCATCGGGCTTAGCGTTTTGGTTCCTTTTCCCACGCTGGATCATGATTCAACTGTATAATTAGAAAAATGATTAATACGTTCATATTCGCTCATTTATGTTATAATGGAACAATTATAAGAACCACTAGTATAAAGTGACCAGGCTATATTAATACTTAATCAAATAAGTTAAAGAAATAATAACAATTCAGTGTATCTGAACATCATTGAAAAAATGTGTGTGTTATATGTATTTGCATCGTAATAATCAATAACATATTTTAGAAAGATAATAACTAGATTGCGGATTTTATGCATTTATGACAATGGGTATTTGTAATTTAATGTAGTGGACATTTTTAAAATATTTAAGGACACCAAACTATTAGTTTCAGCTTAATAGGGTAATTAAAAGAAGAATACAATTTTTAATTGGCTCCTGTGTCCTGTGATCAATGCAAACATTTTATATTTTGCATAAAGAATCCGCAGTCTAATAATAACAATTCAGTGTACCTCCACATTTCAAAAATTATTATTTTATTTATATTTGAATCTTAATACTTAATCACATACTTTGGAAAGATAATTAGAATTCAGTGTACCTAAAGATCCATTTAAAAAATTTTTACTTTTTTTGCAAAGTATTTTTATGAATTTTAGGGGATTTGTTCTCCAAAAGGCTGGCACTTTCCGCATTGAAAATGTCAGGCTACATTTATACATATTTCACTAATGTTCCGAATGGTTTCTCATTTTAAAAAATATGAAAATTATACTGCATGCTTCCTTACTTAATCGTTTATAAAAAAGGTGTCTTCACACTTAACAAACTTAACTTTGTTAATTTCAGCAGTTACTTCATAAAAATTTGCACAGAAACTCGCACAAGAAAATGTCTTTCCATCGAGGAAAATAGATCACGGATTATCCAAACTGTTGGAACAATATACACATATTGATTCCCAGATTCGCGTTTGACAAAGTGTTTCCTTTTTTCGAAAATATCTACGGCACGTCTAATCGTATTTTCACGATATTTTTTTATTGTTTCCTCTGGATGTGACAATGAACGGACGGAAAATTGTGCAAGCAATAAAACAGCGAAATAAAAGGAGTTGATGGGTAATATGTAACAATGGTTAAAACTCGCCCGATAGCAAACCGATATCCTCGTGTCTCAATTTTTCAACTGAAAACTAGAAAAATAGACCGCATTGCATCAACAGCGCGAGAAAGAAAACACCCGACGGATTCGAGATATACTTGGTGAATTTCGAACACGGTAAATAATTGATACCCAACAGTGGTAAAAATAAAACGCGGTTGAAATTTCACCGATAGCTTTCTAGAATGTTTCCGAAACAAACAAATAGCTCGCACTCTCCCCGGCTGGTGTATTTCAAGCTGATATTAATTAATATTAATTTACATAAGCGCGAACTAAATAGGGATCGTATGTACGTGGGTATTTGCTTACAATATTCGGGTTCGCTTGTCGATAATAAATGGCGGTGTAACGGACGAAAATTATGTTGTTTCATACACTGGCTACACGCATACAGACGGCTATTATCCACAATCTAAATGTGAAGTATAACTGTTGTACATAACTGACGTTATAACAAATAACACGAATTCCTATATATCCTTTGGGAGTAATTTTCGGACTCCAGATAACTTACCACTGTTTGTTTGAATTAATGAACGCTATATATCCTGAAATCGCTCGACCCTTAGATCGTATCTACTGATAGGTTTTCTATCGTCTATGGTGTAAAAAATGTGTTAAATATTCACAGAAAACTGGCGACAATGATCTTCGAATACGTTGTCAAACTTCTACACTGTTTAATCAGCTGTGATTCATGGTTAATGTAAGCGTTCATTAATTTCTTTTTAATGGACCTTTTAACCACCACATCCGTGGCATTTTTCTGATTAAAATGAGTCCAAGCACGACGCAATTTGCATCATATTTAGTCGTATAATACACGATTTAGTAGAGCCTCTATTATCCGAACCAACGATATCTGGATTCTCATTGGATCTAAAGTTATGCAAGCCGGTTTATTGTACAAATTCGAGAAGATATATCACAGCAGGTAGTGGTAAACTAATAGTTTAAAATATCACTGTATTGGGGTTCGGATAATCGAGGTTCTTCTGCTTCATCATGGATAGAACGAGTAAATTGCGATCCAAATTGTGTTGTGTTTGGACTCGTCTCGTTCGAGGAAACGTCGCGAGCATGTCGGGGTAAAGCTTTCACGAAGAAAATGATGAAAAAGCAACGGGGGGGGGGGAGCATTGTCAATAAATTATTATAATTTTGCCGATGTACATACATCTGATACCATATCGCGTTACCCTCCTGATCGATCGAACAGCTATGCCAACGTCGCGTCGCCGCGTCGAGACTAAATTTTTCACGAGCATCATGCGCATCTCTTTCGCATATACGGAAGCATTACCGTATTTCGATTTCGTTCCCAGTTTGAACGTACAAAAACGACGACGCGGCACGATAGCCGGCGAATCTAATGGCGGCATTTGTATGCGGAATGTCGCCGTATCCCTCCCCGTGATATTATTATTAGTGTTGTTCGCGGTGGAGGCAGTGTAAGTGATCAGAAGTGGGCGGGATGAGGTGGGGTGGGGGGCGGGAGAGGAGAGGAGGGGAGTTTGTGTCCTCTTGGCGCCTGGTTGCCGATGTTCCTGATCAGACCAATGTGTAGTCACCGAGTTGGCCGGTGGTCTGAGCACCGGGGATTCTCAGCAGGTTCACCAACTAACCTATCGGTTTCTGGTCGACTGCCTCGCTTAATGGGAATTGAGAAGTTTCGACTCGGTTACCGGGTGCGATAATTCATCCCTCTCGTGGTAGCGGACGGCGTATGCTGTCCTAACCCCCTGCCGTTCGAACCCCCTCCTGCCCCCGCCCCCATCACACCCCCCACACCCCTTTTCGACTCGTATAACGCTATCACGATGAAAGCAGCAGGCGCACACGGATCGGTTGGTCTGGTGTGCCGATGGCGGCGCCGGCGCCATCGCTATTCGCTATCTCTTACAATAACAACCAATTACCGCGCTATATAGAATTCTTCTCCCGGACAGACGTAACACCCGGCAACACGCGTTTTACCTGCTCGATGGATCGGATACCAGCTATTATCTCTCCTAACTACCGCAAAAGTTACCGCACTATCGCCTACCTACCTGTACACTCCCAGACAAAACCGTTCCGCGTGTCCCGAATAGTCCCGATATCCTTTATTTCTTGCATCTTGAATCGATTCAACGCCTCGCGACGAAACTTACGAGTGATACTGAATAATAGGGGTGGAAATTCGGGTTCCGATTGGGTCGAGTATTTCTCCCGGGCTTGTTTTTACCTTTTATGAATAATGTTTTTTCAAATCCTGAAATTATAAAAATATGAGAATGATTGACAATTCTGTTTACCTCGCCAACGAGAATACATTCTCATTGAATTGTACAAATATATTCAGGGTAAAATATTTATTTTGATGTATTTTAATCTTGTTACGAAAAAATACCGCAGTAATAGGTACAGTTGCCCTAAAATTACTGACACCAAATGACCCTAGAATAGCTGGCTACAATCTGTGAAGAGATTAAAAGAATTTGAGGATACTGAATGCATAGACTGATTGAAACTATCACGGTGAGAAATGAACTCCTATTTGGTTCCTCTGTGCTGCAATTGTCAAAAACAATGTTCACCTAAAGATGCAGTGCAAAATGTGTGCCAAAGTCTTCGGACACCCTCAAAAAACGAATTGTTTTTCTAACTACTTTTTTTTTTGGAACAGAGGAAAAAATGTTTTTACGCGCGACCCCTCCCCCCCTCTCCAGTTCCATATAAGGCGGCTGAGGGGAAGAGTGTGGGACTCGGCTCCGCCAACGATGATAGACGGCGGAAACAGGACTAAATCCTTGCTCATACTCACTAAAACAACCTCTGTTCAGGGGCCAATTCTATTGGCCCCTTTTTAGCTCATTAGCATGCCGGGAGTTGGATCACATGTGACTCGTTTTTCACATACTACAATGTGAACCTCCTCCGGCCCTCCGCCACATCTGTTCTTTGCTATTAAGCCTTTTTGAGACTTAACCCTCATCCGTCCCTCGTGTCAATTTGACAGAGGTTTCCCGAAATAAGTTATACTGTTCTGTTATTTGTAGGTAGATTTACCCGGAACTTCGTGACTTTTATTTTTTTAATACCGAAGAAAAACCGAAGATGTAAATGTTAACTCATCAATTTCAATAAAAAAACCTAGAGAAATAACTACTATTTAGTACCTTGTTATTTCTTCGATCTTTTACCACTGTATCTAGGTGCACGGTAGTGCACCAGCCAAGTTCCTCGCACTTCCTTTTACACGAAACAACTTAGCCGTTTTTTAGAGGCTTATAACTCGGCACTGGAGGCAGATGGAGAGATGTAATTTCGTACACTTGTTAAATGCTATCATGTCTCAATATTGACGAAACATTAATCTTCCAACATTCGTAGGTTCCGAAATATAGGACCTCAAAAATCGCTTTTGTCACTGACTGACTGACTGACAGATCATCAAAACCTTTTGGGTACTTCCCATTGACCTACAAGCTTGAAATTTGGTACATAGGTCCACCATAACAAACACTCAAAGGAATAATGATCAAAGTTTGAAATTTTACACCTTAACGGGGTTGTATTAAAAAAAAAACATTACGAAATAGGTTATGTATGGAGAAAATGAAATATGCCGCTTTTCCCATAAGGAACCGTGTAAATTCCGGAAAGAATCATCTGCTCTCTTCGAACGTCCGTACAGCGCCATTCGAGGTAGTGGCGAAAAGCTGAAATTGTTAGATTATGATAAGGTAGAAAATGACATTAAAATTATAACAAAAAAATCTAGGTGAAGTTGGGTTCTAATTCGCCGGCAGAGTGTTAATCTTTGATACCTTACTTGATAATTGATGAAATTTCAACAAAAATTGATGAAATCCCAACAAAACCATTCTGTAATCAGGAACCAAGTTCCTATGGCCGTAAAAAGGTGTGAGATCAAACAAAATACGGCCAAGTTCGTTAGTTTAGAAATACCTCTTGCAATACTGAAAAAAGCGTTTGTAAAAATTAGTTTAAAAGAACGCTATTTAATTTTTCATGAATTACATGGAGGGCTAAATTATTCCAACTTGGCCGCTACCTGACACCTTTTATGGCCATTGGTTTAAAAAGTAACGGCCAAGTTTAAATAATTTAGCACTCCATGTAATTCATTAAAAATTAAATAGCGTTCTTTTAAACTAATTTTTACAAACGTTTTTTTTCAGTATTGCAAGAGGTATTTCTAAACTAACGAACTTGCCCGTATTTTGTTTGATCTCACAACTTTTTACGGCCATAGGAACTTGGCTCCTGTTTACAAGATGTTTTTGTTGGGTCAATTTGACAACGAGGGACAGATTCAGTTCGTGAAATGAGGGACGGATGAGGGTTAAAAGCATTAGTTTACTCGGTAAACAATTTATAAGATTAATTAAAAGCTACCACTGATCGATATTGCGAAAATTTAAAATATGCCTTATGTAGATTTAAGGAAATTATTGCACAAAGTTTCAACAATTTTCAATGATATTTAAGTCAGGTGCAAGCTACCTAAAGGATAATAATTACATTGCGGATTTTTGTGCAAAATGAATATTGTCTGCACTCATTACAGGGAGCTACGTATACGTTTCGCTAGTTAAATCATTTTAATGAGTGGAAAAGTATTTTTAAAATTATTAAATTCTTCATATATTTTTACCCATTTTTGCAATAACATCCACAGTCTAACAAAAATATTTGTTGGACAGTGTTATGACGTCCATTTCTTGCTTTCGAAAAATAAACCATAACTCCTTCCTGATGTCGCATTTTCGTTTCATTTCATGCCACGTGCGAGCACTTCAAAATCCCCCTTTCATCAAAATACACGCATACACGTCTGCTCGCACGCTTCCGTATAATTAGACTAGACGGTGTGGAAACGAAATTACCAAAGTTTGTTGTTGTATATTTTTTTTATAGTCAACTTGCATTCCTTTAATGTAAACACCATGCAAATTTTAATATTCTGTTCGGGGTGCACGGGGGAGCAAACAATTGTTTCACAATCGCTTTAGAAACGCGATGGTACCTATATCAACTAGTTTCGGTACTTTGCGAGTGTGCGTGACAGTAGCTATCAAGTATAACATTTTCGTTCTATTTTAACAATTTAATTTAATTTTAATTTATGTTGATTCAAATTTATATATACCGTGACATACTTAATTCAACTTTTAATAATGTTCCCATTCCCAATATACAATGTACAGGGTGTATAAAAAGTAATGGTCATCCGTCCTAGGGGCGAATCTACACCTCTGGATCGGTGGACATTTGTAGGAGAAACTTGCCGCAAAATTGTTTATAACAAAGAAAATTGTTGTTAAAGTTTTTTTTTACATCAACGCCTTCTGCTCATCGAGAAGAGAAAAAGTTTGAAAGGAGCCGTATGTCGCAAACAAATAGTTATTGAGATATAAGCTGTTAAAGTTTTTCAAAATTTGATTGTGTGGAATTATATGTATAGACAAAAGCCTACTACACAGTCCACACGTCCGTGTCGATGAGACAGAACACATGATCGTGTGCGTGCCTCAAGGCAAATGACATTTAAAGCGACGAATGTCCCTTTAAATTTTGTTTGCCTCGAGGCTCGAGGCACGCACACGATCATGTTCTGTCTCATCGACACGGACGTGTGGACTGTGTAGTAGGCTTTTGTCTATACGTATAATTCCACACAATCAAATTTTGAAAAACTTTAACAGCTTATATCTCAATAACTATTTGTTTGCGACATACGGCTCCTTTCAAACTTTTTCTCTTCTCGATGAGCAGAAGGCGTTGATGTAAAAAAAAACTTTAACAACAATTTTCTTTGTTATAAACAATTTTGCGGCAAGTTTCTCCTACAAATGTCCACCGATCCAGAGGTGTAGATTCACCCCTAGGACGGATGACCATTACTTTTTATACACCCTGTACAGTGTTCCATGAAAGTATTGGAACGCCCTTTAAAACAGAATAACTTGTTTATAATTGAATCAAACTACCTGATTTTTTATAATCAATTAGAAGCATTGGTTTACGAAATGATATGAAAAAAAGATTTTCCTATAATTATAATTTACAAGGTTGCATGCAAAAATAAAAAAGGCATTTTTTAAAACATTTTTATTTGGGCCCTCAATGAAAATTTAAAATATATGTTTTGTAGATCTATATTATGTAGTTATACATATACTGAAAATTCCATCGAAATCGGTTGACGTAAGAAAAGACGACACGCATCGAAAGATGTACGATTCTGTGGTTTTTATGCAGAATCTGATCAAAAGTCGTGTAAAACTGTGATTTTCACCATTTTTAATGTTTGTTAATCGATTTCGATGAAAGTTTCAACATGTGAATATAACGAACATATATCTTAAATTTTCATTAAGGGCCCAAATGAAAAAGTTTTAAGTTTTAAAAAATTCCATTTTTATTTTTGCATGTACCCTTGTAAATTATAATTTTTGGTAAATCTTTTTTGTATATCATTTCGTAAACCAATGCTTCCAATTGATTATAAAAAATCAGTTCGTTTGGTGCAATCATAAAAAAGTTATTCTGTTTTAAAGGACGTTCGAATACTTTCCTGACTGACTATATTTAATTACTATGGAGATTGATACTATTTTAACGTAACAAGCTCTGAAAAATTAAGAAAATAATTTACTAAACGAATTCGAAATACAATGAAATTATACATATCCAAAAAGTAATTATTTTTCAGTGAAAATTTCATTTATATTCGTCATAGTTCGAAATTTATACCGAAATACTAAATTCTTCGATCTGGGCCACTGTGCGCCGCAACGTGATGAAAAATTGCTTTTCTTAATCGCTAATTACATATTCATGGCACAAAGTCCAATTAAAATAAACGAATACTCGGTCTGTGTGATTTTCAGTAGGTTTTAATCCCTATTAAAGAGATCCGTAATATGAAATTTAATCGAACTTTGCTTCGTGCTGGTAAAGGAACAAAGTTAAATTACTGGTAGCTTCGCTGTGTAAACAGGACGACACAGGATACACAAGCTTTAATGAGTTAAGATTTAACTATTGGTTTTATGTTTTCTATATATTACACGACCCCCGTTCTTCTTTATCCAATTATTTTATTTTATTTTAAATGCAAGTATTTTTAATTGCACTGTGAAAAATTTATTTACAAATGTCGAAACTGTTCACAAGAACCACTACTCTATAATGATTTTATTCTAGAATCTCTGAGATTGACGAACACAATTTTCATTTAACGGTACTTTGTGTACAGAGTGTATACAAAGTAATGGTCGTCCGTCCTAGGGATGAATGTACACCTTAAAATTGTTTAAACCAAAGAAAATTGTTGTTGAAGTTTTTTCTACATCAACACCTTCTAGGTAACAAGAAGAGAAGAAACAGATTTGAAAGAAACAGTATATTCGCAAACAAGTAATAATTGAGATTTAAGCTGATAAAGTTCTTGCAAAATTTGATTGTGCGCAGTTAGACGGATAGACAAAAGCTTACTACTTTGTTTTTGTAGTTTTGAAAGATGAGTTAAATAAATTTGCGTACCACCCCTCCCCCCCCCCCCTTCCGTATTTTGTTGGACTCGGGGGAAACAGGTCTTCGGTTGGTATATTTTGCAACTTCGAAGTTATGATCTGAATGGACAGGGAATTCCTCGCACGAGAATTTATAGTTTTATTTGAAAATTTAAGTTCATAATTTTTGGTCCCCTGGGTGAAAGTTTAACCCACGTTTTTCTTATTTGGGGGATGTAACATTAATTGCACTGTTAAACAATTATTTAAAAATGTCGAAACTGTTTCCAAGACCACTGTTCTTCTTCCTGTAACGATTTTATTCCATAATCTTCGAAATTAACGAACACGATTTCCATTAAATGGTACCTGAAACGTGTTTGATACATTTCTCTCGTTTACAAAATGTAACTTAAATTACACTAATGAAAACATATTGAAAGGCATTGAAACTGATTACCTAGTCAAAGGAAAATACTATAATATTCTCCCTCGGGTTTAAATACAGCGGACAAGCGCGTTTCTGGCATAGATTTCGGCGAGTTCGCAGTGCTGCAAGTCCATCGATACGTATTAATTTCAATTCCTATGAATTTCATTCGCGGAAATATTGAAAGTGCATTGTTGTGCGCATTAATGTCATTCATGATGCGCAATAAAAGCTACGGAATGGATTCGGAATTATGTGATTGACGCGTGGCAAATTCCGGCAACTAAACTTGGCATCGAGACCGTGACACGCGTTGAAACACGAGATTGATATCGAACATTTACTTCGATACCCCAGCCATGCACGCTCGTATTATCTGCATTTCTAGAGCAGTATGCTTGTTCTCTATGCATATATGTAAAATATATATAAAAATATATATATCTGTGTGTGTGTATATGTATATGTATGAATATATCAAGGATTTATGGAGCAGTCGTCTCGATTTTTCGTATTTTCGATGACTCGGATATGTTCGTGTACTGTGCAGGTAATATGAACCGGGATTTGAAAAGCTTGCTAAAAATACAAGAAATTGCTTTCCCTGACGAAATCTGTGCGAGACATCCGAAAAATTATGAACTCGTGCAGTTTTGTTTCGAAACATACAATTGTTTTGAATTTTAGGAACTGAAAGAAGCGCTAATCGATAGAGAAAGTGGAACACCTAGAAAATCTGTAAAGATTTACAAGAAAATTTATACATATTGGGTTGTGTAATAAATTCCCGCGTTTTTTGTATTTTATTTTTTTCCCGCAATTTTGTGTTTTGTTAAGTAAAGTATATACATGTATGCATTCAGAAATCTTTTTCTTGCTCTAGAAACCTATCTGCTTCAATTTTTCGAATTCGTTAATTTTAATAAATTTTCAGGCGTTCTCAATGGAAGTTCCAGGAGGCAGAAAAATTTATTTTCGACATCTGCTCGACATCTCGCTCAAGTTGTGTGGCACCCAAGGTCCAAGTTTTTGAGTAAAGCCCATGGAGTGAAGGTGGTTGGCGATGGTAAGTGATGGACCATATTCATTAAATAATTATGAATAATAATATTACATTATATATTACACAACATATTGTAACATTATTTCTATTATTACAACATATTACACATTATTCATCGTCATCTGCACTCAATCTTTCCGCAGACAAATTTTAATTCGAACTGTTCGAGCATATTTATATAGTAATCAGTGCCGGAACTAGGGCGTGGCGAAGGTGGCACCTGCCACGGGCGCAACGGTCGTAGGGGCGCAACGAATGTTTAAGAATATGAATTTTCATTAGAAATTGAGAGTTTCAAATTCCAAGCCACGACATTAATGAACGACCTCAAAGACAAGGGTATGAACCATTTTTAAGTATTGCAGAAAATATACGAATTATCGCTTGAAAATGTATATCCTAACATAGTCACAGCTTTGAGAATATATTCTTGTGAATGCCCGTGACGACGGCTACATGCGAACGTTCCTTCAGCAAGCTGAAGCTTATTAAATCGTATCTGCGCTCCTCTTTGCGACAAAAACATTTGGCGAATATGTCTATTTTGTCAATTGAGAAAGAAATAGCAACCCGCCTCAATTACGATGAAATAATCAACCTATTTGCGGAAGCGAAGTCTAGAGAAGTTTTGATATGAATAATCTATTACCAAAAATTTTGTAAAGGCTTATACACTTATACGTATGTTTCATTCATTTGTAATAATTATACGATATGGAAAAATATTTGAGTTCAATACATTTTCCCATTATACTACATAGATGGTAGGGGCGCCTGCCAGGTTGTTGCCACAGGCGCCGAAGCGGCTAGTTCCGGCTCTGATAGTAACATCTCGATACGTCTTAGAAATTAATTAATAAAACTTGTTTGATCCCAATGATTTTTTGTATGATTCTTTGGGTAACTTATTCGTGGTATTTTTCTTATTAAAATGAGCCTAAACACGACACAATTCATACCACATTTATCGTTTAATCGAAGTGTATCGTGTTGGGGCTCATTTTAATAAAAAAAATGTCACAAATACGTCACTAACAGTGTCGCAGAGGAATAAACAAATTCAAAAAAGTTTGGTCATGTTTTACTCTCAGCTTAGCTTTTGAGAAGTATGCAAATACCGTGCACATCTCTTGCACACACATGGAGTTGGGCGAAAATTTTATTGAAATAAAAATTTCGAATAAACTGTGTTTAAAACACACTTGGGAAAAAGCCGCTGCATTCGAAACTTTTATTTACATAAAATTGTTGCCCAACTCTGCATGGAGGCATTACCGTGTCAGCTGAAATCCCATTTTCCCCGCAAACGGTCGATGCCTTCGGAGCGGTTCGATGAAACGTTTTTCTGTGGCAGCAGCGATTATCTGTCGCGCGAGTCCCCGCGTATCAATTATATGAAGCGGCGCAATTATATGAAGTAACGGTTGTATTTGCACGTCGGTAATCCTTGCCCGGGCATCCGCGGAAAGACTATTATCGTAAATGAAAGCAGGGGACGAGAGCGAGGATGGGGACCGGTACACGCGCGATACATGCATAAGGGAATCCGCTAATCGGCGTAGAAATACCTTGATCCATGTTACGCCAGTCGCCATTGTGTTTCGCTGCCTGACAGGTCAGACGATAAATTGACTTGCTCAAATTAGTAGGTTTATCCCTGACGATACATTACCCGGAGGTGGTTTGGAGATCTGCGGATAGGAGTTTCACCGAATTAATCTCCCTCATCCTCTTCACCTGTCGGCCCTTTGCTTCTTTCGTCCTTCAAATATTAACTACAAGCCTTCGATCCTCCGCTTCCTCGATCTTCCGAATTCTGGATCCGCGAAGCGTCGCCGAGACGTTTATGTTTATTCTGTTCGGTGTATTATGCGAGTTGAATTGAGGAGGCGGCCTCCGACAGAGTTGTGCAGAATTACAATTGAATTACTCCAGACTTATAATTACAAAGTAATTGAATTACATTGTAATTCAGTTATATTGTAATTTATAATTCAGATCTTCATTCAATTAAATTACAATGTAATTCGTAATTGCAATGGAGTACAATTATAAAATACATTATAATTGAATTACATTGTAATTTATAATTCAGATCTACATTCAATTAAATTACAATGTAATTCGCAATTGCAATGGAGTACAATTATAAAATACATTGTAATTCAATTATATTGTAATTTATAATTCAGATCTTCATTCAATTAAATTACAATGTAATTCGTAATTGCAATGGAGTACAATTATAAAATACATTGTAATTCAATTATATTGTAATTTATAATTCAGATCTTCATTCAATTCAATTACAATGTAATTCGTAATTGCAATGTTACTGCGGGAACACTGCCGTGAAGAACACGGCTGTTGGACCGTTAACCCGCGGTTACGTATATGAAAGAAAAATATAAAAATATAACGCACTTCTTCAAAGTTCTGGGCTATAATTTGGAAAGCTGTATTTTAATTGTATTGTATTTCAATTATACAATGTATTTCAATTATATTGTATTTCAATTATACATTGTATTTCAATTATACATTGTATTTCAATTATATTGTATTTCAATTATATTGTATTTCAATTACACATGTGATTAAAATACTTAGTAATTGAATTACAATGTACTGAATTAGCACAACTCTGGCCTCCGAGAATATTCGGAGACCATTGCGAAAAAAAGAAAGGTGTCTCACACTTAACAATTTTTTGACCCATAAAAATTTTGCACAAAAACTCGCACTGGAAAATTGCTTTCCATCGAGGAATAGATCACGGATTTTCAAGTACCTCCTCTAAACTGTTGGAAAAATATATTGACTCCCAGATTCGCGTTTGACAAAGTGTTTTGTTTTTTCGAAAATATCTATGGCACGTCTAATCGTATTATTAGCGAAATATTATTCGAAATATTAGCTACCAGTCTTCGATTTTCTGCCACGTCGAACCTCCGCTTCCTCGATCTTCCGAATTCTGGATCCGCGAAGCGACGCCGAGACGTTTATCTTTATTCTGTTCGGTGTATTATGCGAGTTGAATCGAGGCGGCCTCCGAGAATATTCGGAGACCATTGTGGAAAGCGACCGGCCGTTTCGATGGAACGAAACGAAACGGAACGGGACGGAACGGGACGGGAATGGTATGGCAGGCAGCTAGCGTTACAAGAATAGAACGAGAAACTAGGAACGAGGAAAACTGTGATGGATATAGGATCTCTAAGAGAAATGCGGAGAGCCTGCGGGCTTGTTTAACGAGTAAAGTCGGTACGACCTTCTCTGTAGGTCTTGCTATCGGCCACGTAACGCGGAGCCAACAACTTTAAGACGAGCTAACCAACCATCTAACTCGTAATAATCTCCGCTACACCCTTTTAATAAACCCTCATTCGCGGGAAACTGTTTCGCCTGGCGCGGCGGCGTCGCTCTCCTTTGCGCTTTCCTCGCCGCGTTCGCCAGTCAATAAATCGTGAATTAATCTCGATTCAAGCTAGTCGACTACAATGCTAAATGGGCATTTTGGTTTTGAACATTCAAGAAATTTTCATATGCACCCTCTTTAACCCCTTGCCTTACGATTTATTTTACGGTTTTAGTGACTGGAACTTGTTTTTGGAGATCGTAATTTCCTAAGAAAGGAGAATATTTATATAAATTGTATGCCTATATGTTATCCAATAGCTCTGTATATTAACAAAACCAAAATAGAATTTTATTTCGGTTTAAAGCAGAGGTCCCAAAACTTTTTTATCTCGTAGACCACGTGCAAATTTTTTCTGTTTCGGGTAGACCCCCCGCCTTTCTAATAATGAATTGTTACAAATTCATCTACTTTAAATGTGTTTTTGACAGCTGACACAGTGCTACTCACTTTGATATGTTTATCTGTAGAGTGAAAAAGTTTTAAAAAAACATGTTAAGTTTTATATATTTATTCATTAAAACGACGCAAAATACAAATCTAGTAAAATTATAACATAAAATAGCTACACAGAAAATTACAGTAAAAGCTCCTTCGTTGTCCAAAGGCTGGGGGTTTGAGCGGACAACGACCGTGCCCGGACACTATTTTTCATTTATGACTGCGTCTTTAGTGACACGGCTAGTTAAATGACAAAGAAAAGCATTCGCAGTCAAAAGCAGTCAACTGTCTGGCTTTAAAAAACTCCTTATTTCCTTGCCATATTCCTTTCCTATTGTTCTCCGTTCTGCGCGGGTCTAGACAGTCCTGGGACACATCTGGCGATCAGATCCACGCAGGCCTAATCCTCTCGTTGACAGGCAGTGGAGTGGGTAGGCACTGGACAACGATCGTGCCCACGATTCAGGACAACGAAGGAGCGATTACTGCATATGCTTTTAATGGGAGGGATGAGCCTGATACTTCAGTAGCAAATTTTCAATATTTGGCTTCAACTTAGTCAGGTTTCTTGTAATTAGTTCTTCTTGTGTGTGTAATGTGACATTCGTTTCTTCAATGTAACTGTATGGATCGATAAACCACTATGGCATTTCCATAGTCAAAACATCCTCAAACCTAGTATCAAAGTCTGCGTGAAGCATATATTTAAATGTTGAACATGGGTTGAAACATCATCATCCTGGCACACAGTGGGCTGGATCGAAGATTTTAGTGACATTTTGCCAGGAAATGAACTTTCACATATCGATGTATAATCAGTTGGTACTGTCTTTCGAATGTCCACTGACCTCAAAAATGGAAGAATTAATAAAATTAAATGAAAATTGTAGTTGTACCAAGCTTTTAAAGTTGAACGTTTTAGAATCTACGTTTGACACCCGAAGAATGTCCTTTCTTTTTCGCGATATTTTCACGATCTTGTTCAAGATTTCAGCCCCGTTTTTTTTCTATAGTAAAGAGCATTAATTTCTGTTAAGAAACTATAATTTCAGTTACAATTATTATATGCAATGTATTAAAAATTTAATGTTCAATGTAGGACAGAAAAATGTCAAAAATTTTACAATTAACAAGCAATATCTTTTTGTACCCGTTAGAACCCGCGTTCGGACAAATCACAATGTGTTCAGGACACTTTCCTTTAGATAATGTGTAAAAATCTCGTCCACCTCCGTCTATCTCTCTGAGTTATTAACGTTTAAAGTTAGTAATGTCACGTTATTTCGCATGCGTTCGGTAGCCACCATCGGTACTCCACGGTCTGCGGGATATTAAGACATGTTTCTAAGGAACTCTTTAGATTCCAAAGACACATATACCTACAAATTGTTAAAGTTAATTTTAAAAATAATGCGTTTAAATAAAAAATTAACTTGATTTCGACAATTGACTTCGTTAAGTACGGATGTGATTCAGTAGCATGATGGCAATACCGCAAGGCGATTCTTTTCCAATCCAGAAAATGCACAAATCACAGGAATTGAAATAGAAATAATTAAAAAATTTTATACAATACTATACAAGTAATTTCGTCTCCATATGCAATAGATGCTGAAAATGATATTGTGGTATGACAATAAATGGTATTATACGCCAGCCTCCGTTCACAAACTCTGAATACAAGGCACGCAAATAATGATTTATTTATTTATTTATTTATTATTATAAATTTTTAAAATTACAAAATCCGGAAAATTGCAAGAACAGCAACAAATCAAAACGTACTTCACACTTTACATACTATTATTAACATCTGACCGACGCATATCAACAAATAGATTAAAATCATATAAAAAGAAAAGAAAATTATTACATTCTGAAGCTATGCAGTTACTTAAATGAGGACAGCAAAACTTAATTTACTATTTTAAAAATCAAATGGTAAGATTTTATCATCACTATACATATAATGGAGATTTTGTTACAGTGTTTAATATGAAATGTAAATATAAAATACATATTTAGTAAGTAAAAAATAGTTTGGAAGATTATACTTAAACAATTTTATTTTAATTAAAAAAATCAATGAAAATTAATTAACAATTATTGTTTAACAAAATAGAAAAAATTTTATTTGTTTACAGTTAAAATTGACTATTTTTTTAATGAATTTTAGTGCAAATTTCATCCCGATATCTCTTATGGTTCAAGAGTAATAACAAAATGTCACTAAATTTCTCGATCCAGCCCACTGTGTGGCAGTGTGTCTGTGACAAATTGGGAAACTGGGAAAATTCGCGCCGTCCAATATTTTGCTTCATTAGTTTAGTTCTGACAAGAAAAGCTGAAATGAGGGACTTTGCTTTTATCAAATTGAGACTGTCACCTTGTAACTACAAGTTAACTTCATTACATTTAGTGAACAAATCTGTTAAATAAGCAATGTCTGGTTTCCACTTAATTAAATTTTCTTTTAAAATTGGATCTTTATCATCCAAATATGTACTCTAAAACTGTCTCAAAAAGTGAAAGAAATTTTGTGAAACATACAACATAAGCCATTTGACAGCCAGCGTACTTCAGTGTGAAGTAGCAATCGACGAAAGTTCTCGTCATTTTCCTCACACAGCTGCGCAAATAACCTAGTATTCAACGCGTTACTTCGAATTTTGTTTACTGCTTTAACTTTTTACTGCCAAATGGAGAATATGCCTTAATCTCAAAAGTAGCCTTTCCGTCACGACCGTGTCATAAACCTTGTCGACGAAGATCCCACGTGTTTCGTTCTTTCGCTACGGACCATTCGTGGACCCCCATTTACATTTCATGCACCTCTAATTTTTGTTTTCGCTGACATGGATCCCTTGCAGTTCGGAGTCGACCCCTAGGGGTCGATATACAGGGTGTCCCAAAACTCCTTCAAGTCCGGGAAATGGGAGGTTCCTTAGGTCATTTGAAGCAACATTTTCCTTTGCAAAAATTACCGCCGCGGCTTTGTTTAGGAGTTATTAACGAAAAACACGGACCAATGAGAGCGCGACTTGGCACAGTCGGCCAATAGACAGTTGGCGCGCCGGGCCGACAGTGCCAGCTCGCGTCTAGGTCGCGCTCTGATTGGTGAGATTGGTCTGTGTTTTTCGCTAATAACTCCTAAACAAAGCCGCTGCGGCCATTTTTGCAAAGGAAAATGTCACTTCAAATGACCCAAGGAACCTCCCATTTCCCGGACTTGAAGGAGTTTTGGGACACCCTGTATACCACTTTGGGAATCATTGGTTTAAAGGAAATTATTAACTTACATTTTTATCAAAGTGTGTTCAGAATCTTCATCACGTATCAGATACGATATTGTAAGGCAAGGGGTTAAGTGCAATTGTTCCTGAACAGGCTGAAGGATTTATTCGTAAAATTAATTTAGTTACTGTCACTATACTGTGTCTTTTAAAAGTTTACTTACGAAACTGTTAGCAACATAATCGCCAGAATTTTCTGTTTGAAACGAGCTCAAGCACGACGCAATTCGGAGCACATTTGTTAGTTTAATTCGCGATATAGTGGAGCCTCGATTATCCGAACCGACGATATCCGTGCTCCACATTTCAACAGTAAATAAGTGAAACGGTTTAATACACAAATCAGTCAAGATTTAACCTAGGACGGTAACAAGAGTTCTCCTATCTCCTCACCGATTAGTTCGGATAGTCGAGGATCTGCTACATCGTGGATTAAACGAGCAACTGTGGCAGAAATTGTATCGTGTTCGTACTCATTTTAATCGGCAAAATGTCAGGAATATGTCCGGAAATATTTCTTTCGTACTACAACCTTCAGATGCAAGCTTTATCGATTCCATTGTCGAGCAACCATTGTTACGATCAGTAGACTACATTTCATGCATTTGTGACAAAAATTAGTAAAAATAAAAACATTAAGACAATTTAAGGACATATATTCTTCACAATTTATAAAAATTATTAAAGCAGTCGTAACAAGAATTGTTTAAACGGCGAACTTGAGATCGTTGGGACGAGTTGAGAAACCTTGTAAATAATTATCGAAAGGCTTATTATTTTCAAGAACAGTTATGGTTTCCGCGCGAGCAGATTTTTCTTGGCGATAAGCGTGGAATATCGCGCAACGTCAAGCACAGATTCTCATTCGGAAAAATGTGGGCAGCTCTGTCATTTATTTTTAACAAAACGAACACGATCCATTAAAGCAATTTACTGATGTTAATGGTCCAATTTATCAATGCGAGCACGGGGGATAATGATCTTTGAAACGAATGCGCCGGAAAAGTATATGGCACGAACTGATGCATTAATTTCGCAGAATGACGCACGTGTATAACGCGGAGCCCACTGCGCTGTAAAAAGCACGGAAGCATCGAAGTGTAAGCTCCAAAATCGAGAGACCCGCGCTGCGATTTTATTGATAACTTCGCATCAAGATAATCACTCGGATGTATTACATTGGAATTAGCGAATCCATCGCCGCGTGCCTCTCGCGCCCCGTATCGCCTTTAAAACAGGCTCGAAAATTTTCATTGTTTACGTTTCGCTGGTAAAATATTTTCCGGGATATCGGCGGATGTCTTGCAACCATCAATTAGCGATTGAATACGCATGCTAATTGAAGGTAATGTAGAACTGCGCGCATTTAATGTGGAACATAAAGCGTCAAATTTCAATGCAGCGTTCTGTATATCGAGAATTAATTGTGTATGCTATTTCTCGTATAGTACAATATTAATCCGGTGACAAAACATTTGTTTTTTAAATTATTTTTTTTATGAGACTGTCACCAGCATATTCGTGACATTTTTCTGATTAAAATGAGACCCAACACGACACAATTCGGAGTTCACGATTCAGTGGAGCCTCGATTATACGAACGCGGATTAAACGATAAATATGATCCAAATAGTGTCGTGTTTCGACTCGTTTTAATCAGAAAAATGTCACGGATATGATAGTAAAATATTTATAAAGAAATAATTGCAGACGAAAAAGTTTTATTTCCTAGTTTCTCTCATTCGAGATATTCAATTTATAGCGAAGCATAAACAAATCGGTAAAGATTTAGTCTAGCATTGCAGCTACAGTGACGAGCAAAAGTGTAAACACACTTCGTTTGTTTTACATAAAACGTGATACTACAAGCTATTTTCCAATTTAATGATACAGATTAGGTAATAATAATTATATGGTGAATGTGATAAACAAAACATAACAGTTTATGTTCGATACTATTAACAATATATAGAATATTTTATAAAAATACGGATCGGTAGCAATGTTTACAGTTTTGCATGTATCATCAGAAACGAATAAGATTGTACACATGTGCGAGGGAAATGAAATTGTCAACAAATACTGATAGCCAACTGTCGTAAGGCACGTTTAGACTAGTGTTTACGTAGTTATTCTTCAGTGTGAAAGTTACTTGACTCGCGAGCGGCAAGATGAAACCACTTAGTGCAGACAAGAGGAACAGTATAATTTCATTGTGCGATAAAGGTTTTTCATTACGACAAATTGCAGTCAAATGTGGTGTAAGTCATACGATAGTTGCAAAAATTAAGAAAACCTGTGGTAGTACGTCAACTTCCTCAAGAAACGGTAGACCGCGACTGGTTTCTGACAGAGCTGCACGTCAAATTGCACATCGTCTTCGGTCTGAAAGACATAAAACTCCAAAAATCGCGGCTCAAGACATTGGAGTAATTGCAAGTGAATGGACCATTCGCCGTTCCTTCAAGAGAATCGGGTTGAAAGCGAAAGAAAAGAAACGCAAACCAGCTCTTTCAGTTAAAAATATTAAACTACGACAAAAATTTGCTCAGACATACAAAGAGTGGACAACAGAAGACTGGAAAAGGGTTATATGGTTTGACGAAACAAAAATTAATAGATTGAATCTGATGGGAGGTCCTGGTACTGGACTTCATCCGAAAATAGTAATCAAGCAAGTAGCATAAAACAAACTATGAAGTTCGGGGGTGGTTCAATTATGTGTTGGGGTTGTTTTACTCGCAAGGGTGTTGGTCCTTTAGTTCGGATAGAAGGTATCATGTGCAAAGAGCATTATTTAAATATTTTGAAAAATAATTTACCTTCTGTTGTTGATTCTATTGAATTTCCTGAAGATGATGTAGTATTTCAACAAGACGGGGATCCTAAACATACTGCAAAGATAGTAAAAAACTGGTTAGGAAATCAAAAATTTTCTGTGATGAAGTGGCCAGTACAAAGTCCGTATATAAACCCAATCGAAAATTTGTGGTCAATTGTGAAAAGAAGGCTAGCAAAATATGACAATCGACCTTCAGGTGTTTATGAATTCTGGTAAAGAATAGAACAAGAATGGTACAATATTGAGCCGAAATTTATTAAAAATTTAATAGATAGTATGCCACGCAGACTAGAGGCAGTACAAAAAAGTAAAGGAAAATGGACAAAATATTAATTTAAAACTCTATTTCGACGTGCACAATTAAAGTGCAAAACTGTAAACATTTTGCTACAAATCCTCATTTTTGTAAAATATTCTATATATTGTTAATATTATCGAACATAAACTGTTATGTTTTATTTATCACATTCTCCATATAATTATTATTACCTAATCTGTATCATTGAATTGGAAAATAGCTTGTATTATCACGTTTTATGTAAACAAACGAAGTGTGTTTACACTTTTTCTCGTCACTGTATATGACTGTGTTATTATCCGAACATTAATTTAACTTTCTGTAGGAAATATGTCAGCAAAATCTAATTTAGGAGTTACGCAAGTAGAGTAGGGGTTTGTAAGGCTTTAAAATGAGCCCAGGTGGAACATCCTCCGGTTCGAATAATCGAGGCTCTACTATATCGCGTATTGAATGAGTAAACATGATCCAAACTGTATCGTGCTTGGACTCATTTTAATCAGAAGAACGTACGGGATATGCTTACAAATGTTTCAAAGAGAAATAATTGAGTAACATCAAAATATTCTGTCACTGAATTGACACGATTACTTTTATATTTTGATGCACTTTCGGGCGATTCTCCCTTTGATTCAGACAATACTGTTGGGGAGTATTTGTCCAGGAGTGTATCGCTCATCCCAATAGAAGATTTTCGTCCATTGTGTGCTTGCCGCGAACTTTTGCATTTGTAACGAGGCATTACCGTATTTTTGTCTGGCCGGTTGAATACATGCAATAACAATGGTAATTACATGCTGCGGATCCGGGCAAACGGTGAAGTAGAGGGAACGAATAGGTAGGTAGGTGTATCGAGTGGTTACGAGCAAGGATCCCGCTGTCTGCGTCGCGTTTAGGTTTCGAGAGAGATTCCTCGCCGCAGGCCGCAGCGGCCCTCACGAGCACGAGGGGTTACTTTGCTGTACGCTGCGCTGGACGGAAACGCAGCCGAATAACTACGAATATTGAATGAGCACCTTAGTTATTGGGTCAGGTTTAAGCGGCCGACAGCCGAGATCGCCTCCAGACTTCCCTGTTTAACGACCTGGACCCACCGATCCTCTCCTCCTTTCCCATAGTCTCTACGCCCCGTAGACGGCCGGTCGACTGGCTATTAGAGTATTAGAGGCACAATAGAAACATGGTTACCCGAACGCTGTTTATCCGAAAATGGCTCAATCCTGCGCTCAATTATTCAAACGACGCAATTTCATCGGGAACATTGATACCCCGCTGTATCAAGCGGACTCGGAAGCGTGCCCCGAAGTGTGCCATTGTTTAAGTCGCTGCTATTTAAAAAAGTTAATCCTCCAGAGTTAAGTGAAAATTCATGTCGACTCCTAATCATTTTAACAAGGCGAGAATGTGATTAGGTTGGAATGGAAGGTCGTAGTTTTTTAAAATTAACCCTTAGCACTCGAGTGGTGACTCAGAGTCACGTATGTTGGTATCTAATCGATTACTAAACATTTACGTATTGCATGAGGAATTGTATCAATTTCCTATTCATACAAAGAAAGAAATGAATATAGTATGTAATTATTCTAGGTCGGAAGACATGTTTAATTTTCAAGTTAAAATAGCTCTGAGTGCAAAGGGTTGAAAATGTTAAAATTCAATGATGAAATTGAGATATTTATTCAGAGATTTATTTAATAACATAATGGTAACCATACTGTTTGATTAATTTTTAATTCGATTACTCTTTTGCTTATCACGTTATGGAGCAAACCTGAGAATAAATATCTTAATTTTATCTTTGAATTTTAACCCTTAGCACTCGAATGGTGGCTCAGAGTCACCACAAAAATTGCTATACCATTATTCAAAATATTGTTTACATTATTGAATAAGCTGGTATCCAGCCAATTACTAAACATTTAAGTATTGCTACCTTTAATTCATCAGTTTAGATAAACAAAAATGATTTTTTAAGAGTTTTAAGATAAAATTTAGATTTTTGTAAATATTTAGATTTTTTTTGTGAAGTAATTTAAAATCCAAAAATCATTGTTTAGATTAATATATTAATTATATTAACAAGAATAATTCTAACCTATGTATAGTTGGACATATTAAATCCAATCTAAGCTATGTAGTACCTGGACAGAAGTGAAGCCTATACCGGGACAAATTGAATTTACATATATTATATAATATCTAACATCGAACTTTATTAAATCTTTAATGATTCACATATCAAAATATTATTATATTAAATTCTATCCTGTTTAATTTTCATTGTTTGTTGTAAAGCAAGCATTTCAAGACACAATACCTTTTTCTCCATATTTTCTAGTTGAGTGCATAATTTCGCTTTCTTTTTCTTTAATTTCTTTCTTTAATTTCATCTTTATTTTCATTAGTTGTTGTAGACGTTATTTTTTGGATTTATCATTGATTTTTAATATCTTTTATTTGTTGTGCAATTATCCTTCTTCTTTCGTGTAAATTTTTATTGACTTCTTGTTCGTTTTCTTTTTTAATTTTGTTTCTCTCTTTTTCCTGCTTTTTGACAAATATTCTTCTTATATAATTTGTTTTCTTGCGCCTGTTTCTCAAGATCTTTAATAAAATCTCCTATATACACATATGGCACAATGGAAGCTCGAGTGCCGTCTACTGCCATCGCGTCCCACTATGGAGTACTTATATTTCAAAGCAGTTCTAAACTTGGACATCTAATATTTGAATTAATAATTATTAAAGTTACGTCAGATTGCCAATTTATTTTAAAATATCAACATTATTATGTGTGATAATTATTTTTTGTCTGAAATTATATCTTTTTTTCTAATAAAAGTTCAAACTATAAATGCACATGATTCGCATGAAAATAGACTATTTTGTATACTGTTTTAAGATAAACTTAGGAATTTATTTTCAAATTTCAATTGATGTCTTAATCAAATAATATTCACACCTACTTGTAGCTAAGGCCTCAGAATATATAAAATAATTATTTAATCTCTTAATAATTGGTTTTACTCAGAGCTAGGAAAATAGTATTTGAAATAGTCAATAGTAAATAATCCCATTTATTGTACAGTGTCTGTTCAACTTTGAAAATAAAATATTTTATTTGATGCAGTAATTTTTGAAAATAAAATATTTTATTTGATGCAGTAATTTTTGAAAATAAAATATTTTATTTGATGCAGTAATTTTTGAAAATAAAATATTTTATTTGATGCAGTAATTTTTAAAAATAGTATTTTATTTGAAGAATTCAATTTTAAATATTATTGCTCAAAATAATGGTTCGCATTCAATAGATTTCTGAGTATAAATAGTATCCTGGTGATAAGATACACTGTATGTTTATCAACACACCTCAGTAGGCACATGCTGTGAACAGGGTTGCCATATGACGCCCCTTACGTTTCCGTCCCTCGCCAAGATGCTGCCTACGCTATCCCCACTCTTACCACTACCGCTGGCGCGACCGAGTGCTAGAATGAGAGCGGTAGCATGCTACCGACTCGGTCGCACCAGCGGTAGTGGTAAGAGTGGGGATAGCGGAGGCACGCATCTAGGCGAGGGACGGAGATGTAAGGGGCCTGGCGAGACTCGCATATGGCATCCCTGGCTGTGAACTGAAGTGGATATACGCAGTAATAGCAGCAATCAAACAAAAAAATAAAACGAAAATGTGGCAAATGATATAGTTCCTTATAGTTTTCCTCGAAGGAGCACCCTAACAGATTCCAATTTGGAACGCTGCACCTTGTTGTATGCGAATAGCAGCAGTCAAACAAAAAAATAAAACGAAAATGTGACAAATGATATAGTTTCTTATATAGTGAGTACCATTTCTTCTTTAAATTATTGCTAAAATAAGAAATATTAAATAAGTAATGCGATTTCTGAAAGTATTAGGTAATAACCACGCAAAAAATAAAATATTATATTTTGTGTTTCAGATTACAAAAATAGAAACATTTTACTTTGTGTTTCAGGTTATTAAAATAGAAATATTTTATTTTGAGTTTCAGATTGTTCAAATAAATAGAAGTATTTTATTTCAAGGTTCAGTTGTACAAATTGAAATATTTCATTTCGAAGTTCAGATTGTTTAAATAAAATACTATTCCCTTTAAGCAAAATAAAATCTAAAATATTAAATAGTATTTTAAATATTTTTTTCGCCAAATAATGCCCACTTCTGGTTTTACTATAAATATTCAATTGTTCAGATTGAGGCATCACTTTTGGCTTGTCCACACTTAGGGCATTTCACCTTAGAATAGAATTATTCTAGCTAGAAAGAAATGTTTAATTTTCGAGTTAAAATACTCCGAGTGCAAAGGGTTAATTTAAAGCGCCCGAGCCGCTGTCCCTACTATCGGGCTTCACATAGAGCTGGGCTGGGCGACGCTGGCTCAAAAAACACATGTTGCTGCTACTCTTCTGCCGGAGTGGACGTGGTGAGGACTGTCTTGCCGAGCAAGAGAAGGAGAGAAGCAGCAACATGTGTTTTTCGAGCCAGCGTCGCGACGCTCAGGCTTGACCTAGAGCATATCCCGCTTTGACTAGCACTAGCGCGGTAGTGGGGGTTCGAGCGTCGGCAGCTCGCGAGCAGTCAGTTGGTCAGGGCAGTTACCGCAGGCATTCAGAGAATGTAAATTTTCGTGTAAAATTATTGAGGACAAAAGAAATTGTATTCCTTGCGAAGAAAATCACAGGTTCAACAACTATACCGCGGATTTGATGCGTTTCCAGCAATTGCGAATTGCTTAAAATTATATTATAATATCGAGCTCGGTTATAGTAACGTTTATGAAGAACCTCCGTTGTGAATTGCAACAATTTCACGCATTGAGACACCGGATGGACAGCGACCGCGCTGATAGTCCTGGCGAAAATGCCGGCGAGTGTCAAAACAACAGTTTGTCTAGTTCCCGATAGCGTAATTTTGCCTCGCGATAATATCTCTCTTCGATATCCGTGCGACTCGATGCGCGCGTATAGCGCGTGCAGTAATGTACTGCATGTGTTATTGCTATACCATATTATTACGCAGCTGCTTTATTAAATCTTGTTACACGAGAAAGCCGCAAACTGCTACACCGTTATAATTCAATTTCACGTAGAAAGCAAGTCCATTAGCTCGGCACTGACACATCTGTTATCGAAATGAAAATGTCCCCTACCGTTGACGTTATATTATTCGGCATTTGTTAAATAATTGGCCCGCCTCGAGCATACTTAGCGACTGATTTATTTCTGTAACGTCGCGTTTAAGTAATCGCATTTATTACCATTTAACTTAACGACGTTCCACCAGCAATTAAATCATTTTTCGTCCCCGTATGCTGAAATCGCAGTTTATTCGTCAGTGTACCAATATTTTCAAAGTTTGACGTAAACGTTTGATACCATTCCCGTTGAACGTTGTTGAAATAAGAGTTTTAGAACGCGTTTAACGACCCCAGAGTCGCTCAGATAACACGAAGACGTCGTAAACTTGTTGATATATTGCTGCTATAGTTACGCAGCAATCGACGATCGTTCTTTCGATTACACTGTTTTATACAGGGCGAATCGATAAGAAATACCACCTAAAATAATTCAGTATCAATTGGTTTTATCAAAACAGTTTTTAATGAACTGCATAGCATTTTAACACTTTTCCTATCGGAAGCCTGTTATTTACAATTGTGCTGTATCAAAAGGAAGCATAGAAATTTTCTTTTACATTGCAATCTTAAATTTAGTAACTATTAGATGACGTTATAGAGGGTGACTTGTTAGTTCACAATGAAAATTGCTGTTGCTATTGCAGGTTCCATTAAAAAGTATGCAATATTCGCCGGTCGGTAATGTGTTAAGAGACACACACGCACACGCACACGCACGCGCACGCGCGCACACACACAAAATCAATTTCTTTCATGCAACTATTCCGCTGTAGTGGCGTTCTGATTGATTCGTTTGCGTTTATCGTAGATGGGAAGCTATTTTTTTGAGCTAGAAAGGCCGAGCCGAACGTAGAGAAGAAGTACATACAAGCGCGTGTGAAGAGAGACCACGCGCGGGCCTTTGAACAGTGCCGACGACTGCGACTCTCCGCGTCCCTCTCTTTTCCATACGCTGTCCTTCGTTGCGCCCGAAACGTTCATCGTCAATTAAACCACTAAATACAGTTGAAATTATATCGTGTTTGGACTTATTTTAATCCGAAGAATGCCTCAAATACAGGGTGCGCCATCTTTTATGTCGTTATGTGAATATGGAATAACTTTTAAAAAAAACCACCGTTTTCCATATATGAGGTATTTTTATTTAATTTGGTCCTTTACAATTTATTTGGACTAGTTTTTGAATACAACATCAATCAAGTGGCCGCCTTTATTGGCCAAAGCAAAATGTGCCCTTTTTGCTGCGTTTTCCATCACTTTTACGAGCATCTCGGGCGGTATAGCGATGATTGTGGCACGAATGTTTGCCTTGAGCTCGTCAATTGTCTCATGCTTGTTCGCGTAGACTTTGCTTTTCAAATAACCCCACAAAAAGAAGTCCGGACGGGTCAAATCTGGAGATCCGGGTGGCCAGTCCATGTCGCCATTTTTTGACACCACACGTCCAGGGAATTTTCGTTGCAGAAACTACATTGTTTGATTTGCAGTGTGGCATATAGCACACCGTCTTGTTGAAACCAGTAACCGTCCAGATTAAAATTGTACTGAATTGACGTTTAAAAAACGTGTTTGCTCAAGTCAATCGGTTGATAAATGTTAAAGTTATTCAATCTTTACATACCGACATAAAATATGGCGCACCCTGTATATTGGTGAAAGTTTCATAAAAAAAGTAAGTAATAACTAGACTGCGGATCTCTATGCAAAATAAAACTTTTCTGCATCGATTGCAAGAAAAAGAAACTAAATTGATTGTTATTTCTTCCCTTAATGATTTTAACAGAGGAAAAATCATACTGACATCTTCAATTTTGAAAATTTTTCAACAATTTTGAATTTCGTCTAATCAATTTTCCTATAAATGCATGAACATCCGCAATGTAGTAATAACAAAAAAGATTGAATATTGGTGTTGCATTGCGAGTACGCACGGGCCTTTGAACTATGCCGACGACTGAGACTCTCCGCGTCGCATTAGTAGTGGTTCACACCGATATAACCGGGTCGAGATCAGCTTACTAAAGTGGAGGGGATATTTTTTTGCGTTTATAGAGAATTTACTGTATATAACTCCTTAACGAAGCCGCGTGGAACTTTCTCGCACAGAAAAAAGTTATTTTAAATGATCTGAGAAATCGCCTATTTCGAGGAAGTTGGGACACCCCGTAGAACACGTAGAATAAATGTATGCTATTCAATTGTTTCGCGTAGCAGAAGCAGTTAATCTTTTAACGAGATCCAATCCATTGGATTTGTAATGGTGATAATAAGAGATTAGTGGCAGCTGAGCGACCGAATACAAAGCCATGTTGATCATTAATTATGACGGATTTGGTTCGGGAATTCGCATGTATTAGAAACGATTGTCCCTGCGATGGGAATGGCGTTGTCAACGACATTGAGATCGCTCAATCCTAGAAAACCAAGTCGATTCTCGATATGCAAAAATGTTGAGGACTAAGGGGTTACTCCAAAAATAAAAAGGACGCACGTAAATTGTGTAGTTTAATAGGAGTCGTGATGTTGCACACTGCACGGACAAAAGGCGAGTGAGCCATCAGAAGAAGGTAAAAAAAAAGGATAGGATCACAGGAAATAAAACATAATCGAACAGTCGCGGGGAAACGGCCCGCTTCTGCTGCGCACGCATCGGACCATACGCAAACAAACGCATGAAGTATGTGTGACTCTTATGTCACTCCAACAAAAAATGTTCTGAACCTGAAAAAATATTCCAATACACATATTTATAACATATACAGTAAAAGCTCCATCGTTGTCCAAAGGCCGGGGGGTTGAGTGGACAACGAGCGTGCCCGGACACTATTTTTGATTTATGACTGCGTCCAGATATCGCGCCGAGCGAGACTTCAATAGAAAGCCGAACATAGAGAAGGACAGAATGAGATACGGATCGGGTGACCGAAGCGTGTCGCCGTCGCCGGCACAGTTTAAAGGCCCACATTGTTGCTGTTGTTCGTTGCCCCTGAAACTTTGACCGTCGATTAAACCACTACATACAGTTGAAACTATATCGTGTTTGGTGTCATTTTAATCAGAGAAATGCCAGAAATAAGTTAGTGAAAGTCCCATAAAGAAATAATGAAAATTAAGAAGTTTGAAAATTCGGTTTACTCGAGTCAATGGTGTGGTGTTCACACCGATATACCCGAGCCGACATCAATCGTCGCCGCCCTGCGGAGTGACTCGGCGTTGACAGGCAGTGGAATGGGTAGGCACTGTACAACGATCGTGCCCACGATTCAGGACAACGAAGGAGCGATTACTGTAATTAACACGCAAAACTGATTAAAATTTCATATTCCGTTTTCTTCAAAGCTGTCACTTTCAACTTGAAATTATGCTAGATGCTGAGTGATTTTCATTAATTTATTTCCCGAAAACTATCGACGATACAGAAATTAATTTTTGTGGTACGGGTGGGTACATCTTTGATCTCCGAAAAAATATTTGTTAAAGTCACATTTTTTTATGTATTCGTTGTACAGGGAAGTAGAGAAATTGTTGTTCGGTTCGTGTGGTGATTTTCGAACGAGGAATATCAGCTCGCTGTCCATCGGTTGGTAGCTGGTGTCTGAATGCGATCGACAGTCTTTAGGAATGCATTAAAAATGTCAAAGCGAATCGACGCGATGCCACGCGGCGCCTCGCATCGCCGCATAGCACTTTTTCTTTCTTTCCCTCTTTCTTTCGGTTGATCTGTTGAATTGCACGGCAGCCTCTCGATGCGAACTTCCCTAGAAGAGTGTGGGGATGGGGACGGAGAAGCAATGTATAACGCCTTGAATTGCTTCCCAGTCTCCATGCTCCTCGCACATCCGTACCTACAAGATGATACTTTTACCGTTCTGCGTCGCTCCAGATAAATCGTACTGCCTTTTTCTAGCGTGTCGAGCGTATTAGTTTCATTATGTACAGGACTTTTACCTGTAATGGCCAGTTTTTTAATGCTAAACGCGCTGAGAGCACTGAAAGTTGTTGGTATGTATCGCCTTTGAAAAATTGCAGAATTTAATTTCTAGAAACTTTCCGCATTGTTTATAATATATGAGATCAAATGAAGAAGTTTGTTCAATAATTTACAAACCAAGCAACTTCTGAAGCTTTTTTATGGCACACATAAAATCTAAACAATAAGCTGCACGAGTTTGAGTAGATTCGCACCGGTTCGGATAATGGAGGTTATATTAAATCGTGGATTAAGCGAGACAATGGCCACCGAATTGTGTTGTGTTTGGAACCGTTTCAATCGTAAAGACATAAACTAGCTAAATAGCACGAAACAATAATAATATTAATTGTAAACAAACATAAATAACAGTCACACTAACCAAATGTGCGCTTCTATGAGGCGCTAAAAGCAACTATTTTAAATTACATTCTCAATATACAGGGTTACTCACCTAACGTCAACTCAAATATCTTTGTTGTTTTCAAAAATACATTAAATGTCTTGAGGACAAAGTTGAATGGTAAAATGGGGCTCATACGATACCAAAAAATTTTTCTTTTAGTTCCTTTGATTTCGAATTCAATGACTATAATTACTCAAGGTCATTCAAGGTCACGGACAGAACCTTCATTCGGACAGAAATATAATTCACACACTACCCACATGATTTTGACAAATAACTGGTCGAAATATGAAAAATATGTGAATTTCATAAACAACTTGTATTGTGAATATCGATCGTTATTAATAACACTGTGTTGATGATCTCGGCGCAACGGATAATTTCATAAACTGTTCGAAATGGTCCGGACACGAACGACACCATTACAGTGTAACGTTTAACTTGTAAGTAAGCCAAGTGCACGCGCACTAGACAAACTTTCAAACTCATTTTTCTCGAAAACAAAGCCTTGTATCAAAAAATTTTATTCTATATTTTCGACTCCGTTTTTCATGTAGAATCACCCCCTGCTCGGTTGTGCCACCAGTTGCGGGACACCCTGTATATTAATACACGTGAACACGTGAATACGTGTATCTTCAATACACGTCCAAAACCGTGATCTCTAGCGGAAACGAATGAACTCATACCTGTCGCAAAACACGGACTGTCACTGTCGATGAAAACATATGTCGACAATTTAACCGTCTCGATGAAGACATAGTGTCGGTCAAATCATTTGTCGACGATTTCACAATGTCGATGAAAACATAGTGTCGGCGAAAGTTACTGTCGGTCAAATCGTGTCGATGAAAACAGTGTCGGTGAAATGAGCTGTCGACGAACCCATGGTAACCCAGCGGGTCACAGTGTTCCGATTGAAGCCACAATTTTTCGCGCATGCGCGGCAATTTCAGCCTCAATAACGTAACCTTTTCGATGAAATCGGGTAGCTTGAGCACCCCGTAGACTTTTAAAAATTTATTAATGTGTACATATGAAATATTGAAATTTAACATAATTGAAACTTATTCTTTATTTTGAGGATGGGACAGGGAAAGACACCGCCAATAACACCGGTAAATTCCCGCTAATATAACTGCCTGAAGGCGTCAGGGCTCTGGCCGCTCTGCTGCGTCATTGTAGATACGCTACTGTTACGGCCGCGCATGCGCGAAAAATTGTGGCTTCAATCGGAACACTGGCAGGTCATAGCGTCTTACGGTGTCCGCATACGCGTGTCCGTTCTAGCGAAAGGGTTAAAGCTTATGCATGGCGTGGAGCGTGTGCAAACACGCGAATTCGCAGGGCGGCCACATGTAATTTCGCCTGTAACGTTGTTACGGTTCATGCGGCATATCTGTGTCCCCCCATGCAATTTCATGCATGTATAACTTTACGCGTAGAAATGTGCCGCTCGACGGTGTTGCCATTTGATTGTTTGCGTCCGCGATAGAGGGGGGAGAGAAAGAGGAAGAGACAGAGAGAAAGAGAGAGAGAGAGAGCCGTGGAACCGCGTAATGGACGCGTACGCGCGAATTATAAACCGGCGGATAGTTAGCAAGTGCAAAAAGGAGACAGCAGTGGGTGGCGAAAACGGTTCGAAGGAAGCGAGCGGGAACAAGCGCCGGTGCCGCAGTTTCGTTAACAATTACGGCCACCGTATCCGCCCACCAACGATCCACCGTCGACGCCCATTTAATTAATAGTTACTAAGCTCTCGTTGCTCTACTGCTTATAGAATTTTACCCGTAATTTTCATCCTCCCGGTTAATTAGATAATTACCGGCGAGTGCGAACCGGCGCGGCCGGATTTTGCGACTGACGCGCATCCATCTAACGTCCAAGCGCGACAAATGATACTACTTTCTCAGTTTTGTTTCCGGTCAGGTGACTCCCTGTTGCCACAGTTCGTTTGTCAGAGAATTTCACACAGAGCAAGCAACGTTACATAAAATTACCACGTTTTTATTAGCTCGCTTTCTTGTCTGTCTGTTTGTCTGTTTGTTTGTCTGTTCGGTACAAATTTTGCAATTGATTTTAAACTAACTCCCCCATGAGCTAGAAACTTGAAATGTTAAACATAGCTCAGAACTGGATGACAAAGCAATATTTTTAAAAAAGTTTTTAAATTTTAATAAAGCCTTTGCGTTTAGGAGTTGTAAAGTAGTTTTAAAAAATCTAACCGTTACACCTCCCCGCGCGTCGCTCGGTAGTACCCATTCGGTTCCCACTCTGACTCATCCCCACTCCACTGACCCGCTTCGCACTGAAGGAGCTTAGTGTGCGTTCGAGCTCCGTGCGGTGTTTACAAAGTTACTACGTATTATTATACTATAATAATGTTTGTTTATCAAGCGAAAGAACACTTTCACCGAGATTCTCCGTCGAATCTTTATCTTTGACATTTTACCAAGGCGTTTGTTTAGATAGGACGCGATCGCAATACCGCCTGAAATTTACTGTATGTCTGTTATAATCTCATCAAAATGTTTAAAATCGATTGAAAAATTTCACACACACAAGGCTAAAAAGCAGAAAATAATTATTTAAATAAAAATAAATTTTTAAAAAATACCACGTTTTTAAAACGGACTATAAAGTATAAAATAATTTTTCCTAGCCCCATACAGGTTCCTAACCCCATACAGATTCTGAATTTTTAATAGTTATGAAAATACTTGTAAGATTTAAAACGAAAAACGTGGGGCGAATGATAATATTGTAGTAAGGAGTGTAGAGAGTAGCTGCCGTTGTGAAAACTCACACAACAGTTCATATCATTTGCAGTGCAATAAAATTGTTAGTGACATAGGTCAACTATTCATGCATCAATTTTATCAATTAAAGCAAGCGCCCCACGTTTTTCGTTTTAGATCTTACAAGTATTTTCATAGCTATTAAAAATTCACAATCTGTATGGGGTTAGGAACCTGCATGCGGCTAGGAAAAATTATTTTATACTTTTTAGTCCGTTTTTAAAGATGTATTTTTATTTAAATTATTTTATACATTCTACTCCGTTTTAAAAACGTGGTATTTTTTAAAAATTAATTTTTATTTTTTACATTGACATACGGTGTTTATATTACAATGTTATTATTAGTATACATATACATATACAGTGGATAACAAAAGTAAGTTAAATACTCATATTCTCAATAATTAAATCACGATAACAGTAATATTTATTCACTTATAAAAATAAACAAGTTGTTTCATGTTTAATGCTAATGTTGAAAACAAAATTTATTAAGATTATCACAGTGATCTGAATGAAGTTTTATCAAGATATTGATCTTTCTATACTAAATATACAAAATTTGGTGTGACTAAAGTAAGTTAATGCATCGTTTAATAACACTGTCCAACGCCAAATTTGATTCACAATTACATTCTGATGGTGGTTCTTATAGAGTTTTATGCGCTGATTGCGAATCTGCCCTGAATTTTTCTCCTTGACCCATATATTTTACGATGTTATTTCGCGTTATCTAGTTACCTCGTATTCTTCTGATTGAAACGAGTGCAAACACGACACAAATCGGTGCAGGCTTGCCTGTTTTGAACCTCGACTATCCGAACTAATTAGTAGAATAGCGCATAGGACAATAGATATCTTGCTACATTTCTAGAGTAAACCTTTCACTGATTTGTATAATAAATCATGTTTATTAGGTGGTAACTAAGTTCGCGGCTTCCACATTTTCTCAAACAACGTCATTTATACAGTAAATCCTCTATAAACGCAAAAGCCTCGGGGAGATTCGTTTGCATTTATCGTAGACACTATTTTTTTGAGCTTGAAAGGCCGAGCCGAACGTAAAGGACAGCGCGTGTAAAGGGAGACCGCGCGCGGCCGAAGCGACTGCGATTCTCCGCGACTCTTTCTTTCCCATACGCTGTCCTTCCCTGCGCCCGAAACGTTCATCGTCAATTAAACCACTAAATACAGTTGAAATTATATCGTGTTTGGTCTTATTTTAGTCAGAAAAATGCCACAAATATATTGGTGAAAGTTTCATAAAAAAAAAGTAATAATAAAAAGGATTGAATATTGGTGTTACATTGTGTGAACGCACAGGCCTTTGAATTGTGCCGACGACTGCGACTCCCCGAGCCGAGATCAGATTACTACAGTGGAAGGGATATTTTTTGCGTTTATCGTGTACGAGTTAAGCGCGAGTATTTTACATCAAATTAATCGCAAAATTCGGAGCTTTCCAATGGTATACAGTTCTAAAGGAATGGTCACTGAATGAGGTTATAATGATACAACAAAAGAATTACGAAACAAAAGGTCACGAATTTAATTGCCAATATATGAATCGGATATCATCGGTTCGAATAATCGATCTATTAAATCGTGGATTGTAATAACAAATGTGCTCCGAGTTACGTCATGCTTGAGCTCGTTTTAATCATAAAATTCTCGCGAATGTGTTGCTAAAAGTTCCGTAAATAAATATTTAAAAATAAAACGGCTTTCTAATTAAATTAGTGTATTACTGTCCGTCATATCTCTTACAACAACAAGTTACACTTTTCGCTTATTCAGCTTCCCCCAAGAGATCACTATATCTCGGAAACTAAGTTTATGTTTATTATTAAAAACAAAGCAGATATAATTGTGAAAGAAATTGTAGAGAAATACTAAGCAACTGAGTATTGTAACGAGAAGTCAATTCTCCGGGTTGAAGCAGATCCGAACCCCACAGACTTCCCATAAGAACAAGGGGGGGGGGGGTGTAACAGCGATTTTATCCGAGGCACGCAGGCAAGGCGCGAAGTTCGTGTCTGCGAGTAACGGGGCGCGGTCTAATAAATTTACGGCAGCCATACTTGCAATTTAAATTTACTGATTATTCATTTCGGAGCATTGATTATTCCTTCCGCGTCCTGTGGGGTAATTAATGGCGAATCATAAGTGAAGAAATATAACGCCTTAAACGAAACGCCTCTGATACACTATATTTCACGTTGACAGAGCCCGTTAGCTAAAAAAAATCTGAATTTTCAAAATTCTTTTTATGCATTCTACGTGATAACTAGACTGCGGATTTTATGCATTTATAACGAAAGTTGGCACGCGAAGTTTAAAGCAGCAGACATATTTAAACAATTTAAGAACGTCAACGTATTAGTTCCAGTTTAATAAAGTGATTAAAACAAAAACGAAATTTTTATTTAGCCTCTGTGTCTTGGAATCGACACAGACACTTTTTATTTTGCATAGAGATCCGCAGTCTAGTGATAACAGAGCAGAGTTGGGCATTACGTATTCGAATAATAATAATTATTATTATTTTATTCGAAGAATAATTAGTATATTATTTTATTCGAAGAATAAATCATTATACAGGGTGTCTCACCTGATTTTGACATCTTGATTTTCTCGCTATTGTTACTCGTAGCAAAAAGTTTTTCAGCATAGGCTTGAATGGTATCGAGTGGAGCATATTTTGATGTTATTAGTTTTTTCGTGAATGGACGCGTAAAGGTCATATAAAGGTTAACTTTTTTTTTTTAAATGGAATGAGGTATTTTTTAATACATCAATCGATGCAGCTGGACATTCGCTATAAAAAAAGTACTAACCTATGTATGTCGGAAAGTTAGTAGTTCAGGAGATATTTCAATTTAAATAACTCTAAAATACCATTGCGATCGTACTAAGACGTTAGCGTTTACTTACTTATGTAACGTCTTAGTACGACCGCAATGGTATTTTAGAGTTATTTAAATTGAAATATCTCCTGAACTACTAACTTTTTGACGCACATAGGTTAGTACTTTTTTATAATGAATGTCCAGCTGCATCGATTGATGTATTAAAAAATGCCTCATTCCATTTAAAAAAAAAGTTAATCTTTATATGACCTTTACACGTCCATTCACGAAAATACTAATAACATCAAAATATGCTCCACTCGATACCATTCAAGCCTATGCTGAAAAATTTTTTGCTACGAGTAACAATAGCGAGAAAATCGAGATGTCAAAATCAGGTGAGACACCCTGTATAATATTAATCATTATATTATTTTATTCGACCATCAATTGCAAAATTGTTCGAACAGTAATAGTTTCGACTTTACCTGAATTTTCTGAATGTTTTTATGCGGATTCAGTGGATACGAAATTTGTATGTAAGTTCTTGCGTCATTGAATATTTATTTGATAGTGACGAATAAAATTTTATTCGTTATCCCTATTCATTACCTGTCATCCGAATAAAATTTTGCCCAACACTGTGGCAGAGGAAGTTCGCATCAAAAATATTCGAGATATGTATGTATCCGGCAAGACCGTTGCTATGGAGGGTATATTCGTGGGACGCGTGTGTTCCTTCTTTTGTTATTATAATATTCGAAGCAGAACGATGGAAACAGTCAGCGACAGTCAGGAGTATTGCAAATACGCGCGCGCGCGCATAGTACGCGCGCTGTCATCTGTAAACTTGTAGCTGGGCATACTTGAACAGCGTTTATTCGTCGTGCAGGTTGCGCGATATTGAAATCAACAAGCGTAAAACAAAACTTGCACCGCATCTGACCCCTAAACGCGGCTTCGTAAGCGGAGCGAAGCGACATGGAACGAAACGGTCCGGCTTTAAAACCGAGCAACGGGCCTGGAATTGCGCGCGTTCTTGCCTGTACGCGCATACTCCCACGCGCCCGTGTGTTCGTACACCCATCGTGCACAGAGATCAGGGCGTTCTCTCTGCCACACGCATTGAATTCGCAAAAGCTCGGTGGAGTTATGAATGTAAGAAACGCGACGGAAAATCGGCCTAGGTAATCGGTTAGAAACTCCTCGACGATTCTGATGACCTTAACGTTGACAAGGTCATTATTGTAAACAACTTTTTTCATGTCACTGTCACTTGTTTTTATGTCACCGTCACTTGGATTTTGTATCCCAGGTGCAACAGTGTCTTGGAAGAAGCTTGATACGAGCCGCTCACTTGCCAAATCGATTAACTCCATAAAACAGAAAGTGGAGAAATGTGATGAAATAATATACATTGTTTTTCAAAATTCCCTCTCAAATAAAAATTGAAATAAACATTGTATAATGCATAAATACAGATATACTTACTATAAGAAACTATATCATTTGCCACATTTTCGTTTTATTTTTGTGTTTGACTGCTGCTATTCGCATACAACAAGGTGCAGCGTTCCAAATTGGAATCTGTTAGGTTAGGTTAGTTAATAAATACAGATATACTTACTGTAAGAAACTATATCATTTGTCACATTTTCGTTTTATTTTTGTGTTTGACTGCTGCTATTCGCATACAACAAGGTGCAGCGTTCCAAATTGGAGTCTATTAAGGTGCTCCTTCGAGGACAACTATAACAAACTATATCATTTGCCACATTTTCGTTTTATTTTTTGTTTGATTGCTGCTATTGCTATTACTGCGTATATCAGCTTCAGTTCACAGCATGTGCCTACTGAGGTTTGTTGATAAACATACAGTCTATCTTATCACCAGGAAACTATACTCAGAAATCTATTAAATGCGAACCATTATTTTGAGCAATAATATTTAAAATTGAAATTGAAAATAAAGACAAACTCCAAATATTTTCAATATTCTTAAAATAAAATACTATTTTCAAATATTATTTTCAAAAATTACTGCATCAAATAAAATATTTTATTTTCAATGTTGTACAGACACTGTAAAATAAATGGGATTATTTACTATTTACTATTTCAAATACTATTTTCCCCAGCTTTGAAAGCAAGCATGCACCAAATTGTGTCGCGTTTGGACTCGTTTCAATCAGAAGGATGTAAGCTAACTAAATAATACGGAACAATGATATTTATTATAAGTAAATAAAAATATCAAAAATACAGTAAAGTTGCGTTTACTGTCCGCGATCGGGTACGCGATCACTGTTCACTGCCTACCCACTCCGCTGTCATGCTGTGCTTCTCTACGTTCGGCTTTCTTTTGATCTCTCGGCCAGTGTCGCCAGAATGAGCTCGAAACGGAGCTCCCGTACTCCCCTACTTCCCCTTCCACTACCCTATTCCAGCAATGCGCACACTCCAACGTCTCCCACTAAGACCGTAGACTGGTCGCGCAGTCCCGCAACCAGTGTAGCCAGACGCCGCGGCTCAACGGCTCAAGTTTCCCCTTACGTCTCCGTCCCTCGCCTAGATGCTCCCCACTCTTACCCACTACCGCTGCCGCGCAGACTCGGCAGCATGCTACCCAGTGTCGCAGAATTCACAAGCTAACCTCACCCAAGCCAAGCCGTCCGTGGTGTAGCGTGGAACAAGAACACCCGTTATTTTCCCTACTACTCCCACAGGCGGAAGAGTGGGGAGCATCTAGGCGAGGGACGGAGACGTAAGGGGAAACTTGAGCCGTTGAGCCGCGGCGTCTGGCTACACTGCCCGCAACTGCTCTGGTCATCAGAGAGGGGGTACACATTTTTGCGTGACTCCCCTAGTCTGGCTTCACTGCTCTCGGCGCGGTAGACGCAGTCATAAAAAAATAATATCGGTATGCGATCACTGTCCGTATAGAAAGCAGGCTGTTGGACAGTTAACGCGACTTTACTGTATGTTTAAAAAATTGATAAACGAAGTCGTGGATGTTACTAAGCATCGTTAGTTATACAATTAGCGAATCAGAGCAGCTGTCAGAGTTGTTCTGGATTAATTGTGTGGAACAATATCGAATTTTCACAAAACTACGAACGACATATGTGTTTAATAGTTGATGTGGTGAAGTGGATTCGTTTTAATTTGATGTTTCTTTGCAACTTTCGCGAATCGATGCTAAATGGCTCCCCGGTGAGTGCGGAAGATGTTGACGCAGCAGGATGAATAGGACGGTTTAAGAAAGCTTCGGCAACGCCTGTGCCCGTGGGAATACAGGCTTTTTCGCGAACGATTTAAACCGATGGGTATCCACGGTGTTAACGTTATTCCCGCGATTCTGCGGTACGATGATGGAACTCGTATTACAGGCTGAACTTTCGTAAAGATCTACTCCCGTCGAATAGCTTCTTAAGGGGATAGACTACGTTCACTATCTTGTGAATCTTTTTTAAGGATAATTAACAAATCTCGGCTTTTTACATCGATCTTAACGTTAAACAAGTTGATTTTTACAATTTCTTTATCGAGGCCTGTATCGAAAAAGTGGGATAATTTTCAGTTCTTCACGATTTTCAGCATATAACTGCAATTCCTCCCACTTTTAATTGTCTATGGTTCGTAAACCTATATCGACGAAATTTTCAGCATGCACATAATTTATTTGAGTCTATATGGTAAAAAACATTTTTTAAATTCTCAATAAAGACCCAGAAAAAGAATCATAAAAATCAATTTTTACTATTTATTTATTTTATCAAAATTTTACACCTCGTCTAATAAATTAATCCTAACTTCTCAGAAGCACTCGAGTCATTTGGTCTAATTTTATAAAAGATATGCTGTTACAAATTGATACACTTATAGTTTCTAAATAAATAATGTTCTTATAATGTAAATTTATATCGAATAAGTGACACGGACCACATATATTCTATTTCTAATATCAAGCAAAAGTTCATGTTATATGTGAAACCAATATTTTATTCATAATATGAAATGTGTATATCTTTCATATTGTGAAACAAAAATTTTTCTGTGATAAATATACATAGAATATTTCTTGAACGTTGGGGAAAAATATTCTCTTTCTAATGTGTAATAGAGATTAATTTTATGTTGAGAACAAAATATTTATAGAAGAAGAACATTTGCCAAAAAAGCAGGAAAACAGGGAATCAAAATTAAAAAAGAAAAAGAACAAGAAATCAATAAAAATTTACACGAAAGAAGAGGACAATTACACAACAAATTAAAGACATTAGGTTACAAAACCAATGATAAATCCAAAAAGAATAACGTCTAAAATAACTAATGAAAATAAAGATGACATTAACACTCAGTTAGAAAATATGGAGAAAGAAGTATTGTCTCTTGAAATGCTTGTTTTACAACAAAAAACGAAAATTAAACAGCATAGAATTTAATATAATAATATTTTGATATGCGAATCATTAAAGATTTTATAAAGTTCGATGTTATGGATATATGTAATTATATGCAAATTCAATTTGTCGCGTATAGGCTTCACTTCTGTCCAGGTACTACCTTAGATTGGATTTAATATGTCCAGCTATAGATTAGAATTATTCTTGTTAATACAATTGAAATATTAATCTAAACAATGATATTGGGATTTTAGATCACTTTACAAAACCTGAATTTTATGTTAAAATTCTTAAAAAATTATTTTTATTAATTTAAATTGATAAAATTAAAGGTAGCAAAAAATGATGTCCAGGCTTAGGGCGACCTTACGCCGCGAATGGGGTTTGCAAGCCGATAGGTTCGTTGGTTCGTAGTCAGTTTCGCGTGGGAAAACCATGTGCGCGAGTTCCTCGTTGCGCGGTGCAAGTACAATTACACATCGCATTACGCGTACACGTAGCACCATGATACTCCTAAACAATGGAGCCCGTGTGCTATATTTACACCTGATTTGTCGTGTGTTCCAGCAGCTAAGTTGCCACCGCCGCTGTCGCCGTGCTCGCGTTAGTTTAGCCAGCATAAACTTCGGGCATAGTTCGTATATGCTCCTGCGAATACCAAGACCCATCTTGCTATACAAATAGTTAATGACGTAATCTTACGATGTAAGTAGTGCGTGTAATTCGAAGACACCATAAACGCGCGCGGCGACTACCATGTATTTACCACGCCTAACGGCGCGAGTGGACTTAAAGTATTGTTGTGCACGAGCCGCGAGAGGGGAAGGGAGGGCTCCCCGCATTTAATGCACGTGCACTATACGGGTTTTCTTTTGGGTGATGCCCACATGAGCCATCGGCCGCGTTAACTCGATTGACTAAAAACTTTATTGCGACAGTAACAGCGTGAACCCGCTCGCGTAAAAATAAAGTCGAGTCGTAAATAACTATCACCGGTAACAACGGAAGCATATTCTTGTCGTAAAAGCCCACCGTCTATTCGCGGGAAAGTTACTGCGTGAAATGGTATCGATCATTAATAATAATAGGCCATACCGTGTAGGTACTATTATTAACTGATCTTGTTAAAACTGACTGTCGCCTGGAGACTAGAACCGAGATTCTGCGGAGACACTTTCAGATATAACTGTAATGTGTCCCAAAATTAGTGACCAAATATGACTAATGCTAGTCAAAGTTCATACATTATCATGAAAATTTATACAGATCAGAGTAAATACATTCCCTTCATTAAGTACACTGTCCAACACCAAATTTGTTCCCAATATACTGGTGGGTCCTTCTTACAGAGTTTTTTCCACTGATTCCGAATCTGTCCTTAATTTTTCTCCTATACGCACAGTTTTTGAGGAACATGGCTTTGAAAAAAAACATATTTTTCAACTCTAAACAAATACAGTAAAAGCTCCTTCGTTGTCCAAAGGCCGGGGGTTTGAGCGGACAACGACCGTGCCCGGACACTATTTTTGATTTATGACTGCGTCTTTAGTGAAACGGCTAGTTAAATAACATAAAAAAGCATTCGCAGTCAAAAGCAGTCAACTGTCTAGCTTTAAAAAACTCCTTATTTCCTTGCCATATTCCTTTCCTATCGTTCTGCGTTCTGCGCGGGTCTAGACAGCCCTGGGACACATCTGGCGATCAGATCCACGCAGGCCTAGTCGTCTCGTTGACAGGCAGTGGAGTGGGTAGGCACTGGACAACGATCGTGCCCACGATTCAGGACAACGAAGAAGCGATTACTGTATTGTGATGTTATTATAAAAGATATTGAATTGTTCTTTACAGCAAAAGATTCGTTAGACTTTCCCGAATCCAGTGATATATAATATTAATGCATTATGATTGTTTAAACATGTTGACGCCAGTGGCGCTCGGGACGGGATACGGAGCGGCGAACGACCGTTCTAGTGGTGAGCGCCACTGGCGTCAACGCATGTCGGGCGAAGATATTTTGCTTTCTGGTTCGGTAAAAACGTCGGTGCTGCAAACTTCCAAGGGGGGGTTTTCAAGATAAAAGTCTGCTCTATCGCGTGGTATAGTTCGATTTTCCGCTGGACCCTTATCGTTTGAGATAAATTCAAAAATATCCTCAAAAATTGGTGCAAAAGTGGTGTCTCTCCGTCTTTAATGATTGTTTAAACATGTTTACACAAATGCATTAATATTATATATCACTGTATTCGGGAAAGTCCAAGGAATCCTTTGCTGTAAAGATCAATTCAATATCTTTTATAATAACATCACAATATTTGTTTAAAGTTGAAAAATGTTTTTTTTCAAAGCCATGTTCCTCAAAAACTGTGCGTATAGGAGAAAAATTAAGGACAGATTCGGAATCAGCGCAAAAAACTCTATAAGAAGGACCCAAAAGTATATTGGGAACATAAGAAAAGTTGAAATTTGTTGGACAGTGGTATTTATAATGTATAGACTGCGGATGTTTATGCAATTTGCAATTTTTGTACCGTTGAGTGCTGACAAGAAGCTCCCCGGGGGACACAGTGGCAAGGGGGTCTATCGTTCTGCATAGCAGTATGTAGTAGTGTGTGCGTGACCGCTTCGGCCAATAGAAGGCGCGCCCCTTCCAAGCCAACCAATCGGGCGCGCATTCTTGCCTACGTCACCGCATTACTGCCAGGGAGCTTCTTGTCAGCACTCAACAGTACACGAAATTTAAGAAAGTGGCAACGAATAGAATCTTGTTTTCAGTGAAGGTAGCCTTTGTAGATCTGAAACAAATAAAAATCGTATTATAAACTCTGTCGAATTTTATATCCTAGCATTTTTTGAAAATTTTCAGAAGCCATAAATGCATAAAGATCCGCAGTCTAATAATGTAATATGAAATGGTCACTTTTAGTGCGCCGGAGGAGCACATATTTTGCTTGTTGATTATTATTATTGTTTAATTACAATCGATATCATTGTTCCTCCGTGTTGTTTAATTAACTTGCATCATTCTGATTGAAACGAGTCCCTACATGACACAATTCTGTGCATACCTGCTGGTTTAATCTACGATTTAATAGAACCTCCACTATCCAAACCGGTAGTATTCGAATGCTTCGTTCAGTCCAGTTGAATTAAAAATTACTGTACAAATCAGATTTAATCTATATCTACCACTGTAGGAGTTTGTTCGGATAATCGAGGTTCTATTATATCGTGAATTAAGCAATCAAATATGCTCCGAATGACATCGTGTTTGGTCTCGTTTCACTCAGAAAAATGTCACGAATACACTAACAAAATAAGTTCATGTATAATCAATTAAAATAAAATATTAAAATAAGCTCGCGTATAATCTTCTATGAACCGTTAAAACATTTCAGGGGCCAGGGCACGGTATTTAATTCCTCTTCTGCATGAATAATTCTTTCTCTTTCTGGATATTGTGTACAGTAAAAATATATTCTTTTGTTATCGATATCGATTAAAACAATCTGCCAACCCTTCCTAAAAAAGAACTGTGCTATCGCTGGCCGACTTATTCGACTTCCCTCGTGATTTTTACTTTTAAACGATTCGCCCTTTGATGTCCCCCGTACGCAAAACGCAACAAAAGTTGCAGACATGGATTTCTACTGAAGATACATGAACATTGAATTGAAGTGACTACTAGTATCTGCGTGCACTTTCGCGCTGCGTGCCGCACGCTTCGGTTTTCATGTATAAATGCATTTAGCCTTTGACTCTTTGGCTGCCTATCATACCTACAAAGAACCACCTATCGTGATATTTGTGGGGAGAATTCGTGTCGGAATTTTGCCGCGATAGTTAGCGCGATGTTATGTTTAAAATATTCTTACAACACAACTTACTTTCTCTGGAAAGAATCGCTTTTCTTTTAAAGACAAATTCGATCGTGTATAATATCTTTACCTTCAAATGATTCACGTGGAATCATTCTTCGATAATATAACATTAATGATAACTAGACTGCGGATCTTTATGCATTCGTGGTTTAAAAAAATTTTCAAAACATGCTGGAGTATCAAATTCAATAGAACTTATTGTTAGTACGATTTTTATTTATTTTGGACCTGTAAATGTGTTATTACTAGACAGCGGATGTTTATGCAATTTTCAATTTTTGTAGACGAATTTGAAGAAAGCAGAAACAACCATAATCATATTTTCAGTGGCACGTTTTTATTAGCTCGCTTTCTTGTTTGTTTGTCTGTTTGTTCGGTGCAAATCTTGCAACTGATTTTAAACTAACTTCCCGATGAGCTAGAGACTTGAAATTTTAAACATAGCTTAGAACTGGATGACAATGCAATATTCCAAAAAAAGTTTTTTAAACTGTGCGTTTACGAGATTGTAATTAGGAAATCGTAGTAACTAGACCGGGATTCGAACCCGAACCTCAGTAAATACGCTCGGTAAAGGTAGTACGTCATCGATTCAGCGATAGCCAATCCGAGCGACAGAGCGTTCCCCATTCCACTACGCGTTCCCACTCCGACTCATCCCCACTCCACGGACCCACTTCGCGCCGCATGAGCTCAGTGTATTTTCGTATGTGGAAGTAAACAATATACAATATCAACCGTCCGCTATTCGTTCGCGCAACCGCTCGCGTTTGTCTTTGATAATCACGCGTGTGAATTACATTGACTTTATTGGTGGTTTGAAACTGGTAATTTACAGTCAGCACAGTGAGTGTACAAAGTATTAAGATAAAAATAATGTCCACAAATACAAACAAGAAAGCGAGCTAATAAAAACGTAGTAGAAAGGAGCAGTTCGTTAATGATGATTTTCACAGGGAGAAGCCACCTAATCACCAAGTATGCCATTGAATATTTTAACACGTTTTTATTAGCTTTCTTTCTTGTCTGTCTGTTTGTCTGTTCGGTACAAAGTTTGCAATTGATTTTAAACTAACTTCCCGATGAGCTAGTGACTTGAAATTTTAAACATAGCTCAGAACTGGATGACAATGCAATATTTTAAAAAAAATTTTTTAATTTTGAAAAAGCCTATGCGATTAGGAGATGTAAACTATTTTTAAAAAATCTAACCGTTACACCTCCCCGCGCGTCGCTCGGTAGTACCCATTCGGTTCCCACTCTGACTCATCCCCACTCCACTGACCCGCTTCGCACTGAAGGAGCTTAGTGTGCGTTCGAGCTCCGTGCGGTGTTTACAAAGTTACTACGTATTATTATACTATAATAATGTTTGTTTATCAAGCGAAAGAACACTTTCACCGAGATTCTCCGTCGAATCTTTATCTTTGACATTTTACCACGGCGTTTGTTTAGATAGGACGCGATCGCAATACCGCCTGAAATTTTCTGCAGGTCTGTTATAATCTCATAAAAATGTTTAAAATCGATTGAAAAATTTCACACACACAAGACTAAAAAGCAGAAAATAATTATTTAAATAAAAATAAATTTTTTAAAAATACCACGTTTTTAAAACGGACTAAAAAGTATAAAATAATTTTTCCTAGCCCCATACAGGTTCCTAACCCCATACAGATTGTGAATTTTTAATAGCTATGAAAATACTTGCAAGATTCAAAACGAAAAACGTGGGGCGAAAGATAATATCGTAGTAAGGAGTGTAGAGAGTAGCTGCCGTTGTGAAAACTCACACAACAGTTCATATCATTTGCAGTGCAATAAAATTGTTAGTGACTTAGGTGAACTATTAATGCATCAATTACACTGTCCAACACCAAATTTGTTCCCAATATAGAGTTCTCTGCGCTGATTCCGAATCTGTCCTTAATTTTCGGCTTTGTTTACATAATCATAACATGTTTAAACAATCATAACGTATTAATATTGTATATGGCTGGATTCGGGCAAGTCTACAGAATCTTTTGCTGCATAGAACAATTCAATATCTTTTATAATAACATCACAATATTTGTTTAACGTTGAAAAATGTTTTTTTTGAAGCCATGTTCCTCAAAAACTGTGCGTATAGGAGAAAAATGAAGGACAGATTCTGAATCAGCGCAAAAAACTCTATAAGAAGGACCCAACAGTATATTGGTAACATAAAAAAAGTTGAAATTTGTTGGACAGTGTTATCAATTAAGGCAAGCGCCCCACGTTTTTCGTTTTAAATCGTACAAGTATTTTCATAGCTATTAAAAATTCACAATCTGTATGGGGTTAGGAACCTATATGGGGCTAGGAAAAATTATTTTATACTTTTTAGTCCGTTTTAAAAACGTGGTATTTTAAAAAAATTTATTTTTATTTAAATAATTTATATCTGAAATAAATTAAAATCGTACTAAATTCTGTCATATTTTATATCCTAGCATTTTTTGAAAATTTTCAAAAGCCATAATTGCATAAAGATCCGCAGTCTAGTTATTACCAATGAAAATAGGATCTTATTTGGTACCACTTTCTTAAAATTTGTCTACAAAAATTGAAAATTGCCTAAACATCCGCAGTCCAATGATAACATACGACACTTGGTAGTCATGTTTCCGTTGCTCCAATAGAATTCTGTCGATAACATTAATGGCAAAGTTGAAGAAATTAATGGTATTCGAAGAGATTAATAAAACTGAAATAACCAAGTCAGAGAGTACATTTATTCATTGTTAAATAAATGCTACGCTTCAAATAAATTGATATTGCTGGAAAATTAGACTCGCACTGGTTGCAAGGTTTCCTAATACTCCAGTTACTGTGAACCTGCAAACGCTCAGACAGCAGTACAAATTGAATAGATATTCGAAAAACTCCACGTTTTAACTGAACGACAGAAAAAGCCTCTCGCCCTCTTCGCAAGATGCATCTGAAAAGAAAGGCAAGTTGGGTAATTAGAGCAGGGATAATCGGCCACCCGTGAACCGGTGAACTCCTTCGATCCCAACTCATGTAGATAGAGTAATTTGTTCCGATTATACCAACCGTCAGAAGCAACCGCACTAGAGTTTGGTCTGTCTAGTTACGGATGAATCCCCTAACCGATGAGTTCCAAGCGAGCAGCATCGATCTACTTGATCCGCGGATCAAGACAATCACCGTGAAACTGCTCAAAACCTTCTATGTATCAAGACGGACGAACACAGACAATCACAAAAGTCTTCGTGCAACACTTCGTACACGCGTCTCCTCAAAAAGGAAGCTGTTGGCGCCGAGAGCATCCACTCATGAGAGCATTTGGCCCGTGGGAGCCACAATAATAAGTTATACGATAAACAACAATAAATATTAAAAAGATTCGATATTTATTAGAGGGGTTAAAGTAAATTATTATATGAAAAGTTAGAGTACATGGCGAAACTTTTAATAGTAGTAAAAATGATTTAGAAGAATATAATATGGTATATGTATATTAATATAATAATAAATAATAATAAATTATATGATAAAAAAGTACAATGAGTAATACAAAAATTCAAATTTAATAAAAATTTAGAAGACAAAGGACCCCGCACTAATAATTAATATTGGATATCACTGTATTCGGGAAAGTCTAAGGAATCTTTTGCTGTGAAGATCAATTCAATATCTTTTATAATAACATCACAATATTTGTTCAAAGTTGAAAAATATGTCATTTTTTCAAACATAAATTTCTCAAAAACTGTGCGTCTAAGAGAAAAATTAAGGACAGATTCGGAATCAGCGCAAAAAACTCTACAAGAATTGCATAGTAAGAATCAAAATCTTTTTTGGCTGTTGGACAGTATAATTTATGAAGAACTGTAGGGAGGTTAAAGTAAATTATTCTATAAAAAAGATTAGAATACGTGGTGAAAATGTGAATGGTAGTATAAATGATTTACTAGAAGAATATACAGGGGTGTCCCATTTAAGTTGAGATTGTAAAAAATCTCGAAGACATATGATTTTAAAAAAAACAAACTGACACATGTCCTTTAGTGTTTCGAGTGGGTAGTCAGATGGCACTACTAGTTTTTTAATGCGTGGGCGTTTTCAAGGTTATTTCAAGGTCATTTTATCTTTTTTTTTTATAATAAACCCATATCCTTTATTTCGGAACCACATCCACAAAAAGTTGTGCATCTTTATACGTAAAATGTGATTCTGAAGTAAAAAATATGGGTTTATGATAAAAAAAAAAGACTAAATGACCTTGAAATAACCTTGATAACGACCACGCATTAAAAAACTAGTAGTGCCTTCTGACTCGCCACTCGAAACACTAAAAGGACATGTGTCAGTTTGTTTTTTTTAAATCACTTGTCTTCGAGATTTTTTACAATCTCAACTTAAATGGGACATCCTGTATGTATAGTGGTAGACATACATATACATATGGAACCCGTTGGCCCCTGGGAACCACAATAACAATGACAAAAAATACGACAAGTGTTTCTGTGTCGAATAGTTCCACCGTGAAATGTGCCGGCCTGTATAATCTGAATTTCTAAAATTGATATTGCGTTACGGTGGACTGCGAACGGCAAGAATGCGTCGGAGTTACGGTTGTCGACCGTCGCCATCTGCGGACAGAGGTGGTCGCAGCAGGGTTTTCCTAGTTTCGCCAGTTTTCCGTGATACGTGCATCTGCTGGGCTGTTGGGAGCGAAAAAGATGAATCGGCGGATGAAAGATAAATAGGGCGACATTGAAAAAGGGCGAGGACGTCGACGGAGATGGACTGCTGGTGCCGAAAGGGAGACAGCGAAGAGAAAGGGAGCAAGAGGGACGGCGACGGACAGAGAGTGAAAGAGAGAAAGAGCTAGATAGGGAGAGGGAGAAAGTGTGAGAGGGAAGCAGAGAGAATAACCAGATGAGAGGAAGGGGTGAAATTTCGTCGGTGATGCCACTCCGAACTCCTACCTAGAGGCTTCCTCTTGGCGATAAGAGGTCCGAACGTGATATAAATTCGCGAGGGGTTTAAACCACGATCGGTCTAACGAGCGCGCAGCTCCTAACTCAGGGTCAGGAGTTTACTGAATGGCGAAATCGCACGGTAATTTTCTCGAGTAGTCGTCGCCTGTACTCCACGAGGTTTCCTCACTGTTCGGCCCGGTGTGCCTCTTCCCCTGTACCCACCGTTCGTTCCCATTCTACTCGGCCGGTCACCACACTTTTTTCCTAATCGTTCCACTGATTCCCCAGATTGCTCTCCTTTCACCCGTTCCCATCCCTTCATTAGCTCCACGCGTTCTTGATTCGTCCTCGAAACCGTTTATGAAGCAATATCGAATGTCCCCTTTATTGTGCATCGGACTGGAGTCTCTTGTTTCACGATGCATCACTCTCCGCGCTATGTGTGCTCGTTAGTTTTATTATGGTCCTGGCATAGTTCGCTCTTGTTATCTGCAAGTGTAATACAGTAATCGTTCCGTCGTTGTCCTGAATCGTCGGCACGATCGTTGTCCAGTGCCTACCCACTCCACTGTCTGTCAACGAGACGATTAGGCCTGCGTGGATCTGGTCGCCAGATGTGTCCCAGGACTGTCTAGACCCGCGCAAAACGGAGAACAATAGGAAAGGAATATGGCAAGGAAATAAGGAGTTTCTTAAAGCCAGACAGTTGACTGCTTTTGACTGCGAATGCTTTTTTTTGTCATTTAACTAGCCGTTTCACTAAAGACGCAGTCATAAATCAAAAATAGTGTCCGGGCACGGTCGTTGTCCGCTCAAACCCCCGGCCTTTGGACAACGAAGGAGCTTTTACTGTATTTCATCGGAGGAAACTGCTGTGTCCTAGACTTACCGGCCTCGAAAATTAAGAAATTATCGAGACCAAATCAGTATTGTAGTTGGTATTCAAACTTGTATACAGACGCTCTTTCATCTCTTGCTGTTAGAGCTGAAAGAATATAGCGTGTAGATAAAACTCTTTCGTTCCTCGAGATTTTTTAGTGAAACATTTACTGACATGTTTGCGACACTTTTCTGATTGAAATGAGCCGAAACACGATACCTTTTGGGTTGCATTTACTTGTTTTATCCACGATAAAGTAAAACCTCGATTATCCGAACTAGGTGGGAAATAGATCAACAACCCAGCTACAGTGCTAGAGTCTATATTGACTGATTTGTATAATTGTGTGTTGGATATGGATCGCTGAAAAATCAATTCGAATCAATTTAAATACCATCAGTTTCGATAATCGAGGTTCCATGAAATCGTTAATTAAACAAGCAAACATAACACAAATTGTATCGTGTTTGAATTGATTTTAATCAAAACGATGGCACAAATACACTGGTAAAAGTTTCACAAGGAATTAATTATTATGTGTTATTAAGTTTAATTAAAATTCGCTGGAGTAAAATAAAATAGAAGTAATCTACTTTAGGGCGGGCTTTCAGCGTTTTGCTCGATATCTTTCGAACCTTGTAAATATGTACAGCTTTCTTCCCTGCACCCTGGGGTTACGTGACAGATTACGTTTAATTAATGCTATCTACTCCCGCATTTGTTTGCGCGTTCTGTGGTAGCATTGATCTGTTCCTTCGCTTTGTCTCGCCCCAGGAAAATACTCGCAACGTGCACAAGCCTTTGTTATACCTCAGCCATGATAGCCTGTAGGCATCAAAATTACTGTTGGATCTTAAGGGTGAAGGATTGATTGCAATGTATTAGTACCTCGTAACGATAATGTAATATTTCATGATGCATTGTGCTTTGCATATAGTACGAAGTAATTAGAGAACATAATCGTGTTTACATTAGAAACTTTTCGTATGCTCGAACAGCCAGATTTTCAGCATGTACATAATTTATTTGAGTCTATGAAACACATTGTTTAAATTTTCAATACAGCCTCGGATAAAAAAGTTATAAAAATGAACTTTTCCTATTTTTTTCGCGATTCCGACCATAAGCAATTTCTTACAAATTTTTTCTATTTCGTCTAATAAATTAATTCTAACTTCTCAAAAGCACTCGAGTTATCTGGTCTGATTTTTAACAAGTTATTCTGTTACAAATAATGTTTACACTTTTGCTGTTCACTGTGTTTCGATATAAGATGAGGATACCTATTCTGTTCTTGAGTGGGTCGGTGATATCTTTCATTGGAAAGGTTAGAATATTGTTCAAGCTGTGGATATGGAATTATAATATGTTCATAAAGTATGTATGAACTATGTACAGTATTTAACATAACGTATTACATGCAACGCAAACGATAATCAAACAACGACTGACAAATGTTCAAACAAATGCTCCTTCATGCACGCTCATTTCATTATTTCACACTACCAAATTCGCTTCATACATTGCCTCTCACTCATTATGTTTTTTTCTCATTCTCACCAACATATCTACACATTCTCCCCCCCCCCCCCTCCACCTCCTGCCTTATTTTTATTGAATACATAGCTGTATCTCATTTACAATAAAAATAATAATTCTCATAATTGATTTTCATACATTACTCTCACCCCCTTGTTGTTATTGCTAATCTCTAACCTTTTCTTTACATTCTTTTTTCAACTCATTCCACTCAATTCAACAATCCACAGCCATACTTATAATATGGCAATAATCAATTAATATTTAAAAATGACTGATAGTCTTTTTGAATGTTAGTCATAGCAAAATAGTCATTAGTCAAAACTTTTTGATTAGTTGGTGATAACTTGTTATCACTAGACTGCGGATCTTCATGCATTTATAATATGTCGAAATATGCAAAATATATGCAAGATATATGCAAGGTATATGCGAAATATATGTATAGGGAATGCATGTACAGATCTGTAAAATAGTTAATTATTTTATTGTTTTATTTATTATAATTTAAATTACAATATACAACAATAGTTTTTTCTATAGTGTCGACTGTAAATTGATGCCTCTTGTCTGTTAAAATTAATTTATACGCTGAAAAAGAGCGTTCTACATCACATGATGTTATAGGGGCATATGTAATTTACCCCAATGATGTGCCAGAACCTCTCGTGGTCTTTCAACGTGTTCACCCTTCAAAATCTTGCTTATTTTTAATAATACATTAAAGTATACATTTCGTTTTAATACAGATTCCATTTAACGTGTAACCTTTTCTCCATAATCACCGGGTATAATTTTTAAATTTTCTATAACTGTAGTTACCAAATGTATACATTCCGTTAGCGGTAATCCTATTGTTTCTAATTTCTCCATGGCCTCGTAATCGTAACAGCTACTGATTTACTTGACCAATGGAGATTAACTGCGGCGTGACTCCGCCTGTTTACACATCACACCATCGTCCTTGTTTTGACTCTCACTGAATTTCAATACAGTACTTACCAACTCGAAATTAGAACACGTTGTGGATCGTAGCTGCTCAATCTTTTAGGCACATCTATCTTATTTATTCTGGCATAGCATTAAATAGTCGAAAATTTATGCATATATGCAAAATTTATGCAAGAAATATGTACTTATGTAAAACATATGCAATATGCAAAATATGCAAAATAAAAATTATATTTTCAAAATCCTCTAATGACAAAACAAATTTATATTTAGGTCTCAGCTTTCTATCTTTTCTCGATAAAAATATGCATTTGCATAAACATCCGCAGTCTAGTTATCACTAATAACTATCACTGATAACTAAATGGCAAATACTTAGTCACAGCTCTAAGTAACCGTTAGCTATTGCTTATTAGTGAATTAGTAGTTGATGATCAGTCATCAGTCACTATTGTGCGATTAACATAAATTAGTATTATTAATTAGTTATCACTAACTAATCAAAAAGTTTTGACTAATAACTATTTTGCTATGACTAACATTCAAAAAGACTATTAGCCATTTTTAAATATTAGTTGATTATTGCCGAACCATGTATTTGACGTAACATATTACAATTCCATCCACTGCTTGAACAAATATGACGTAGTATCTCGTTCAAAAGAAGAACAGAAGATAGATACTTTCTTATTACGAAGAAATCATCATCGTCTTATATCGAAAAAAAATTGTAGGACTCAGGAGATGAGTAGTACTTAAATGTAATAATTAAACTGCGGATTTTATGCATTTATGACACAATGGCTAGATACAGCTTAAAGCTGTGGACATGTTAAAAATATTTAAGGGCGCCGATGTATTGTATTAGTTTCAGCTTAATAGGATAATTAAAAAAAGAATAAAATTTTTATTTGGCTCCTGTGTCCTGCAATCAATGCAAACATTTTTTATTTTGCATAAAGATCCGCAGTCTAGTAATGATAGCTTAACATGCTCGCTACCACCGTCACAAATATGTGACATCCATAATCTGACAGTTCACTTAAAAACAGTCAAATTGATTTTATGCACTTCGTTGCAGAGCTGAGGAAAATAGTATTTTGAATAGTAAATACTAAATAATCCTATTTATTTTAAAGTATGTGTACAACATTGAAAATAAAATATTTTATTTTTTTGAAAATAGTATTTTATTTGAAGAATATTGAAAATATTTGTATTTTGTCTTTATAATCAATTTCAATTTAAAATATTATTGCTGAAAATAATGGTTAGAATTCAATACATTTATGGGTGTAAATTGTTTCTTAACAATAAGATAGACTGTATGTTTATGCGGTTTCTCAGAGTATTGTAACAATGTAAAAAGTGAAATATGTCGTGTTTCTGATTGTTAAAATAGAAATATTTTATTTTGGGGATCAAATTGTTGAAATAGAAATATTTTATTTTAAGGTTCAGATTGTTAAAATAGGAATATTTTATTTTCGAAATTGTATATCCTATTTAAAATACTATTTTCTTTAAGGAAAATAAAATCTAAAATATTAAATAGTATTTGAAATATTTGTTTCGCTAAATAATGCCCACCTCTGCTTCGTTGTTTAAAGTCATAGTAGAATGCATAATTTCCAGAGAATCTGTAACTTTCTTCTGCTAAACTGTTTTAATAATTCAAAATTGGCATTTGTGATAAAACTTTCGAACAAGGAAGGTAAGCAACGAAACAAATGCTGGTAGCGAACGTGTTAAGTGTCATTCATTGAACAGATCAGCCTAATTCGTATCAACCATGTATCGAAACTGTGTCTCCAGAATATCGTGTTAGAAGAGGGTTGACACGACGCTGTTCCATTGACTGGGGCCGAAGAATGGAATCGTAACATCTGGATAAGAATAGTGTGCCAAGGGTAGGAAATATTTGGTAGAATTCCAAGAGATTACGGGCATTTGAATTCCTGCAGCATGTCTTCCTAGCCCCTAAGCAGGGAGCTGTTATGGAGGAGAAGGATCTACACGGCCAATAGGCCCTCCTGATAGCGTCACCCTTCGACTGATGAGAGTACTCAGGGTGGATTGACGGCGGGTCGCTCGAGGAAGGGTGGATGCTACGCGGGGAAGGGGCCGTACACCTGTCCTCGCGCCCGGGTTACCGAAAACCGATAGATCACTTGTGTCGTGAGCGATCAGACAGACTGTCGTTTCTTTTTTAAAGTAGCACTGCCACCGTGCGTTCACTTTGATGCGTTTCGCCTATTCGTTCTCGGTAAGCCGCGCCATTCTCAGCGAAAGCCTACGGTCAGCCGAAATTTATTTCGAATAAGAATTTACTGCGGAACTTTGCGCAACGGAAAAATTGTAAGTGGCCGTATAAACATTTCTCTGAACATTACAATTGCTCCTCTAACCTTCTGGTTACTAAACGCCAATTTGTTTCGATACAGACAAATATTTACTTACATATTTTAGGGAAAAAAATTGAACACTAAATCGTTAGTATTGCATAAAGTTTAACATTTTCCCGGGAGGACAATCCCACGCAAAACAAGGATCGTGCAAGAGTTGTATAATTGTCGAAAAGTTTTACCGCCGCCAGCACAGACCCCGGTTCTTAATCCCATAGAGAATCTATGGGACAATTTAAATAAACGAATAAGGACAACGATACAAAATAGAGGAGAACTAAAAAAGAGACTACAAGAGCTACGGGAGAAAATAAGTATACAAAATCGGTGCATCGAGGGGAAATACGTACACAGCATCTGCAAAATTATGTTTGGAATACTGAAACGATCTGGACTTTTGTAATTAAATGATTAGGGTACTGAGTATCAAAAGCATGCGGTGGCAATTCAATTTGCAACATTATTTGATTATTAAGCCTAAGTAAGTTGCACATGTGTGTAATGTACAGGGTGTTAAGAAATGATTTGTTAAAAAAGTTTTGTGCAAACTTGATTTTGACAGAATTCTTCAGGGTAGATCTTTTTTACGGTTGTATCGTGTTCTACTCGTCGAGAGGAACAAACTTCTCAAAGCAATGAACCGTTTTCTGACATTATACCTCAAATAACACATAAACCTACTTGATTCAGAATTTCATTACAACGTAACGATGTGTTGCATAATACCAGGTCTGTAAATACGAAATCGGAATTTGCCCATAGGTGGCTCTAGCTGTCAATGTAGTTACCGTCAAACCGCGTCGCACAGTGGGGTATTTGACCCGAAAAAGTGGAAAAAATTAGATTTCTAAACTTTTGCGTATGGCATAAAATTTTTGTTGTTCGCTGTAGTTAAAGGTCTGAAGAATAAGGCTGCAATATTATTTTTTCTATTTGCACACCCGTGAAGTAGTAAACTTCATCGAAAGTCAAGAGATTTTAAGGCGCGCTTGGCGTTCTTAAATAGTCTCTAAGACAGCGTCTGTTCATTGGCGATTTTCAAGTGTTTGAAGGAAAATTCTGTAAATTCTTGTATTACAAATGTTGTTCAGGCAGGTATACAGAGCACTTTCGCATAGATTTTATTTTGTTATCATCTAAATTAGTATAGTTATTAATATTTGAATATTACCAATCATTCTGTAAGCTTTTTAAAAATTACAAAACTTTATTGACAATTTTGTTATAGTATAAAGCGATATTAAGTGCTCTTTTTGGTGTCATTACATTCGGTAAAGATTCCTGATTATAAGCCAACAAAGTTTAAATCCGAATATGTCCGAATTCAAATTTTATAGCCTATTTAGTATTAAGCGTTTAACAGCGTTTTGCGTACGCCTGTACGTTCGGCTACGCTTGGCCTCAAACGAAGAAGAAACATTATCTGAGGAAGAAATTTCTGATGTATTTTCGGATGAAAATTAATGGGTAATAATTTTTAAATGTTCTTATAATATACCGGGTGAGTCATGTAAAGTGAAACACACGTATATCTCGAAAATAAAGCATTTTGGAGAAAAATGTTTCAGACAAAAGTTGTATGGTCTCATGGGGGACATAAAATGGTGTCATTGATTTGGCCTTGGATAGTCGTTTGAAAATCACGTGAAGGTCATCTTCAATTTCTTAAATAGAAACCCCTATTTTTTATTGCATATTCTTGTAGCTTGTTTTGAGAGCTTTCCAAAACACTATAATAAAATATTTTTTTCTTAAATAATTTTAGTTTTATTTAGATAAATCTAACACTATGGTCATATTCAAGAAAACAAAACACGTTTTCGGATCCCAGCATTTCAAGAAATTCCGAACATTTTCGTGGAACCCGAAAGTTTCAAGATCCCGTCCCGTTCCCGCACACCTCTAGTTTTTACACATTATTTCTTGACACCCTGTACGACAGCTGCTTTATCGATTAAAACAATCTCGAGTTAACTTTCTCCAGAATACAGAAATACATACCCCGATAATGATAAATATATAATAGATTCGATCACGCCTTGTAGTCCATTTCCGCGGCTCACTGTCACCGGATGCTCCTTCGTGACTCTCTCTGACAGTGAGAGTGCCAGTTTGACAGAGCCGCGTGACCCGTAAACTTCTCGCGGGGATGACGTTCGCGGGCCAGCCAAGTTAATTAAAACGGCCGACCCGTTGGAAGAAGCAAGACACGAAACGATTAAACATGTAAATTAGGAGTGCCGATAATGCCCGTATTTCGCGGTAATCGTTCCGATGAACAATCTCGGGGCTAAGCGTTCATTACCCTCTGGCATTCGTTAATTCTGCAAATTGGTTAAATATCCGGTCCGAAACCGTTTAGATTATATTTGTTTTCATTAAAAGTTGAACCGGCTCTCTCTCACTCTCGGCTATACTGTGCTCGCCCGAGCGGTTTGCCACGCAACAAATCGAACAAGTGCTCGCACGGGATATCGGGAAATATTCCTTTGAATGGGGAGGACGGTATATGTGTATAGCGAAGGGCTCACGGACACGTTTAAATGGCAGAAATAATAAAGGAACGCATTGGGGCACTGTTGGCAAAATAATGTCGTCGTCCGACTAGTGAAATCCTCGATAGATTTATTACTCACCATTAATCGAGCTCGCTTGCGTTTGACTGTTCACCCTTTTGTTCCGGGGCGGGGGGTTCCATATACAAATAGCGCCGCCGACAAAAGACGTTCCGCGTCGACGGTCGTCGCGACGATGCTCGTTCTCGACCTCGAACTCATCGTCTCCTCATCCTCCTCCCCACCCGTTGCGTTCAACCGAATACGAACGGCTCAAACTTGTCGATTGGAAATGCAAATTTTCGCAGTGCATCTCATCACTACCGTTGCTTTGCATCCATTCGATGCCAGCACCAATAACATCGAACCGATGTAAATCTCGATGCATTTTGTTTCGCGATGCAAGAGCTCCACTGAAGAATCCCTGGATTTCTGTGTACAAGATGGAATTGCTGCGTAACGTTAATTCGATTCTTTCTTGGCTCATGTTTGGTCTTTGGTATCGTATTGATACAGTGACGAAGAGTTTAACTTGACGAGCACATGAATGGCTGAATTTAATTATCAGACACCGGATTTTATGCATTTATGACAAAAATGAGTAGGTGTAATTCGAAACAGTGAAAATATTAGAAGAGAATTTAAAAAACACTGTTATATTATTTTCGGCCTATTAAACATATTGAGAACGAAAATAAATTTCTATTTCACTCTAGTTGGTTGCAAATCAGGTAGAAAATTTTTATTTTGCAAAAAGATCCGCTTTCTATTAGTTAATGTCTTGTGCAAGTTTCAGCGAGGTATTCCTCACGTTTTTCTGAGTAAAATGATACCAAGCACGATGCAGTTTGGATCGTATTTACTGGTTTAATCGACGATATTGTGGAACCTCGATTATCCGAACTTGCTTGCCTAATACAGTAAAAGCTTCTTCGTTGTCCAAAGGCCGGGGGTTTGAGCGGACAACGACCGTGCCCGGACACTATTTTTCATTTATGACTGCGTCTTTAGTGAAACGGCTAGTTAAATGACAAAAAAAAGCATTCGCAGTCAAAAGCAGTCAACTGTCTGGCTTTAAAAAACTCCTTATTTCCTTGCCATATTCCTTTCCTATTGTTCTCCGTTCTGCGCGGGTCTAGACAGTCCTGGGACACATCTGGCGACCAGATCCACGCAGGCCAAATCCTCTCGTTGACAGGCAGTGGAGTGGGTAGGCACTGGGCAACGATCGTGCCCACGATTCCGGACAACGAAGGAGCGATTACTGTACCTTACTTAATACCTGTGTATTAGCTACCGTGATAGATTAAATCTTTACCGATCTGTATAATAAATCGCTTTGCTTATGGATCGCTTTTATTTGAACTGTGAATTCGGATATCATCGGTTCGGATAATGGAGGTTCTACTGCATCTTGGATTAAACGAGCAAATATAAAGTACTTCCACGGGTATACACATAAAAGAAACAATACTGAAACCTTATCCTTGAGACCTTCAACTACTGTTTCGAGCGTAGTCCGTGCTGCTGTCCAGATTGCCGCTGCTTCAGGGCCAATTAACGCTCTGATTAGCACAATAACTTGTTGGTTCACATTCGTAACACACGAACGCGTATCGTGAACTCTTGGAAAGACCAAGGTTCAAAGTTCAGAGTAAAGGTTTAGAAGAATGGTTCATAGAAAGTTCATAGAAGAAGTTTATTTTAAACTTCATAGGAAAAGTCCATAGAGTTCATAGAAAGTTAATAGGAGAAGTTCATAGGAGAAGTTTATTGTAAACTCCATAGTAAAAGTCCATAGAGTTCATAGGAGGTTAAGAGAAAGGTTCAGAGAAAAGTTCAGAAGAGAAGTTCACAGTTCACATCACAGTTTAACATCGCAACTCCCGTTCACAATTCGAATCTGAATTAATACTGTTCTAACAAGACGCTTCGTAACGTTCCACGGATTAGTATACCAATTAAATGTATAAGGTTCGCACGATTCTCTCGAAAGCCCGTAAAGTTCTAAATCCTCTTTCTCCTGCAATTCCGTACCGAAGCTCGGGAAAAGATAATTTCTTTGGTAGCGATAAAAAGGGGACCAATCACCAGTTCGGGGCGTAATCCAAATCTATGGAACGCCTACGAACGCCTTGATTTTATTTCTCACGCAAGCCTCGTAAGACGCTGAACAAACATCCCTTCTTGTAAGATCTATCCCCAAAACTGGTCACTGGTGTCGCCTTTCCGCTAAGTGTGGGCCTGCGATGCGTCAATAGTCATTGACTGGGGTACTGCTGGTTTGTTTTCCTGATGCGAAACGAGACACTCAACTTTCAACCGTACCCACGTCCGTAACTAATTCTGAGGGCCAAGCATGCCAATAAATATTTCGAAACTGACAATGTTCCACTCCATCGAAGCACGAACCCAGACACAGAGTTGTGCTAATTCATAATAATTCAATTACTAAGTATTTTAATCAGATGTAATTGAAGTGCAATATAATTCAAATACAATATAATTGAAATACAATGTATAATTGAAATACAATATAATTGAAATACAATGTACAATTGAAATACAATATAATTGAAATACAATATAATTAAAATACAATATAATTGAAATACAATATAATTAAAATACAATATAATTGAAATACAATATAATTAAAATACAGCTCTCCAAATTATAGCCCAGAACTTTAAAGACGTGCGATATATTTTATGTTCTTCTTTTATATACTTGTTTGCTGTCTGTGCGATGTAGTTTCTTTTTTCAGTTTTTTGTTATTAGATAATGTATTTCATTTTACTTACATATAATATTAGTTTGTTTAATGAGTCTCAATAGATGATTGTCGTTATTTATTCCTTTAATATATTATACATTTTGTCAAGAAAGTACCGGGAATCGATCATTTAAAAAGCCCGCTTAAAGGGATTGTTGAAATTCTTTTTGTCGCTAAGTTGGCACAACTGTCCTCTATACTCACGCGGAGTTTGCGTGTCACTTGTCATTTAGTTTGTTTACAGTGCGCCATTTTGTCAGTTCATCTCAAGTGTGTTTTGCGATTTTTACAATGGATAAAAATATTGAACAAACAATCTGTCTTAAATTTTGCATTGCAAATGGAATTTCGTGTGCCGAAGCGCTGAAAATGTTACATAAGGCTTACGGTGAATCGAATTTATCAAAAACACGTGCGTATGAGTGGTACAGTGCATTTAAAAGCGGTCGAGATGTGATGGATTTTGCACCACGATAACGCACCATCTCACAAGGCTATCATTGTGAACGAATTTCTGGCCAAAAACTCGACAAATCTTATCAAGCAGCCACTGTATTCCCCTGATATGGCTCCGGCAGACTTTTTTCCTTTTTCCAAAACTCAAATTACCACTTCGAGGCACCTGTTTTCAGTCGATAGATGACGTAAAAGAGAATTCGCGGCGAGTACTGAAGTTGATTCCAAAACATGCGTGTAAAAAATGTTTTGATGATTGGTTATTCGTTGGCATAAGTGTATTATTTCGAAAGGGGCCTACTTTGATGGCGATACAATAAATTTGGATGAATAATACATATTCTGTGTTTCATTGACCAATTCCCGGTACTTTTTTGACAGACTGTATATCGTAACCTAGGTAAAGTAGGGACATGTTTCCTTTTTCTGCTTTTCATGTTTATGTTTGAAATTTACAAAATGTGTAACGCAGAAGTTATTTCTCTGGTCAGATACTTATTATAAATTTATAAATAATAAATTCCTTCTGTTTGAGAAACCTTCACATGGATTTTTCAAAACCTCTTCTTACCTATTACTTAATTATTCTTTTATTTTTAATTTTAATTTAATTACATCGTAATTCGTAATGAATGTAATTCAATTACAATGTATTTTATAATTGTACTCCACTGCAATTATAAATGACATTTTAATTTAATTGCATGAAGATTCGAATTACAAATTACGATATAACTGAATTACAATGGATTTTATATTTGTACTCCATTGCAATTACGAATTACATTGTAATTTAATTGAATGAATATCTGAATTATAAATTACAATATAATTGAATTACAATGTATTTTATAATTGTACTCCATTGCAATTACGAATTACAATGTAATTTAATTGAATGAAGATCTGAATTATAAATTACAATACAATTGAATTACAATGTAATGAAGTACAATTATATAAAATGTAATTGAATTACAATATATTTTATAATTGTACTCCATTGCAATTACGAATTACATTGTAATTTTAATTGAATGAATATCTGAATTATAAATTACAATATAACTGAATTGCGATGTAATTCAATTACTTTGTAATTTCATTTCTGGAGTAATTCAATTGTAATTCTGCACAACTCTGCCCAGACACGATGTCTACACAATTCTAGACAACTACGTCGGACAACAAAAATTGTACGACTTACGCAAAATTTTGTAATCGACTTGTTTACGACTTTTCGGGTCAAATACCCTACTGTGCGATACACAGGGTGGTTCCTACTTTTCCGACAAGATTGTGGGAGCATGATCTACAAGTGAAAATACGAAAGAATGTTATATGAAGTTTGTTTATAAACGCTTCATTACAATATTATAGGCAAATATTGAATGTAGCCTGAATAGGTGCGGAACATAGCAGATTTCTGATCAAGAAATGCAGGATGTCCAAAAATTCCTTCAACAGCCGGAAATGGGAGATTCCTGAGATCACTTAAAGCAACATTTTCCTTTTCAAAAATGTTATCCGCGGGTTTCTTTAGGAGTTATCAACGAAAAACACGGACCAATCAGAGCGCGACCTAGACGCGAGTTGGCACAGTCGGCCCGGAGCGCCGACTGTCTATTGGCCAACTGTGCCTACTCGCGTCTAGGTCGCGCTCTGATTGGTCCGTGTTTTTCGTTAATAACTTCTAAACAAAGCAACGGATAACATTTTTGCAATGGAAAGTGTTGCTTCAAATAACGTCAGGAACCTCCCATTTCCGACTGTTGAAGGAATTTTGGTACACCCTGTATATCTCTCTCGTAAGTACAGGCAAAGTAAACACAATCGACCGGGTCGATTCATATCTCAGCGTAACGATTATCAGATCGGTCTTGCGTGTTCATAGTTTATCGTTCCGATTCTACGGCAACCTGAGAAAGGTTCGAGATGCTCGAACAAAGGCCAAGTGCCGAAGATCGTGTCATTTGCTACCCTAACCCCATGGGTTCCCACCTTAGCCCCAAGGGTTCCTAGAACCTCACCGACTCGAAGAAAAATATCGTAGCCGAATCGTCGTTACCCCTCAGACATGAACTGTTTCACTTAAAACCTGGGTAAGAATCTCGGTCCGTTTATCGTTACTGGTGAGATACGAATCGACCCTAAATCTGCTCTTCCGCACTTATTCAATATTTGCCTGTAATATTGTAATAAAGAGTTTATAAACAAACTTCATATAACATTTTTTTTCGTATTTTCACTTGTAGATCATGCTCCTACAATCTTGCCGGAAAAGTAGGAAACACCCTGTATAACAGGGTGCCAAGGGGTTGGTGGGGCAATTCGAAAGACTCGCCAGTGAAAACCAACCTCTGTTCTGAGGTTTCTGCAAATTGACATTGCGCAGGGTCTGGGCGGCAGGGAGCGTGTTAAAGGATCGCGAATTAATCGAAATAATTCGCGCGGTAGAACACATGTGTCGTGCCGGTACAAGAAGATAACGTTGTCCCAAATGACGGTCCGTTTCCCGGGCAGAAATAAAATGTACGAACGTGAGATATAATATCACCTTTCGCCAAATATCTGCGGTAATATCGATGGTCACGTCGGAAAGATCAGTGGCAGGCTGGGAGTTATGGGCTCTTTTGCGGATCAGAGACTCGCATGAACAGAAAGGAAAAAGAGGAAGAGAACAGGCGAGAGGGAAAGGGAGGGGCCTGGTGGATTTGTCGAGTTGCGAGATATATCCCGTTTCTCGTTTCTCATAAAAAATGATCGATCGTCCTCGATTGAGTTCGACTCGAGTCGCCCGATATTAAGAGACGTATCGATTTATAAGGGAGCAGTCTGCTCGACGTTAAAAGAGCTAAGCTCGTATGCTTCCTTCCACCTAGCTTCTCGCCGAGTCTTATCTTACCCTTAGCCTCTCACCTTACTTTCGCTCGTCCACGACTTCTAACGACCAAAGCCCAGTACAACCAAGTCGTTCTTTCATTAAAATATTTATTTGCGAGCTATGGACGAGACAGAGACGTGCCACTGATATCGCGCGCAGACAGTATTTCTTCATCTCCTATCGCCGGAATGTGGAAAAGGTTGCGAGAGAACGAAACCTCTTTTCTTTATTCGTAACGAACACTCGTTACGAACCGGCAATGTAGCCAGAAAAAATGTAGTTGTGATGATCAACAATTTTTTTCGTTTTTATTGTAAATTGCTAGAAGAAGCAATAGACTCTAAAGGTTGCCGTGTAACACCAGTGTATCGATGAGATACATAGTACTAATTTATTGACGCAACTTTTTTCGTTTATCATGATTATTCGATCAAACCTTTACCAATATATTCGTGACATTTTCCTGATTGAAAAGAGTCCAAACACGATACAGTTTGGATCGTATTTGCTCGTTTAATCCGCGTTACAAGTTACAATAGAACCTCGGCTATCCGAACGGATCAGTGGGACAGCAGATAATGAGACAGTTTTTCAGTAGTCAGAAGGGCTAGATAAAAGATCAATCTAGGCCACCATCGCTCTGAAAAATCCTCTTTTAGGTTTACGAGGTGTAATTTGCATTATTCGGAAGCATACAGCTACGACAGCTGCATGCTCCCGAATAAGGATCTCTTTATATTCGCCAGAACAAGCCGTCGGACAGAACTTTACTACCCTGGTTTTGTATTCAGTATTTTCCAAATTTCTTTTCGAGACTGTCTCTGACTTTTCGACACGGTCCATCTAGCTCGAGCGTGTTGACGGTTCCCTGCTGTGCGTGGCACAAAAAAAGGTGTTGCGCCAGACTAATATAAAGCGCTAGCTAATATAAAGAGTCCTCAATGCAAATTACGCCTAGTACACGTAAAAACAGGACTTTTTATCTAGCATGTTTTACTACTGGAAAACCCGGTCTTTGCATTATCAAGAAATGAGAAGGCGAATCCCGCATCCTTGTAATCCTAGGAACGAGTCTACGATTTTGTAGAAAGCTGCATTAGAAGCAAAAATTCAGGTGAATTTAAGTTATAAATCAGCTTTTAGGAAGAAATATACAATAAAACCATTGCCCACATTACGACCCCTTCAATAAAAATTTTTATAGACATGATATAACTTGTTTACCTACATATCAAGCAAAAATTCAGATGAATTTAGCTATGAACCAGAGTTTAGGAAGAAATATAAAAATGGAGCCCACATTACCAACTCCTCTATAAAAATGTTCATATAGATAATATAGTTTAACTAATGATAGCTAATAGATAGCAAGACATAATGAAAGAGCTATACGTTGAATTGAGTACGATAATGAAAAGTTTCTGAATGCCGATAGCTTGAATGAGGAATTAACTCGTCGTCGTAAGTTCGTAGAATAAGAATGAACAGTTCGGGACATGGTAGTGCCTTTCACAATTTTGCAACTGTCTCTGTGCCAACTGTGGAGGTCTCCAACGATAGCTGGTTGCCAGTCGTCGCCAGTTGTGCGACGACGAACGTAACGGCAGAGGGCCGAGCTATTATTCGAGGCACTGGCCACCTTTGTTTATCAGGCTAAAGTGTTTAACGTGTCTATTGGTTGGCGAACGTGATTACAAAAGCGGTTCACCGTAGATGCTTTGCTATAGCGTTCCTTGATTACAGTTAGATTGACTAGTATTCGATAGAGGGATGTACAATCAAGATAGAACGGTTCGGCTGTGCTCGCGCGTGCATGTAAGATTGCTTGTTCCCATAGATTAGAAAACGTGTAGGTATCCGAGCTCGAAATTAATTACGCCTAAAAGCAATCGCTGTCGGAAAGGGAAACGTAATTGCTTGTATCGGTATGATAAAGGAACGCTTGTAACATTTAACTGTCGCGCCCTGGACCGGGTCGAAAAATATAGTGAAATTAAGATATAGTTAAATGAAAGTGCGTTTCGAATAATTTTACTTAATCGAAAATAACGTAACATCATTTTTTTACGATGTATTTATAGTGTTGTATTTGACCAAACCATTTTTATCATAAATGCATTAAATCCACAGTCTGATAACTAGACAGCGGATCTTTATGCAAAATAAAAATGTTTTGCATTGATTGTGGGAAGCAGGTGTGGATATGGTTTTATGAAAATGAGTGTAGTGAGAATGAGGCTTGAGGATGCGTGTGAAAGACTATCTATGTTGTGTGATTGTCTATGACTGAGTGTAAGGTGAGAGAATGACGAGTGAACAGAGAAAAGAATCTGTAGACAACCGCCGCCGAGAGAAGTAATGTTTACGCGAGTAAGAGTGAGAGAGATAGCGAGCGAGAGAACAGTATACGCGAGAACACGTGTTGCGAGATACAATTTCATTTAATTATCACAGTGTTTCTATATCAATTCTGTTTTATGTTACATTTAAATATATATTCTCATTTGAAAATCCACGTTAAATTATTGTGTTCAATCCACAGCAGGAATAATATAAAAATTGATTTCATCCCTTAACAACTTTGTTACATTAAAAGCAACATTACAACATTCTTGAATTTTTTAAAGTCTTTTACTGTTTTATATTCCACCCAACCAATTTCTTCGTAAATACATTAAATCCGCAGTCTGATAACTAGACAACGGATCTTTATGCAAAATAAAAATGTTTTGCATTGATCGTGGGAAGCAGGAATAATATAAAAATTGATTTCATCCCTTAACAACTTTGTTACATTCAAAGTAACATTACAACATACTTGAATTTTTTAAAGTCTTTTACTGTTTTATATTCCACCCAACCAATTTCTTCGTAAATGCATAAACATCCGCAGTTAACTGATAACGAAGGAACGCTTGTAACATTTAACTGTTGCGCCATGAACGGGGTCAAAAGATGTAGTGATATTTTGGTATAACTCACTTAGCTACAACTTTAATAGATTGAACCTTAAAAATTTAGTTCGAACGACGATACTAAAAAGACGGCGGATCTTTATGCAAAATATAAATTGTCCAGGTCACAGTGCCAAAAAACAGAAGTTAAATGAAAGCGCATTTCCTTTTTTAATAATTTCAATAAAATAACGTAACAACATCATTCCATTTTTATAATGTATTTACAGTTTCGTATTTCACCAAGCTATTTCTATCATAAATGCATAAAATCCGCAGTCTCATAACAAGCGAACGCTTGTAGCATTTAACTGCGCACCATGGACCATAGCAAATAATTTAGTAAAATTTTGATACCGCCCTGTTGTAACTCGTACAAATGAATAGTTTGGTTACTAGAGATTTCGTTTGAACCGATCAGACGAAAGAATTACATTTTTGGTGTTTCGGCAAAATGACGGTTCCTCAGGCCACTGTAATAAGCGGACACGATTAACTTACCGAGACGATTTTGCTCCAGAAGAATACTATATTTGTGGAATGAAGAAGTTTTCGGGATGTGAGCGTCTACAAGCCCAAGCTGCAGGTCGACGAAAATATGTTCGACGGTGAAACGACTCGCTTAAACATCCACCAATCTGCTACTGCGGTGGCAGTGGCACTGCCAGTAAGTTTCCACCAGCGATAAGAACTCTGCGGAGAAATTGCTCGCGATTCAGGATCCGTTTTTACGGCGTACGTCATATCCAATTAGTTCAAGTTGAGCAGTTGATATATCTTTGTCCAGACAGATTTCAAGTAATATAAGTACTCGCAGCAGTAGGATGCGCGGGCAATCTCGTACCGTAATTTACTTAACTCTGACCGAAGATTGTGAACATTTTCAGACCGTTCTAGCCGGGGAACTTGCAGTTAATTAAATTACCAATCGCCGAATTGGTAATTGATGAAGAAACGTATTCAGAATTCGGTAACCCGTTGTCCTTTGGAATATGCAAAGCTATACGCAAACCTGCAAACGCCGCCATCGCACCGCGGTGCAACGTTACGAACACTCGTTACGAACCGTCAATGTAACCAGAAAAAAATAATTTTGATGATCAGCAATTTTTTCCGTTTTTATTATAAATTACTAGAAAAATTTATATTTTATTCTTCCTATTTCTATTACTAGAGAAATAGATTGTAAATTTCTAAAGCTGACCGTGTAACACCAGCGTATCGATGAGATAGTATTAATTTAGTGACGTAACATTTTCGTTTTTCATGATTATTCGATCAAACCTTTACCAACATATTCGTGACATTTCCCCGATTAAAAAGAGTCCAAACACGATACAGTTTGGATCACATTTGTACGTTTAATCCGCGATACAATAGAACCTCGATTATCCGAACGTGCGACATCAGATAATGAAACGACTACCTGAAGTATAACATTAGATTAATTCTTCGTGTTTCCTGTATACTTACATAGATTGCTTTAGATTGAACTGTTTATAAAGGCTGATTCTGGAAACTGGGACAGGTTGCTGCTCTTTTTTAAGTAAAAATAGAAAGAAGTGATAGAGGAAAACATCATATGTCATAGGGTAGATTGGTACTTTCATACGTGGCCTAATAAAAGGGATTGATTCGTTTAACAAGAAAATTGGATTGCATTAAAGAATACAGTGCAATTGCGCCTAGCGGGTGCGTCGGTGCATTCACATAAAAAATGAGGTCATAGGAAGTTAGGACGTATTATGACATATGATGTTTTCCTCTATCATTTCTTTTTTTTTCACTTTAAAAAGAGCAGTAACTTGTCACAGTCCACGACTTACCCTGCATATGGATAATAATGGATTGAATATCAACGGTTCGTATATATCGATAATCGAGGTTTCGCTATATGCTGTATTAACCAAGTAAACGTAGTTCAAATGGATTACTGTTTGGACTCATTTTAACCAGGAAAATGGCACAATTACATTCGTAAAAGTATCACCAAAGAATCATTATAAATAAGATTTGTATCACTGAATTAATAATTAACGATCCACATAAAGTATAGAATAAGATTTATTATACATATCAATCAAATTTTAAGCTAGCACTGTAGCTAATTGTTCTGCTGTCCTAATATTCGTGTTCCACTGAACTGTTCGGATAGTCGAGGTTCCACTATTTCGTGGATTAAACAAGTAAATGCAAAGCGAACAGTATCGTGTATGGACTCATTTCAACCAGCAAAAAATGGGACAATTACATTGGTAAATGTGTCACAAAGAAATCACCGGTTCGGATAATCGATGTTTCACTGTATCGTGAATTAACCAAGTAAATATAATTCAAATGGATTCGTGTTTGGACTCATTTCAACCAGAAAAATGATACGAACTTACTGGTAAAAGTGTCACCAAAGAATCATTATAAATAAGAGTTGTATTACTGGATTAACAATTAACTTACGATCCACATACAATACGATTCATTATACATATCAATCAAATTTTAAGCCAGCACTGTAGCTAATTGTTCTGCTGTCCTAATATTCGTGTTCCACTGAACTGTTCGGATAGTCGAGGCTCCACTATTTCGTGGATTAAACAAGTAAATACAAAGCGAACAGTATCGTGTATGGACTCATTTTAACCAGCAAAAAATGGGACAATTATATTGGTAAACGTATCACAAAGAAATCACCGGTTCGGATAATCGAGGTTTCACTGTATCGTGTATTAACTAAGTATACGTAGTTCAAATGGTGTCGTGTTTGAACTCATTTTAACCAGAAAAATGGCACAAATATATTGGTAAAAGTATCACAAAGAAATAGTCAAAACCAGGGAGGGACACAGCCGCGGTAGTGGGGATCAATTTTCAGAAATATCGCGCCCATCTCGCCCACACGCATCGAGACATTATCATACGCATTTGTACACGCGCGTAGTTGGCTATAAATGATAAATCAGTAGATAATGATCGACGATTTACATTTTTCGGCAGGGAAATGGTTCGCTATCGAGCGGCGAGCGTAAAGCACTTTCGTATTTGGTTCGCGTGTCCTACATCGAACGCATCGGATTTGAAAAACGTAACGCGGAAAACGCACGTCTATTTGTATCCCGCGTGCGGGGGGTGGACCCGTGGGGTGTGGCACGCAGTCATATCAATTCTGGTACATCGAACGGAACCAAATGTTTTACACGCACCGTGGAAAGCGCTACGATGCGTTGTTGTCGACTCCCAATATTCCAGTTCCCCAGGTCTAACCTAACCGGTAGACAAACGTAATTGGCATAAACATTGGCAATAAGAGTCGAAGCATTCCGTACACGAGCGCGAAAAGCTAACGCACCAGAATATTTCCAGCTTGTAATTATTCTTCGGTAATTGCGTGTAATGGCGCCGCTATCACCGTCGTATCGCAAGGTGTTCTAATAGTTGCCTCTCGCTCCCTCGTTATTAGACTTCTTTGTCTCCGTCAGTCGGACAGAAGGGATTCGTTCGGATAAATGAAAGGATTGCGTAATTGTAGCGATCACTCTCTATAATGGTGTTACGTGAATCAAAAGTAACGCGGTTATGCGCAAACACCTCCTAAGCTACTGTGAGCTGGCGGCTGGAGGCAGTTTATCGATGGAATCGAGGTGATTAGGTTGTTCCGAAAGCAGATTTTCAGTTCAATCACATTTTCATTGCAACATTTAGACCACGTTCGTGGTCATAATGGTTTCACTTGGCCCAACTTTGCAAGCTCACTTCCTCGTCTGATCGTCTCGCAGCGAGGGAGCACGAATTGAGGGGTGTTAGAGTGAGCGCACAGTCGCACAGTGGGAAATATTGCCCGAAAACATGGAAGAAAAGTCGATTCCTAAATTTTGCGTGTCATAAAATTTTTGTTGTCCGTCGTAGTTAAAGGCCCGAAGAAAACTTCAGACGAATTCATCGAAAGTAGAGAGATTTTCAGGCGCGCTGTGCGTTCTTAAAGTCAGAGTTGGGCAAGATGTAATTTCAATCCGGGATTCCACTTCTGATTTTTCGATAATGCAAAGACGGGGTTTTTTTAGTGTCAAAATCGCTAGATGAAAGATCAATCTAGGGCGCTGTTTGCCTCAAAAGTCCTTATTTTACGTTTCCGAGCAATGGTTTTGCAATATTCGGCTGCATGTTGCCCGTCGGAGAGGCTACTACGCCTGCGTGACTGCAGCGTCATCTGACGGACAACATGCAGCCAAATATTGCAAAACCGTTGCCCGGAAACGTAAAAGAAGGACTTTTGACTAATAGAAAACCCAGGCTTTGCATTATCGAGAAATCAGAAGTGGAATCCTGGAGCCTTGCAACAGTGTCGCCAGATTGAGGTCGAAACGGAGCTCTCGTACTCCCCTACTTTCTCCTTCCACTATCCTATTCCAGCAATGCGCACACTCCAACGCAGGGTTACCATATTTTTCTCTCGCCAGGCCCCTTACCCTTCCGCCTCTCGCCACGCCATGCACCGTACCTCGTCTTTGCACTCTTCCCACTAACGCCGGCGACAGTGGCGACACGCTGGTGTACGGTCGCGTCAGCAACTAGTGGGAAGAGTGGGAGGCTCACGCGACCGTATGTCCGCGTTAGTGGGAAGAGTGCAAAGACGAGATACGGTGCGTGGAGTGGCGAGAGGCGGAAGGGTAAGGGGCCTGGCGAGAGAAAAATATGGTAACCCTGCTCCAACGTCCACCACTAAGACCGTAGACTGGTCGCGAAGTCGCGCAACTGCTCTGGTCATCAGAGAGGGGGCACACATTTTTGCGTGACTCCCTTAGTCTGGCTTCACTGCCTTGCAATCCTCGCGTACGTATACCAATGGTCTAGCGGTGTGTGAGAGTACCCCAGCGGTGTGTGAGTGTTCACGCGCGAGCGTCGTCTGTTGGAAAGTAATTGCAACTACCAGTTACAATTACTTGTAATTGCAACTACCAATTACAATTACTTGGGAATTGCAGAAATAAAATTACAATTACATGTAATTGTAATTGGTAATTGCAATTACTTTGGCTCAACCAGTAATTGTAATTGGTAATTGCAATTACTTTGGCTCAACCAGTAATTGTAATTGCGGACCACAATTACAATTACATTAATTGTGAAAGAAGTAATTGCAATTACTTAACACGATTACAGTAATTGTAATTGAGTTTAACAATTACTTCAGTGTAATTGTTCTTTTAAACCACTAATATTTATGTTTTGGACCATTTAACCGTTTTCTTATTGTAATTATAGTCCACTTCTGCACATGTAATTGAAGATGTAATTCATTATCCATGTAATTAATTACTGCCCAACTCTGTAAACAGTCTCTAAAACAGCGTCCGTTCATTGGCGACTTTCAAGTGTTTTAAAGAAAATTGTGTCAATCCTTGCATTACAAAAGTTTATAAACTCGCGGCGTTTCGATAACGTTCGAAATTGGATCGAATGCTTTCCGAGAGCACGTAGCTCGACGGCGCGGCGTTGCCCTTTCCGATGAAACAGTGCGTCGCGTCGAGCGTAATACGGGGGAACAATTGTCGGTCCGCAGCGCGGAATATGTGGTTTCATTTGAAATAACCGCGGAGCGATGGTTTTATAAATTGAAAATGAGCTCGAATAATTAATGGATCGCACTATATTGTTATTAATGCTAGTAATATATAGTATTATATAATTACCAATTCATATGGCAGATGAATGCTCCGGACAATGTAGTCGCGCCTATCACAAATACACGGACCTTCATACATACCATTGGATTTCGTCGAACCACGAGACATTAATCGGGAATAGCTGGCCGAAAATTGTTGCTGCCTTCTGTTCTCTTCCAGGTGGGTCTATTCTTCCTTCCAGGTCATTGCTCCAGGTGGGATTTTTTTTAAAATTTATAGTTTTATGTCGCATCAACTGTTAGGCTATTAGCGACATCGTACAAGAAGTCAAAATACAGAGTGTCCCAAAATTCCTTCAACAGCAGGAAATGGGAGGTTCCTGAGATCATTTGAAGCAACATTTTCCTTAGCAAAAATGTTATCCGCGGCTTTGTTTAAGAGTTATTAACGAAAAACACGGACCAATCAGAGCGCGACCTAGACGCTAGTTGGCACAGTTGGCCCGGCGTGCCAACTGTCTATTGGCCGACTGTGCCAACTCGCGTCTAGGTCGCGCTCTGATTGGTCCGTGTTTTTCGTTAATAACTCTTAAACAAAGCCGCGGATAACATTTTTGCTAAGGAAAATGTTGCTTCAAATGATCTCTGGAACCACCCATTTCCGGCTGTTGAAGGAATTTTGGGACACCCTGTATACTACTTTCTGTAGGGCTTTTATAAAAGTAATTTAGTATTTGTTCAGCTTACAGTCAGCGAGGTACTATCTTTTGTTTGTTGATATATCTTGCCTTGAATGTCTTTGCAACAGCCATATATTATAGATTATGAACTATTACAGTTACTTCTTTGATAACTTTGGTTTCCTCGATGAAATTTAGCAGGTCATCTATTTTGTTATCGTTTAGGTTTCCCTTGAGTGTAGGCTCCAATTTAAACTTGTTACGGGAGATGTTGTACTTTGAACAGTTGAGGATCAAATGCTCCAACGATGTTGCTTCCACACAATCATCGCAGTGAAGAGCAGGATCCTTTGATATTCTGTAGGAGTGTGTCATTCTAGTGTGTCGAATTCTAATTCCTGAGATGGCCACTTTTTCTCTTCTGGGTAGAGTTAAAGAAACTTTTCTGGGTTCTCGAAAAATTTGTCGTAAATATTTTTAACCCTTAGCGCTCGAGTGGTGACACAGAGTCACCGCAAAAATTGCTGTACCATAAATTTCTATCATTGTTCAATTTATATTCAATTATATCAATTTATATATTCATATACATATTTATATGTATACATATCTATAAAATATTCATACCTATACAAATATAAATATAGCAATGTCTAAAAAGTATTCATATCTATAAAATGAAAATAAATCGTATAGATTGTAGGTCGTAAGAAATATCTAATTTTCGAGGTAAAATAGTTAAAATGTGGTTAGATCCTTCTGTTTCCATACTTCTTCCTATTGTGAAGTTAGTCTGTTTTTTTACTTAAGTACTCAATTTTTGGCAAATAAGCTAAATGCATAGTTGTTGCATTGGGGATATCGAAGACTAATGTGTCTACACTCTACGCGAAATATCATCAAAAGTTTCTAACACTAAACCTACCGAGCACTAAAAGCGATGAAACTGTTTTAGCTTATCAAATAGACATGCCTCTATTTATTTAGATATTTTGCCATTTTTATTGCAATATGTGCTTGGATGAAGAAGTCGATTGAAACAATTTCCATGTAAGCAACTTAATAACTTTAATAATTGTGAAATTAAAAATATAAAACCGAAAAAAGTCCGAAAATCAAAGTGTAAGATCGGCAAATTTATGTATCCTAAAATGTTCGTAACAAAACGTAGTTTCTGAAACTGCCTTAAATTTTAACTGAATAAATCAATTTGTTATTAAAATTGAGGCTGAAACTTGACTGTCAAATTCCGTGCATTATTTTAAACATGAGTCCCTCGCAAGCTATTTGGTTTTGTAATTTGATTTTTACAGGCCAAAAATTTCTTTTTAAATAATCGCAATTTGTCCCAATTTTTTATGTTGAACATTTATCAACTTTGATTAGAGTTTTAAAAAAAGTACAGCAAAGTATACCCGTGAATTTTTTTACAGTAATTGGTGGCATATTAAACTTTAATTTCGGATTGGTTTAAATCTGCTCACATTTGCTCAAGTGGAGAAAACAATAAAAAAACCATATTAAGACGCTCGCGTCCAGCGGCTTTCTGCGTAGTCTTTCGAAGAAATTTGTTGCAATTATTTTTAAACGCATGCCATTTGATAAGTACTTACATATGTGTTCAATTTTATTCTTATATAAATTATATATTTAGTTTTAAAATTGTTTAAATATTTACAATCTTTCAATTCAGTATTAAAGAAAGTACCAAAAGGTTCCTTTGAGATTTTGTATTATATTAATTTAAAGCACATTAGACTTGATATGACGGTCGATCTCAAGTGCATAAATATACACAAATGTTAAAAATAGTAGAAAATGTTGACGTTGATACGCGTGCGTTCGCCGTCCACACCTTTAACGTAGTCTATCGAGTTCCCACTTGAGTCCGCGCGAAACGATAAGACACTACGTTTGCTCATTATGTTATTCTAAATATACAGTCCCTTATTTTCCGTTGTTTATACGATATCCGTCGTGATCAGAAGTATCAGACATGAAACTAAAGCCGGACATAGTCAATCGCAAACGCGCCCAAGTTATTAATAATCTATACATTCATTTCCTACGGTATTTATATTTATTCTACATATTATATTTATAATATTCTGTAATAGTATTTTTGTTAGTGTGTGTTCTATTATATGTATATCATTTAGTTTATGCGTATTATTTGTATAATATATTCCGTCGCGGAATAATGACGACTTCAACAAGTCCATTGAAAATAACTCAATAAAAAAAACAAAGTCATCGCAATCGAAAAAAAAAAATTTTTATTAAATAATTAGAAAAAAATTTTTTTTATATACCAATCGATTTTCGTCTTTGCATTTTATTTGAAAAAGTATTAAGGTACTTTACTCGAAAATTGCATAGTTTAAGAGTTATGACTTTTTTCCCGAACGCCCATATACTCGACACACTGTGCGGCAGTTTAGTGTTAAAAGTTATTAATCAGACCCGCGAACGGTCCTAAGCATCGTCAATTATATAGCTATAAAAATCGTCCGTTGTTCGAGGGTTAATATGTTGAGAATAGGCCTGGACTTATAGGCCGAAGTATTATTCTTTGTCCAGAATTGGCGTTGTAAGATTAGTTTTAAGGGAACAGGCAATAGGCCTCGGACGTGTTTGCATTTCTGCCCGGTGCAGTTTGCACACTAGACAGTGGAAATACCGTTGAACAACGAGACACGAGGTGCGTTACCGCGTGGCTAGTACTATAGAGGTACAAACAACAATTAGGCACTCCAATAATAATTATTGTCGAGTTCCAGATCAATATGAATTCGGAATCGACAAGCCGTCCTCGAATTAATGTGTCTGGCAGCGAGCAACAATGCTATGAGAGAGGGCCCTCCAAATACGCCGTATCGATTCGCCTCCATCGTGGCCGGGGAACACCGTTCGATTGAAATTTTTAACCGACGCGGAACTCTGACCGACCACCGCTATTATTTTCTAGAGGATGCACAGCGATCGAAGAACGTGGTGACGTTCCGGGAGAAAGTCGATTTTCTCGAATTGATGCCATTTCACTGTTTCGTGGAGGCTTGTGCGAATAACGAAATGAATGAAATTCAAGAAATGTTTCAACTGTAAACATGAGATTATTTTAAGTACATTATTATTTGTACTTCTCACAAACACCACAAAAAATTTATTTTCATTTGGCGTTTCAATGAAATAATAAATAATTTCACCTCTAGAACGGATCATTGAAATAACTAAATTAATTATTAAATTTGCATATGCTTACTTTTGTTGTTTAGTGATTAAAGTTTAGCTGCACTCGATTTTAGAATTGTTCTTTAGCAGATGAAATAAGTAGAGAACTTTGGATTTTAAATTTCAAATGAAATCATTTCGGCAAACTGGCTGTTCAATTAAACCAACATCTTGGGTTGGCAAGAAAGTAGCTTCGGTATTTTAAGGTAAAGTAGACAGCCCAATTGTTTTATTCAAGCAATGAATTTTAATGAATAAGATATTTTCCCTTTTGTTCGATAACCTTTTGCTAAGACGAATAAATAAGAAAATGTTTTATCGAATAAAGTTCATCGCTTGAATAAAGAAAGTCGGTTTTATTTCGTCTTAAAGTACCGAAATTACTTTCTTGCCAACCCAATGTAATTATTTACAGAATTCACCAAAATTAACATTGAAATATCTCTGAAATCAATAATTTTTCGACATAAATAGGTTAATACTTTTTGATAGAGAATGACGAGCAGCATCCAAGGGTGCATAGAACAAAATATATATTTCACCTACAAAAGAAACTGTTACCCCCTCCTTATACTGAAAATCTTTGGTTCGTGAAGTTCCTTCATATTTTCAAAAACACACAATGATGCGCTAACATGTACTGCATGCGTGATTGTAAACACTTCCGGTATCGAATCACAATATTTAAACAAAGATTCAATAGAGTACCCTCGCAAAAATCTCGATTTCGATTCGCTGATGAACCATTCGGTTTAACCTTCCCATAGAAAAACAGCGAGCTGGTCGAATTTCGAGTTGCACCGTGCCGCGCACATCTATGTCAATATTGAAAGAACCTCGGCGGGACATGTATGCATATAATAACGTTTTCGAAACCGGAAAATTGCGTTGGAATTGTTGCAGCGTTGCAGTGATAATATTGCTACGAGCATTAGCTATTATATTCCCATAGTACTTTTCTCTCTTCGGGAAGACATCGTGTATAATTCATGGTCGTCGAGTGGCCAACTGTAGTTGCGCCTCTCCCCGGAAGATTTTCGTGAATAATAATTCATCTAGGAGCGGCGGGGCGCGGCGGAGGGGTACGCTGCGCGTAAAAATGATTCCGAAATGGAGAGGTCGGGTTATGCCGGGACGAGCCGAAATGAAAAGTCATTCGACGAAATAAATTCCTCCGTGGAACGAAATTACCGTAAATTCACGGAACAAGGAGGAACGCGCGAACGGCAACGTTACGAGCACGGTGAAGCTAAAACGGTTAATGGGGTTCCGCTGATTGCCCCGCTCAATTCATGAGTTACCTGCTTCGCAAATACATCTGACGTTGTACGCATCGATAGCGTAACGATCTTCGAACACGGCAACCAAAACAATCGCCCGCAAATTATTTCGGCCAGATTGCCGGCCGTTTACAAGTTGCCCCCGCGCATAATGCGACGCGACGAACAATTCCTAACGAATCCGGCCCGCCGCCGATTGATGGGACGACAAAAAGGACAGACGTAAAACACTGGCGAGCTCCGTGTTCCACGGTAGAGAGAACAACGTCACTGGATTTTGCGTAGCAAATGGCGCATCGCATTATACGCACCGTGCTGGATAAAATGGTAAGACAGTTTGCACAGAGTGGCTCGCGGAGGTATTCAAACGCTCGCTACTGAAATGTTAAAATATTGAAGTATGTATGAAGCACTTGATATTTCAAGGAAATGGTACAACTACAGTTAGATACAGGGGCCGAGACTACGTTTACTATCTGAAGCGAATTGAATGCTGTTTGTATTGATTATGATATACAGGGTGTGTCCGTTAAGTTATGTCACCATTTTTTAGGCATTTCCGGTAGTGTGACTAAAAAATGTTTTAGACAAAAGTTTGTCAGTACTTGGTGAGCTACGTGTTCGCATATTCTTAAATCTGAAAAAATGGCACCATATGTTTTGGACGTCATGGAATTATTGCTGATGCTGAGACGAATTCAACAGTGTATCACACCATAACCTTGAAATGACCTCAAACTCAAAAATTTTGTGGGAACGTAACTTTAATGAAAAATTATTTCTTACGAAACAAAGCAAGTTACATTAGACGTTCGAACTGCGATGCGCATCTTCTACGATACAGAGCTTCGCTCTTTGTAATTTAATGGCCGGAGTTCACTGAGTCGAAAGTTATACGTGTGTGAAGTTAGTCGATTTATAGCGATTTTGACAGGTTAGAACGCCGCCATGATGCTTTGTACTTACGCGGTATACAACAAGCAGAACTGCTATATTACTAGACTAAATAAATCTATTATGCATAAAATAGTTAAATCAAAATTCATTTAATTCCTTAATAGACTTTTTACATTGAAACATCATAAACAGATTTTTAGATTTCTTAAATCATTTAATATTTTCTATTTTACCTAGTCAATTCCTTCATAAATGCATAAAAGTCCCTATCACATCACACCACAAGCTCATACAAGCAGCCATTTTAAAACTCTAATTCCAATTCCAGATACTTAACCCACGGTATTTTTCTGTTACAAGAGATAGAGGAATATTCTTCTTATAATTATTTAGAATATAACATATGTACATGCAAAATACAAACATCCAATATATGTATCGACAATGAATAAATAAAGACAATGTAATAGAAAAACGTATCTGTGTATACAGGGTGAGTCACCAAACGTTAGCACCTCAAATATCTTTGTTGTTTCTAAAGATACGTAAAATATGGTAAGGACAAAGTTAATGGTACAATGGGGCTGACACGATGCAAAAAAAAATTTTGTTTTTATGTCATTTTTTTGGAGATATCAAGGTCACCTTGACTTTTTTTAAATGGAACCACCCTTTTTTAAACACCTACAATGATAGTCCCTTTCATTAGGAATTCAGTGACTATAATTAGTCCAAGGTCATTCAAGGTCAAGGACAGAAAAAACGTATAAAACTAAAATATGGAAGCAGAATACATGTATTTTATAAATGTTCGAAATGATGGCCGTCTGCGTCGATACATTGTTGTAAACGAGCTCTGAAGGAATGTTGAACTCTGATAAGTGTATCCGGCGTGATATTCGTACATGCTGTGATGATACGCTGACGCATATCTTCAACTATTGTTGTTGCATCCATGTACGCACGGTCTCTTTTAGCAGACCCCATAAAAAGAAATCCAGTATGTATTCACAGTAAATCGTGATCATGTCACACTTTTCAGTCATCGAATATAACATAGCGGAATCGCGTTTGGAAACATACTGATAGTAAATAAGAATGCTGAATAACATTGAAGGACCTTAGAATGTTTACTTTAACTACGACCATAGTATGTTTACTATTTCCTACAAGTCTCAACCGTGATAAACGTATTCTGCTTCCATATTTTAGTTTTATACGTTTTTTCTGTCCTTGACCTTGAATGACCTTGGACTAATTATAGTCACTGAATTCCTAATGAAAGGGACTATCATTGTAGGTGTTTAAAAAAGGGTGGTTCCATTTAAAAAAGTCAAGGTGACCTTGATATCTCCAAAAAAATGACATAAAAACAAAATTTTTTTTTGCATCGTGTCAGCCCCATTGTACCATTAACTTTGTCCTTACCATATTTTACGTATCTTTAGAAACAACAAAGATATTTGAGGTGCTAACGTTTGGTGACTCACCCTGTATATTTATTGAACCACTCAAATTTCACGAACGTTCAACTTGTCATTGAGCTATACCACTGATTTGGAATTGCAAAAATCGCGAAACTCCGAAAAACAAAATTTTCTGACCGCCTGGCCTGACAGTAAGTTGCACTACTGATTTTTCATGCCACCTCCTTTGATATCATATTCTCCTAATACAAAAATACATTCCCGAAGTTTTCCGGAAAATTTTCGACAGTCTGGCTCGCCGTTGACTTGTACTACTGAATTCCGTGCCACCTCCTTCAATATTCATGTTCTCCTAATACAAAATTCAATTTTCGAGATTTTCGACAATTTTCGATCGTCTGACTCGTCGTTGTGTTTCTCTACTGAATTTCGTGCCACCTCCTTCGATGTCATGTTCTCCTAATACAAAACTCAAATTTCGAAAATTTTCGCCAATTTTCGACCGTCTGACTTATCGTTGACTTGTACTACTGAATGTCGTGCCACCTCCTTCGATATCATGTTCTCCTAATACAAAATTCAATTTTCGACAATTTTCGATCGTCTGACTTGTCGTTGAGTTTCTCTACTGAATTTCATGCCACCTCCTTCCATGTCATATTCTCCTAATAGAATGCTGAGAATTTTCGGAAACTTCGAAAACTGAGTTTTGTATTAGGAGAACATGATGGCGTAGGAGGTGGCACGAAATTCAGTAGTACAACTCAACGTCAAGTCAGACGGTCGAAAATCTCGAAAATTGAGTTTTGTCTTAGGAAAATATGATGTCGCAGGAGGTGGTACGAAATTCAAATTTTTTCGTCGAATCAGTTGTGAATTTCAATGTTTGAGTTTGTTGAAAGTGTGGAAAAAAGAACACATTAACTGTGGTAACCATTATTCTTTATTTGTCACCAATAAAATTACAGCTTTATCTATTACTATATACATAACAATTTTAAATGTGTAACTATATACATTTGGAGTGTTAAAAATTGCGTACCATTTTTTATTTTTTCCTTAAAATCCCTCCCTAAAAATCCTATTCCGATGGCTATGCCTCCTTGACACGGCCGCGCGTCTAGCTCCCCATGATGGTCATAGATCTCGATCTACCTCAGGCCCGTACCATATAAACCAGGCGTGGCGCTTTGGTGCGATGCTGGTATCAATAGATTTCCACATCACCCATGAGGTACTATTGTTGATGCGTTTTTTTTTTATCAGTGGTATCTCCTGTAGGCCTATTCCACTGCGGCGAATGAAAATATCGAAAATAGTTCTTATTGTATTGTCACTATTTTACCGACATTTAGCAATATGGCGTCAGTCATTAATAGACTGCGGATCTTTATGCAAAATAAAAATTGTCTGCGTCGATTGCAAAAAGTAGAAACGAAATTGATTGTTATATTTCTTCCTTTAATAATTTTAATAGATGAGAAATCATATATACAGGGTGTCCAAAACCACCCGTCCAGGGGTATTAACCTCTCAGATAAGCATATTCGGTAAAAATGTTTGCAATAAAAGTTGCAGGGATTAATGGAGGACATATGTCCATGATCTTGTATTTGACCTTCGGATCCATTCTCAAGGTTATTTGGAGGTCAGTTCGTATTTTTTATGGCCTCTAGCATATCTGAACGTGAAATTTCGAGCTCTTTCAAAATCCGTAGTCAAAAGTAGGGGTTCCCATTTAAAAAATACGTACTGACCTCGAAATAACCTCGAAAACGGTTGAAAATTAAATTTTGCTATAAGTAAATGCATGAAGATCCGCAATCTAGTCATTACTATCGCGTTCGCCATTATGGCGTTGATCACAATATCGTGTTGGCCATAACAAATGGCATCGGTCATCATATCGGCTTGGCCATTTCAAAGCCAACAGCGCTTCAAAATGGCTGTTTGTATATCCTTGTGGTGTGACGTAGCAGCTCTGCTGATTTGATAATGCGTTAGTATTAGACGATTGCATAAGTTTGTGCCCGATTTAAAAATAAAATTCAATGGTTAAATTTTAAAGAATACAGCTTCTTTAATCAATTGTAGAATTTTCTACAATTAGAAAAGAATGGTAACTGTATAATTTTTTACACTCCTCCGTGCAGTACAGTTTGCGACAACTATGTAGGACAATCGGACACGAACTTATGCAATCATCTGATACAAATCAGCATGGCGGCGTTCTTCAAAAACGCTTGAAATCGGCCAATTTTACACGCGTCTAACTTTCGAACCAGTGAACTCCGACCATAAAAACCTACAGTTTTGGCATTTACGCGTCAAAATCTATACGATTACATATACAAAAAATTGAACATTTTTGGTCCCCCAAAGTGAAGCTCACAATCAGCCTAGACTTACAATCCTGTTTCCAACGTTATTGTAGCCCACCATGAAATTCCACGATATTGTGCCTTCACCGTGGAGTTCTTAAGCGCAAACAACACATAAACTGAACCTTCCATTAAATATACGAAACTCGTAAATACTTAAAGTGTCTTATTATTGTGTCCAGCGCCAAAGTACAATATAACAAACAACGGGAATTAAGTAGCCTCGCGCGCAAGTTTCAGACAACGCAATTTCACGTCCGATGGAGCCTTTTGTATCGCAGCCGAGACAATCTGCGAGGTAACGATTAAATAGCTGCATTAATTTCTATGCATCGTTAAGTTCCTCCGAATTCGGGACAGAATATCAGCGACTGTGCCAGTCACTTAACGGAATTGGGCACCTAATTAGGTCAAACCTTCGTTCCGCGTTGGATTCGTTGCGGAGGAGTCGTCACCTCCCATTTCCCGGAGACAATTAGCTCATAGCGATTCATAAAATCGACGAACTCACAACCGGATAGGTGGATCTCGGTTTTCTTCGAGAAAACGAGAGGATAGAGTGCCGGGGATGAGAGGAAAGTGTCGTTTGATTATCCGAAAAATTCGATTGTCTGGGTATCCTGACGCCTTGCCTTGCTGCGCCGCGCCGCCCCGCGCCAGCCGAGTTCGTGTAAACGAGGTTCCACTTCTGTGCGATGCAATAAAGGTTCTGGAGTACCATGTAGCTACCTACATCTCATAAAAGACTTGGCTGCACCGGTTTCCGCCACCGGAATCGGAATCGGTCACAGACACCTTATTTACTCGCGCGCAACCGTGCTTCCCTCTTTCCTCCAAGGCAGCGATTTGTTCTTTTGCTCGGCGATAGCAGCGGACACGATACACATCTGGAACTAATAAATATACGGGATTAGAGCTGGTCATTATTGAAGTCCAATCGAGGACGAAAATGTAGGACATTTACGTTCCTCTGCGTTTCCATTGGAGATCGTGGTTTTGAACGTACAGTGAACCACGAAAGTATTTATTTGAACGCACTTTAAAACAGTATAACTTTCTTATGATCGGACCAAACGATCTGACTTTTTTTTAGCTATTAGAAGAATTCGCCAAATGACATGCAAAACAGATTTTGAACAAATTGCAATTGATAAGAATTACATGAGAGAGTAAGAGGCACCATTTGTAACTTTTTTAATAGAGCTCGCAATGAAAATCTAAATATGCGTTTTGTAGATGTATGTTAGTTATAGTACACATCCTGTCAATTTCATCGAAATCGGTTGACGCAGAAAAAAACGACACGCATCGAAAGATGTAAGAATCTGTGGATTTTAAGCAGAAATTGACCTAAAGTATCGAAAAACTATCATTTTCATCACATACAAGTGGTTACTTGTAGCTCTTGGGTATGTTAATCGATTTTGATGAAATTTTCAGCATGTGGGCCCAAATAAAAAAGTTTTACAAAATGCTTTTTCATTTTTGCATCCATCCTTGTAAATTGTAATTTTTGGAAAATCTTTTTCGCAGATCATTTTGTAAACCAATGATAACACACGTGTACTATTTCACGTGCATGAATGCTTCCTCATTTTAATTTGTATAGATTTTAGAACACTGATACTTTAATCTTTAATTTACTGATAAATTAATTTACGTATCGAGACTACGGTTTCACAAATTTCGCGGTTGTTGGTACAACAATAAATTTAATCATCTGAGAATTGTAGAACCGGCAAGAAAATATTTAAACATCTGAGGATTGTAGAACCGACAAGAAAATATAATATTTAAACATATCAGCAACAGTAGTTGCTCCAGAATGGTGTTTTCCAACAGCTAAGAATGTTGTTATCCCAAAAATAGTCGTTTATCGTCAGAAAATTAACCCTTTTGTACTCCTGTGTCGAGAATAAAACGTGTTCTTATGTGTGTTTGGTTCTTCCTTTATTTATTTAATTGTCATATTTTTTCTGTTAAAACAAATATAACCTCCACAAATATAAATTACAACAAAGTTTGAGAGCTATATGTATACAATATAATTAGTAAACAAAATTGTTTAAAATATGTAGCAGTCGAGGAACTGTCTTCAAATTTTAAACAAAACACTCAAAATCGTAGGGAGTTGTTGGCAACAAAATTGAAAAATAATTCGAAGTGTCAAGGGTTCAAAGATATCAGATTCATCCCTAATAAACTAGAGGACTAGTTAATTACATTTTTTTAATGGGAATGGTTTTCAAATTAATTTTGCATTTATTTTATATATCCATATTTTACTTCCAAAAGTTAATAACTGTATCCTAAAACTGTAGACGAATTAAAATGCGGATACATTAACCCCTTGCCTTACAATATCGTGTCAGACTCGTAACGAATATTTTGAACAGAGTCTTATAAATATGTATGTTATTAAACCGAAATAAAATTCCTTTTTGGTTTTGTTAATCGGCAGCTATTGGAGAACATACAGGCATGCAATAGGTATAAATTTTCTCCTATTTTAGGAAATTACGACAAAAAATTACTACAAAAAAGTTCCAAGCACTGAAATCGTAAAATAAATCGTAGGGCAAGGGGTTAATACTCGTGTATTTAACCCTTAGCACTCGAGTGACTCGGAGAGTCACCACTATAAAGTGCTGTACCATTATTCAAAATATTGTTTGCATTAACTAAATATGTTGGGATCTAACCAATTACTAAACATCAGGTATTATACCAATTTCATATTCATCAAATGAAACAAAATAATATACAATGGAATTGTTGTAGGTCGGAAGAAATGTTTAACATGTTCGCCACCGTCACAAATGTGTGACATCCATAAACTGACAGTTCACTTAAAAACCATCAAATTCATTTTATGCACTTCGTTGTTTAAAGTCATAGTAGAATGCATAATTTTCGGAGAATCCGTGACTTTCTTCTGCTAAACCTGGGCCGAATTAAGCCCCGTAGCAGAAGTAGCAAATGGTACGGGCCCCGCGCTGTTGGGGGCCCCGCTCCATACAAAAAGGGGCCCTGCACACGGGTGTTTTATCGGAGAGGCGCCGAAACATTAACGATATTTTTGCTAAAAAAGAAAAAAGGTCATTCACACAAGCGGCCCTGATACAAAGCCAGGGCCTCGTGATAACATTTGCTACGGGCCCCGCGCTGGCTCAATCCGGCACTGTGCTAAACTGTTTTGATAATTCAAAATTGGGTACGTTGCATTTAATAAAATTTTTCAACAAGGAAGGTAAGCAACGAAACAAACACTGGTAGCGAATGTGTTAATTTTCACTACGTTAAATTAATTAATAAGTAGCTTACTTATCGTTCTCTAGCAGCTGGACTAAGAAGACTAGCAGTCGAGGAAAATCGGGCAGGAACGTTTCCGAGACTGAGATGCAAGGTGCGTAGGGTATGCAGGATAATCGTGGTACGAGGATCAGTGTCGAAGACTGCGAAATACTGTTCAGAAGACTAGGGAAAGTCGGCGCGGGGACAAGGCAGACACGGGAGCCGCTGGTTAAAGGGACGAGATGCGAGTCAAAGAGAAGGTTGAAAAATTACCACCGGAGACGATGAGAGTATTTCCCTCGTCGACTTTCTCTTGCTGTTAGAAAAGACCGTAAGGAGAATAGAGAGACCGCGCCGGAAAAGAAGGGTGCAGCAACCCGCAGCGAGACAGAAAGACAGAGGGACGCAACGTGGAAGAAACCTCGGGAGAAAGGAAGAGAGAGAAAGGGAGACACAGAGAGTCCGAACGAAAGAGAGCGAGAACGATAACAAAACGGGCTGACGGAAGGAAGGGAAACGGACGGGACCCTGTGAGGACTGACAATGAGAGCGAGTAGAACGACACTGACAATGAGCCAAGTCTGCGGTCTCTTGCCACATTTTTTCCGTTTAAAGCAATTTTTCTGCTCGTTCTGCCCTCCGAAACGTCGACCCGGCTTTGCAGGACTCCGGCTGGGGTTTCGCGATAATTGTTTAAGATATTTTCCTCCCCACTTTTTACCGTAGATCCACGTCCATTTCCCTAAGCGGGTTGATTACTTAAGGTATTCTTCTTCTCCTCAGCCCTCTTCTCATTCTTCCCGCCGACTATGAAAAATCTTGTGTGCGTCGAGCATTGGCTTGTCGATACGACAAGGTTCGTGCTTAAACTCCCCACCCCCCTGCGAATTCCAGTCCATTCCCAATCACATTCCTGCAAGCTCGATTTCGGAAGATTTGCTTTTGCGATGGAGAGATTGCTGTTGAAGGGTTTTATTCATACACGTGCAAGTATTAATGAATAATTATTATCATATTTGGGCAAGTTTAATTCAAGAAGCTTAAGAGTTGGTTCTCGTGTAATTGTACCGAAAGTTGAGTTCTTCTTAGTGAACTTTTTCAAAGTGCCTTGAAAATGCCTTCACAAAATTTTATACCCATTGAGATGATGAAGTTAAGATGATCGAAACTCTATATTTCTTAAATTGACGTGCAGGGTAACTCAATAACTAATTGAGTAATCGCTGCTTATGTATAATGCTTATGTACACTGTCTGTGTACATTAATATTATTTTACTACGCTATTGTGTATACAGAAATAATTATGTGTTATATGAAAGAACTTCATCGTCTTCCATACAGAGGGTTATTAGTTACTTCTGGAGACGTCGTTTAACGTAATGTTTTCGTTAGTTTTTCTAAGAATTTTAAAGTAACACCAACTTACCTTTTATTAACTGCGACAAAACTATAAGACAGGTAATATTTTTGTAAAAAATTAACACTAGCAGCTTATTTTTATCGGTTATTAATATTTTGTGTTGCCACCTTTATTTTTTATGACATGTAACATTCTTTTTGGAATAGATTTATACAAGTTTTTAATCGTTTTTTGCTTAATTTTCTCCCATACCATTTCAACGCAGTTTTTCAATTGTTCTACAGTATTAAACTGGTTTCCTTTAGAATAATCCTCCCTGGCTAGTATTCCCCAAAGATTTCCAATGATACTTAAGTCGGGAGATCTCGCTGGCCATGGTAAAACGTCTATTTCCTTATTTTTAAAGTAGGCCTGTGCTATCTTTGCCGAATGCACAGCTGCATTGTCTTGTTGGAAAATGTATTTTTGGTTGGCTATGGACTGAGCATGTTTTGACAATAACATCTATGTATTTCCTGCTGTTTATTTTTGTGGAAATAAATTCAATTTCAGTTCTTCCATGATATCCTATAGCCGCCCAAATCATTATTCCTCCTCCACCCATTTGTCGCCTTTGCAGTGTCAATTCCTCTTTTCTTAAATCATGAAAATAATAATTTAGATCATCAGGGCCATCTAAAGTAAACCGTTTCTCGTCAGAAAAAATTACTTTCCTCCATTTCTTACGTCAATGCACGCGTTGTTCTGCAACCTCTAATCTGGCTTCTTTATGATGGTTAGTTAGTGGCGGTCTTTTCAAAATTTTACGCCGTTTTAAATGATTTGAAGCCTTTATTATTCGTTGTACTGTCCTGACACTTGTCTTCACGCCAGTTTCTGTCGCAATTTGTAGTGCCGTTAATGTAGAGTTCGATGCATGTCGTAAAATATTCCGTCTGTCTTGTGCAGTTGTCAACTTTGGACGGCCTCTAGGATTCTTTTTACCATAGTTTGCACTATTTTTTAAATAATTATAAACTACACAACGGCGTCTTCCAAGAATTTCAGAAATTTTTGCCACTGAATGATTTTCATTTCGCAAATTATTAATCATTTTAATCTCTGTTTCATTTAATTCTTTTCCTCGTGGCATTTTGTATAAACATAAATATTGCACAAGTTGATTAATATTTTTCAGGGTTTACTTAAATTATTTACTTCAATTACTGACACTTTAGAAGGATATTTCATTGATGATCTTTTCGCTTTCACCGTTTGCGGGAAACTGTCTTATGGATTTGTCGCGGCTAACAAGAGGTCAAGCTTGTGTAGCTTTCAAGTTCATAGAAATTCTAACGAAAACAGTGCGTGTAACGACGTCCCCGTCCCCAGAAGTAAATAATAACACTCTGCATGAAAGACGATGAAATTCTTTCATACAATACATAATTATTTCGTTTTAAGTGATGTCTTATAGTATTGTCGCGGACTGTATGTGTAATAGGCCGGGCCGAAAAACACGAAAGTAAGCGTGGCGTTTGGCCCTAGTGCGGGAAAGTTGTGTTTTAGGGTCATTATGAACTGTGCAAAAGTTGGGCCCTGTGAGTTGATATCTTCTGTTCCGGCAAGAGCTTTGAATTTTCGAAAACTTAGTGAAACCGTATAAAGTGACTTATAAGTGAATGATCGAGGATATTCTCAACCAAATTCGATGGGCTTTGGATATTTTATGGAGTATAAAAAACTATTAGACCCGTATTTTTTATTATCGGCTTATCTCGAAGTTTAGGGGTTGAAATTACCCCTGGTATATGAGCTATATATGAAAAAATGTTTCATACAAAAATCTTCTAGTATTTTATACTCTTTGCAAAAATGTGTTCATTTTAAAAAAATGTCAAATTTGTTCACCCCGCCCCCCGCGCCACTCGTTACTTTCGCAAATTTTTAAGTTTTTGTAAAGACAAAAATCTTGGAGCGTTTAATGTTAAATCCAATCATATACTACAATATAAGGTGATTACGATTAAATTTTCGAAAAAGTTTGTGTGCAGCCCTTTGCCCACTCCTTTAGTATAAGGTGACTCAGAACTCACCACGTGAAGGTGGCTGCACGAAGAGTTCCTCCCAAGCCCATCCCAACCAACCCTACCTTGTGGACTTGAAAAACACAATTAGGGAAAAAAATTATAAAAGGAAAAATATATTTTTAATAATGGGATTTGTTCTCAAACAGAGGTATTTTTTGACGAGACTCAAGAGTGGCACGAATGAAGCCGTCTCTTGCATCGTGGCCGATAAATCGGCTTGAAGCGCCGCACAGTGGGCTGGATCGAGAAATTTAGTGACATTTCACGAAAGAGCCGACTTCCTCATATCGATTTCTAATAAATTTGTATTGCTTCCTAAATGTCCATCTACATCGAAGCTAAAAAAATTAATGTTTGTTCACAAAAAGTGTAGTTAATATAAATTCACAAAGATAGACATTTGGGATGCAGCATTTTTCAGCCAAAAATTGCTTCTTTTCATCGAGGTGTCCTGATTACCCTATTTAATATTTCTTATAGCTCTTTTGGGTAAATGAAAAACAGTCCTATGGAGTAACAATTACCATTGTTAGTTGAGGCTGTTTGCTCGCAATGTATTGGAAATTAATAATTAATGAAATGCATAAAATCTATACACTTTCTTAGACTTTGCAAGGTATATCTTTTCGGGAACTTCCTGGAACTTCATGGGATAAATCAGATCATTTTCATTAGACCTTCCTCTACATATCCCCACAAAAATCGTATCCGACCCGATCCGACCGCGGAAATTATGATTGTTTAAAGTTATCGAGACGTGCCACCTAACGCATAGCAACTCACATATAGTACTTAAATACCATCCAAAGATGAATATTTTTGCAATTGCATTAATAGTTCATACCTACCTAAAACAAGTATGTAATTTTCAACAATAATATAAGTAATCTATTAATTTTATTGTTAAAAATATAATGAACGATAATAATATAACTGGAATAAGAGTTTCTTAGTTTTTCTTAGTGAGTATCGCTGTTTTTGGGTAAGTATATATCTGTCATTGAATAATAATTAACAATTGAGAGACTCTTCTAACGAACTGTTTAGATTATCGAGACGCGAAATGTTTATGCTATGCTGCAGATAAGGTTTCGACTAAAATCCACCGTTCTGTCTGCATTTAGTTGAAACAAAATCTTTGGAGAAACCACAGTGATCTATATTGAGAGAACTTTTACATATTTAAACGTTTTGTTTTAGTTTTTTACGTTTTCTACAGTTTAAGTTCGGTTTAAAGTTACAATTTAAGTCTTACAGTTTAAGTTTTGTGTTTTTTGTGTAGTTTATAAGTGTTTATTATGTGTTTAGTTTATTAAGTGTTTCTATTGACATTTGTGTTATTAATATATATATACATAAATATATAAATTTGGCAATTTGGTAAGTACAGTGACGCATAAGCATTTGTTATATTGTACGTATTAGTTATTTTCTGCATTTAACATCGTGTCTTTATCATTTAGATATTAATTACGAAAAATGGAAAATTTACGTAAAAATAAAGGTTTATTTTTTACGTTAAGAAAGTCCTCAAAAGGTGTGGGTGATTATGACAAATTGACCAAAAGTTTACCTGTTAACATCAATTGAAAAACGTTTTGGTAAGATTAATTGGCTTATCTTTTATATTTGTTATATTTTTGTTGATATTTTTAACTTTTATAAACACATTACACATACATGAAATAATACGAAATAACAAAGGTCGTAATATATAGAAAAGACATGATTTTAAAACAATTAAATTGAAAAAATTATTTATAATTATTGTAAATTATTATAAAAAATATCTTTCGACACGCTTGTGAGGCGTTTTTACCTCCTCGGTATATGTTGTATGCGTTGATTATAAAAAGATTTCTCGAATTTATATTTTACGTATTCCATAAAACATTACATGTATGAAATGTAAATATAAAATACATATTTAGTAAGTAAAAAATAGTTTAGAAGATTATACTTAAACAATTTTATTTTAATTTAAAAAATCAATGAAAATTAATTAACAATTATTGTTTAACAAAATAGAAAAAATTTTATTTGTTTACAGTTAAAATTGACTATTTTTTTAATGAATTTTAGTGCAAATTTCATCCCGATATCTCTTATGGTTCAAGAGTTATAACAAAATGTCACTAAATTTCTCGATCCAGCCCACTGTGCGCCGCGCCGTCACAAGTTTCACCATGCGCTCTACTGCTTGAGTGTGGCATGGAAAAACCTCAAAGTCCCTAGACTTGGGAATAAATTTTGAAGCATCTGATTATATACTTCACTTGATTATATCAACAATGAGTCCTTCAGCCAAATGATGCGGGACGAAGTTATTCCTAAGTCTTGGGACTTTGAGGTTTTTCCATGCCACACTCAAGCAATAGAACGCATGGTGAAACTTGTGACGGAGGTTTCAAGCCGAGTTATCGGCCATGAAGCAAGAGACGGCTTCATTCGTGCCACTCTTGAGTCTCGTCAAAAAATGCCTCTATTTGAGAACAAATCCCATTATTAAAAATATATTTTTCCTTTTATAATTTTTTTCCCTAATTGTGTTTTTAAAGTCCACAAGGTAGGGTTGGTTGGGATGGGCTTGGGAGGAACTCTTCGTGCAGCCACCTTCACGTGGTGAGTTCTGAGTCACCTTATACTAAAGGAGTGGGCAAAGGGCTGCACACAAACTTTTTCGAAAATTTAATCGTAATCACCTTATATTGTAGTATATGATTGGATTTAACATTAAACGCTCCAAGATTTTTGTCTTTACAAAAACTTAAAAATTTGCGAAAGTAACGAGTGGCGCGGGGGGCGGGGTGAACAAATTTGACATTTTTTTAAAATGAACACATTTTTGCAAAGAGTATAAAATACTAGAAGATTTTTGTATGAAACATTTTTTCATATATAGCTCATATACCAGGGGTAATTTCAACCCCTAAACTTCGAGATAAGCCGATAATAAAAAATACGGGTCTAATAGTTTTTTATACTCCATAAAATATCCAAAGCCCATCGAATTTGGTTGAGAATATCCTCGATCATTCACTTATAAGTCACTTTATACGGTTTCACTAAGTTTTCGAAAATTCAAAGCTCTTGCCGGAACAGAAGATATCAACTCACAGGGCCCAACTTTTGCACAGTTCATAATGACCCCAAAACACAACTTTCCCGCACTAGGGTCAAACGCCACGCTTACTTTCGTGTTTTTCCGTCCGGCCTAATGTGTAACCGAACATGAATATTGCTTTTCTTTAATAAACTATGAACATACATATAAACTGCATATTTAATCAAATCTCACCAATACACTATATATAAACATATAAACTACATATTTATTCTAACCTGATATACTTAATTTAATTGATTTTGAGATAAATTTTTTATGTTTAGTTTAATTTTAGAAAAGCATGCATGTTCGCATTGCTAAAAATCGTAAAAGTACTTTACCATGTTTTTTCGAAAGTTTTAAGGTCAACTACCATTTTTCCTCAATGAATATGTGGAGGACGCTTCAGTGTTCTCCAGACTGTCGTTTTTAACACTATAGTTTCTGATAGTGCTGCCAACTTGCAACATTTTAACGCGGAATTACTTGCAGCACGTAAAACTTTTCTCTCATCTCGTACAGTTTCCTTTTTCGCTCTTTTCCCTTGATTTTCCCATGGAACTCTGGATTTTTCAAAAAATTGTTAACGTGATTACTACAATGCATTCTCTCAAAATTTCACTCGTGTAACTTTCTTATTTTCGACTTCAGTGGCGACAGATGGCTTTTCTATTTCTCCTTTTTATTTTTGGATTTGAATATTAACGTATATAAACATTCATTGACGATTTTGTTTCTTGTGAATTGCGTATAGATCGACGATAAACTGCTTATCAATAATAATAATAACGATAAGAGGATTATTGAGCTAAAAATATCCAGAAGATGTTATATTGATTAAAAAGTGTGTCTTTCAGAAACCATAATTGTTACTATATATCTTTATCGTCTTTCGATACGAGAAAATATGAAAGTTATAAATAACCCTGTCCTAAATAAAACTTTCTAATTTTTCTCCGAATATAAATTCATCAAATTGAAAATTATAATTAATAAAATTTGTAACGAAAATAGTCGCACGCTTCATTGCAGCGACAAAAATCTTTTCCTGCCGACATTCTTCAAACAAATTAACCTTATTTACGTAATGAATCTCGTTCAAATATTACAAACAAGCGACTTATAAATACCTACTGCATGTACTTTTTGCCGTCGACGCTCTCGAAATCCTCTTAATTCCGTTTTAAATAACAATTGCTTTGCTCGACTGTCTCGCGTTCGCCAATTAGCAAACGAATTAAACTTCCATACCAAATGCATTCGGTCGGAGGAGAAACTGGGGTTTTTAAACATTTTTGAAAAATGAACGTTTCTATACCGGAACGAGCCGCCGCGCCGCCGCGGCAAGCTTCCTATAGTAAAGTAAAAAATTAGGAAACAGGACATGGAATTCCAACTGTCGTTTCGGCCTCGAGGGACATTTTCCCTGTCACGTTTCACCGTCATCCAGTTCAATGGATGACCACTTTTCTTTAAACTCTTTGCTATTCAGTGGTCGCTTTACGAGGAATACAAACGATCGTAATAGTCAGGCCATACGAGAAACACTGCTGCACGGAAGAATCGTTCCAGCAATTCGTATTACGAAGGCAGTTCTACCTTTTCGCTATAAAATCTCTAAAATGGATGCATTGTACTGTAAATATATATCACCGTGCTTTTCAAGCAAACGCGACATGCAAAATCCCGAGGCCCGTTCATATGTATTCTGTCATTTCGGTTGCAATTTAACCATTACATCGCTGAAGCCCCAAGCTACATAGCTTCTTCAACTTATTATACGATTTTTAGAATAATTAAATGCCGAATAAGTCCACTTTTGGAAAAAAATGAGTTGATAGTACTTTCAGTAAGATATAGTTATCCTTTTTTTTTATATTTATAATCATACATTCAATGGAGCACGATTTCTTGATAAAGTAATCAAAAGAATTTTAGCTAAAGATGTTATCGCAAAAATACGTTTTTGAAAGTGCATGAAGTCCATTTATAATAATTATAGTTAAAACAACTTTGTAATTGCTTTGTCAAATTACTCTAATATTTCATAGTTATTACAATGAGTTCACATACCTATCAAAAAGTCGAAGAAAGAAATATCTCGATTTGGTCTGATAGTGATATTGGTAAGTAAGAGTAATAATTTTTTAGCGGGAATAGTTGAGTTTTTGAAGTGAAACTTTTTATATGGCGTCGGGCACGTAAATGTCAAAATGTAAAAATGTTGTTTTTTTTTATTATAGAAATAAAACCCATGAATACTAACAAAAGAAGACGAATTTGTGATTCAGATGAAGAAGAAAAATATTTGTTAATTTCTAGTTACCTTGACAAAGTAATTATATTTTACACTTGTTTATTTATATCCTCTTCTTTAATATAACTGAAATTTACATGTCTACGTTTAATTATTATATTTAACATTAAAAAATCCATTTCAGTAAAGCCAATGTGTATAAAAATATGGACTTAATTTTCCTCTTGTTTTTATTTCTTATAATATGTTATCATTGAAAGTGGAATAAGTCCATTTGGAGCTAAAAAATCATTTATTTTTTAACAATTTTAATAATCATTATTGCATTTTAAAGCTTAACAGAATTATAGTGTTAAAAACATTACCCGAATTGATTAACCTTTGCCAATATTTTTAAATTCATTCAAACGCTAACCCTTAAATATCTCGATATATGAAAAAATGGACTTATTCCACTTTCAAAAATAGCGGCTCACATGTTAAATGAGATAGCATGAGTTTTTACTTTGAAATTCTCTTCAATTTGTACGTACTTATAAAAGAGAAAATAATTATGAAATATTATATTAACCCTTAGCAGTCGAGGGGTGACTCAGAGCCACCACTAAAAATTGCTGTACCATTATTATTAAATATATTGGTATCTAATCAATAGACTGCGGATCTTTATGCATTTATAGCAAACTTGAGAGATGAAATCCAAAATTGTTGGATAATTTTTAAAATTGAAGATGTCAATATTCCTATAGTAAAATGATTAAGGGAAGAAATAACATTCAATTTGGTTTCTATTTGCTGCAATCGATGCAGACAATTTTTATTTTGCATTAATATCCCCAGTCTACTAATCAATTACTACAAATTTAAATATTGCACGAGTTATTATATCAATTTCATATCCACAAAAAGAATAAAATTATACACAATGAAATTATTCTAGGTGGGAAGAAATGTTTAATTTTCAAGCCAAATAGCTCCGACTGCAAAGGGCTAATGTATAACTAATTTGTAACAAACTTTGAAGTTATATTTATTTATTGGAACATCATAAGAGAACGTAAAATATTTATACCAAACTGAAAATAATCTGTAATCAACTTTGAAATCATTTTAATCTTGTGAATTATAAAATGGCAGCGTTAAAGTTGTATACTAAATTAAAAATAGTTTGAAATGGACTTGAAAATTATTTTTATTTTATGAACTGTAAAATGGCAGCATAAAATATCATACTAATACGAAAATAATAAAATGGCAGAAGCCGGAATGATTACTTCAATAACTAGACTAACGTTGTGAATAATTCTAGTAATTGGGCGTTGTTCGAAATGACTATTTAAACGCTTGAAAAATTACTACCTAGCAAATCATTGAAACAAGTCCGTGCAAAGGGATGTAAGTGATTTATTGTCTCTTACACTGCAGTATAAATATCGATTTACCATTAGTAACGAGACATTGTTCGTACGTGTGTATTGTTGGCCTTCGGTTGCGAGCACTGTAGAATTCAATGAATGAATGAAACCAAACTTCGTAAAACTATAATAACGTCTTAATTAATGTCTTAAATTGATATTGCATTATTTATTGAAAATATACACGTACAAACGAACACTCGTTGCGAAAAATTTAACTGGTGCCAAATGGATGCAAGTCCATTAACCTGATTTTTAGTATATTCAATATTTCTCGCTAAATTATATAGGTATATATTTATAATTATATACATAATAAATATTTTTATAATTAAAATTCATTAAAAAGTATATAAAATTTGAGTCAATAGTTACCATGTTTATAAGGTTTGTCACAGTCACTTTTAATTTATTTCACTTGATAGAATTTTTATGCAAAATAGAAATTGTCTGCATTAATTCCAAGATACAGAATTCATTGACAACCTTACACAGTTGTAAAAAATATAACGGGATTTCTAAATTGTTTAATCTACTCATTTTATGCACTTTACAAAACTAAATAAATTGAAACAGTAACAGAGAGGATTAAAAGAATTTAAGAAAGCTATGTATTATTTTCATCCTGTTAAAATTCTTAGAAAAGAATAACAATTACTTGACTCATATTTGCTACAACTGATACATTAATTTTTATTTTCCATAAAGATCTGCAGTCTGCTTATTCAATATTTGAAACTCACTCTCTTTCCCGAGATTTTCGTAGTTTCCGACTTCCCGGCTACCACAATTTTGTTTTTAATGAAGCATTGATTCAATTATTTGCAGGAAATGTAACTTTGACTTTTTAGAAGCTGCCGTTTACCTTTCATTTTCTGCACCGTCTACTTAAGCACTGTTGAAGTCGGAGGCGCAGCTCGGGCCTCGAATTATCCGCGTCGTAAATTTTCAGACGGCACCAAGTGATGCTTGATACCTAAAGCTCCGCGCTTCGAGTCATGTTCCGGTTGTATTTCAAATATTTCCATTTCACGTGTCGTCACGTTTCGACGAAAACCGGAACACCCTATGAACGTTGCGAACTGGATAGTTTATAATGGTTATGCGCGATAATGGCTCAAGAAAAATACCTGTGGCGACAAACTAAACTGAACCCCTTCAAAACTTAATCCTTTAAATTCTATTACACAGGATGTCCCAAAAATGTCGTATTTCGAAATTCGTATATCGAAATTCGTTCAAACGCATATATACAAAAATAAGGATTTTGGGGCTAAAGGTTCAAAAGTTTAATAAGAAACGTTTAACAATAACTGAGGATTATAAATACATTTATATACTACAATATTTGTACATATATATTTACCAAAACATTTATGTACGAATTTTTACAAACTAAACCATATTTTACGTGCGAAATTCGTTGAAACGCACGTATAAAGAAAACAATTCAAAATTAAAAATACATGATCATTACAAATTTAATATTTTGTATGGCCGCTTATTACTTTGAATTAAAGCAAAAATTCGATTGGTCATTGAATTTACAAGATTGGTAATAGTGGTATTAGGAATTTCTTCCCAGCAGCGTTTAATTTCTTCTTTTAAACTGTCAATATTAGCGAACTGATGACCATTGGCATAAACTTTTCTCACTAGTATAGCCCATAAATTCTCTATTGGGTTCATGTCAGGCCTACATGCTGGCCATTCCATTATTCGAATGTTTCGTGCTCCGAAGGATTCACGGGAATATCTTGACACGTGAACCGCTGCGTTATCCTGCTGCAATATAAATTCGTTTTCTCCAACCACATCTGCAACGAAACAAAGTTTCAGTTTCCCAAAAGATGAAAAAGCTTCCCAAATCATAACACGACCGCCATGAAAATTTTGGCTTCATCTAGAATCATTCTTTTGACGCAGATCATGCCAATACGATGAGCACCCATCTGGACCATCCAAATTAAACATCTTTTCATCGGAAAAAATGAGCTTATGCCATTCGTCGGTCCAGTGCATCTTCTCATCGGTTTTCTGAAAACAACATTTGGTGCATTGTGCAAAATTTGTTGCACACGTCTGGACGTTATTGGTAATTCTAACTGCACAACAATTTAACGTGCACCTAATTTTTTTTTTGTAGCTTCACTTAATACATTATTTTTTTCTCGTTTCATGATTTTTGTATTTCTTTTTGCAGCACATTTTTTGCCATAATCTTCGCCACGTTCCAAAAAATTTCATACTACGGACTCGGAACGTTTAATTTCTTTGGCAATCTTTCGATTCAATTCCCCCCCTTTTTTTAAAAAAGATTTTATCGCCTTTTCAGCTTCATTTAAATATTTTTCTATTGCCATTCTGTTCTGTTACATAAAATCAAATATACGACTTAATCAGGAACACGGGACAACAATACCTTTATGATCACTTTTTAAATCAACCACATTCCTTTATAATTTCTCTCAATATCTAGGAAGAAAGCACTGCGTTTAAACGAATTTCGCACTTGTAGGCGATGTTTTAACACGTTTCCCTCTGCGACATATTCTGGCATGTAAATACGAAACATTTCGAAGCATAGATGTTGAAAGCAAAGGTTTAGCAAAGTAACTAACCCCATTTTGATAATATCATCTGCCCTTTTCTTCTAAAAAGGTATGATAATTTGTAAATTTTCAAGTGCGTTTAAACCGAGTTTCGCTCACTGTAGTACCTCTCCCTCTTGCAAAGGATGCAGAAAATCGTTACTTTCCATAAAAATCCGCCGTCTAGTTGTAACTGTTTGTCAGCGGAATTGCTTGTTGTGTTAAAGCTTTTGACGAGAACGGAGATCGACGGATGGTGCGTGTAGGGCTCGTTATGGGCCGTACGTCACCGTTCTCCCGGCTCGCAGTTCCGCTTTAAAAATTCTTTTAGACTTTCTTTTCAGACGTTCCCATTTCACTTGGTCGCTGTTACCGTGTACTTTTCTCGTCGAATCCGACTGAATAATGCAACCATTACAGGGTATTCTCTTCGCAGATACACCGTGCACTCTGCGAGGCTCCCTAAACATCTACGAACGAGCAGCATCCGTTACAGTTGATTCCATCTTCGCTGGGAAGCAAGCGCGACGCACCCTAGCAAATGATAAGTGCGCGCGTCAACCAAAGGATTACTCTGCTACCGTCTCTCTCCCTCTCCCGTTGTCTCTCCCTCTCTGGGTTTTTCACCGATTCACCGTCTCTCCTTCTTTTTGCGAAACAGCAGAAATACTCGTACCCGGGGACCTTAAAGTAGAAACTCTCAAAGGTTGTAAACGAAGGGGTCGAGATCTGTGGAGCTCGTGTGAACCTGCCTGTGAGAAAGAAGGCTCGTGGAGGGAGGATGGATCAAGAGGTGCTTCAGTCTCGATAATGAAATGGATGCCCTCGGGTGCGAGCGGTCGTAGCAACGCGTAGTGTGAAACCCATTCGCAAATTAACCTTACTTATTCATTAACGCTAACGACCTACCATCATTGCCTTCAACGCCAGCTCACCCTTCACCCACCCCACCCCCATCCCTCATCCGCGACGTCCTCGCATTCTTCCACGATTCTTCCTCTTCCTTTTTTTTCCCTTGTCCCCCGGAACAACTATACTGGAAAATCTATCGTTCATCGAGCTCTACCGTGTTGCCCACGATCCCATGCCACTATTAACTCTACCACCTCTCGAACCTGAGGACCTCCTTGAAATCGCAAGTCGGATGCCGTTGAATTGGACTACATTCTGCGATTACAAGAGACACGAATTATTACATATACACTGTGTAACAAAATGATATCATTCCAATTTTTTTTCTCATATTGCGGAATTTTTTTCTGCCGAGAAAGTTGTAGAACAGCGCGGACGAACCCAATGCGAAATTGGGGAGCCGCTGGGAGGTTGGATAAAGAGCACATACGAACCCAATGCGAAATCAGGGAGCTGTTAGGATGCGGACGAACCTGATGCGAAATCAGGGAGCCGCTGGATGGTATAGTTTTCGTGGACGAACCCAATGCGAAATTGGGGAGCCGCTGGGAGGTTGGATAAAGAACACAGACGAACCTGACGCGAAATCAGGGAGCTGTTAGGATGCGGACGAACCTGATGCGAAATCAGGGAGCCGCTGGATGGTATAGTTTTCGTGGACGAACCCAATGCGAAATTGGGGAGCCGCTGGGAGGTTGGATAAAGAACACAGACGAACCTGACGCGAAATCAGGGAGCTGTTAGGATGCGGACGAACCTGATGCGAAATCAGGGGGCCGCTGGGATGGTATAGTTTTCGTGGACGAACCCAATGCGAAATTTGGGAGCCACTAGGTAGAAAGAATCTCTATTTGGACAATTGGTAAGTCGCGAACGGACCTGATGCGAAATCAGGGATTCGCTAGGATAGTTAGTACACTAGGCCTCGTAACTAATCTAATCTAATTGATACAACCCGAGCGGTAAGGTTGTATGTTGTATCGCGTGGGAACGTTCAATTACTAGATTAGGATATTGGACGATAATAATAGGTTTAATAAATTTGCTCTAAAAATCTGTAATACAATTGTGTAATTGTTGCGAATGAAATGAACTAAATGGAATAGAAGGTAGAAAGAAGAATTACCTAACAGTGATGCACGGTTTTGACGTACTGGCAATGCGGGGGACTCGGAAACTACTTTAAGACTGCCTAATAGATTTTACACCGAACTTGCGGAATCTGTATGATTAATTTTGATACGAAAGGTACTTTAGCCCGATCTCACTAAAAGTTGACTTTCCGAAATACAGCGCGACGTGACGCGATACGTGTCTACCGAAGTACTAGCCCACGAGAGTGAGAATCTAAGGGTTTATATACCCCTACAATGAATGAAATGCTCTGTTCATAATCTGATCGCGCTTAGGGCTTAGGGCCAGACTAATAACACTAGTTTTTTGCCACTTTCAATTAAATCGGGCCAGAGTTCGGTCTTCGTTAAAAGGTCCAACTACGATATGAAAGGTTATCTAGGACGCTTCCTGCCAGAGACGATCTAGAAGAGATTCCTGTGAGAAGACGAACGGAATATATTCTCTATCCGTAACACCCGTAACTCCCCTGTGTAAGGGTAGTTACAGGAAATAAACTAAAAACCAGTATTTGCCCCATTTTTCCTATTTATTCATATGTAAAAATTCTAAAAAAGAATCTGGCACGTTCAGCATATCGAACCACATATCCGAAAATTTTTTCCGATTTTTCAGTTGCAAACTCTGGTTGCAAAAATTGAAAAATCAGAAGAAATTCAGGAAAATACAAATGTCAATGTCCTTACCCCAGGACGTTAATTGACTAATAATAAGGTATTGTCTTCAACACTGTCTCCAAATATTTTCATATTTTCAACTAGGGTGCGTCATGGTTAACCAAAATTTGTTGGATATTTTTAATATGGTTTTTCATTTTTATACAACCAGACTTTGCAACTAAAAAATCGGAAAAAATTCTCGAATATGTGATCCGATATGCTAAATATGTCAGATTTTTTTTTTGGATTTTTAGACGCGACTAAGTGGAGATAATGGGTTCACCATCAGTTAAAATACATTCTAAATTCTTACAGTGTTTTAGTAACATTTCTTAGGACATGGTATTTAAATCGTATATATTATATAAGAATTGAAAATAGTTACTATGATTACTAAGTTGTTCAAATCTAGCATCTAGTGCATTTAGTGCTTGATCGATTGTAAAATAAAAAAATCTATTTTATATTTTTCTTTTGGATTTTTCTCACACGTACAGCCAAAATGGCGCCCCTAAATTTTGGCGCCCCGGGCAAATACCCCCCACCCCCTAGAGCGGACCCTGCTGAAGGACAAAGTTGAATGGTTCAGTGGGGCTCATATGATACCATAAATATTTTTGTTTTTATGTGATCTTTTTAGAGATAGGTCACCTTCATTTTTCTTAGTGGAAGCACCCTTTTTTAAACACCTACAATGATTGTCGCTTTCATTAGGAATTTAGTGACTATAGTTACCCATGCACGTATAAACTTTCTAAGTAGCTCCTAGTCCATATAACAGACACAGAGCATTATTATTTTGCATTAACCATTGAAAATTCGCAGTCTACTCGTTAATCATTCACTAATTTTCAAAGCCTCTTATTCATACTTATATTGGGTTGTCGGAAAAGTCATGACGTATTTTTGGGTAATTTTCAAGACTCACTTTTTAATAACATAACAAAATTCAATCAATAATATATTGGCCACTTTGATCGATGACCTTTTGCCATCTTTCTGGAAGTTGCATGATTCCGCGCTCGTAGAAGGACTGCTGTTTTCCAGCGAAGAACTGGGTGAGATTCTCTTTGATGGCCTCATCAGAATCGAAAGATGTACCATTCAAGTCATTTTGCAAAGAACGAAACAAATGGTAATCTGATGGGCCAAGGTCCGGTGAGTAAGGAGGATGGGCCAAAATTTCCCGTCCAAGCTGCAGCAACTTCTGACGAGTCACCAAACTTGTGTGTGGTCTCGCATTGTCATGATGGAACATTATGCCTTTGCGATTGACGAGTTCTGGTTGTTCCTCCGTGAGAGATGTATTCAAATCATCCAGTTGACGACGATACACAACAGAATCGATCGTTTGATTCCGCGGCAGAAGCTCAAAAACACCACACCCATATAGTCCCACCATATTGAGAGCATAACTTTTTTTTGGTGAAGATCGGCTTTGGATGTTGTTTGGGTTCGCTCTTTTCCTCGGTACCACGATCGTTTACGTTGAATATTGTTATAAACAATCCATTTTCCATCGCCGGTCACGAGCGCTTCAAAAACGGGTCGATTTTGTTGCGACTGAGATGAGAGTATCGGCGATGTTGATGCGGTTGGTGGGATGGACTTCTTTAAGTTCATGCGGAACCCATATATCGAACTTGTTGATGAATCCCAGCTTCCTGATATGATCGTGGACGGTTGAATGATGAAGGTACAGTGTCTCCGCGATGTCCCGAGTGGTCGAATGTGGGTTTGCTTCGATCAGTGCCTTTATTTTATCGTCATCAGCTTCAACGGGCCTTCCGCTGCGAGGAGTATCGTTGAGGTCAAAATCACCAGCACGAAATTTAGCAAACCATCTCTGACACTGACGCTTTTGTAGGGCATTGTCCCCGTAAACTTTACACAATTTTTCACAAGCCTGCCTTGCGTTCTTTCCTGCGTGAAAATAAAAAAGCAAAATATGCCGAAAGTGCACAGTTTGATCTTCCATTTTCAACTTAATATAACAATTGAAGGACGTGACCAAATCAGATACTCGTTTCTTTGAAATGATGTTTCAACTGTCATCTGCCAATTACATAACACTTGTGCCGATTGCGATGACGTTTCTAACCTAAAAATACGTGTAACGCCATCTATTGCAAAAATGCGTCATGATTTTTCCGGCAACCCAATACTTACGCTTTAAAAACAACAAAGATATATGAGGTGGCAACGTTAGGTGGCTCACCCTGTATACTGACAAAGTTTGAACCTTTTAAGGTTTTAACCTGGGACACCCTGTATAATAATATGATATAATAATAAAAATGGCTAAAAACTTGAACTTGAACGTGTTGTTATTAAAATAGTCGCATTTGGTGCTCCGTGAACCGTATGTTAAACACTGTTGGCGATGGAGCAACGGTAGTTCGTGCGACACAATGTTCTTAGAAAAATGATTCGTAGTTAAGCTGCTGAATCTCGCGATGTTCGGGATAACATAGTCATGTTTCCTAACTGAGGGATATGAAAGTCAGGCTCCTCGAGGAATACCGGAGCCGAAAGGGTCGGATAGATATTGCGAGAAGTGATTTATGCGAGAAGCGCGAGGCTGCATATTGCTAGCAAAGATCCGCATATAGAGTTCAGCCCCGCGATGTCAGTATGATCGAACTCGTAGTCGTAGTCGTGGTCGTAGTCGTGGTATGTTCGTCTCGGTGGTCGTAGCCTAGCTAGGAAACCGGCATGCACGTATAAGGAACACGCGTACAAATACAAACGCACCTAACTCCGGAGCAGAGCAGAGCCAAGAGCAGAGACGGTTCCTTTGCCATAGGGGTTTGAAACACTGCGGGCACCGCTACTAATACCTATGCCAATATTCCCCAGGGATATCCCCCGCTCTCTTTCCTCCACTTACACCCATAGAAATTCCATTTGCGGTTTTCACGAATCGGCCCGGACCAGCTCAAGGTCAAAGCGGAGCCTCTTTATCTAGACATTAGCCCGTCGATTACCGCGATGACCGAAAACTCCACCATGCGTTCTTTTGGAAACATGTACAGGGTGTAATGAAATTATTACACAGGGAGGTCCGTTTAAATAAGAACACCTAAATATGTCTTCAGGTTATTGTGATGCAAAAAATATTTGTTACGTAATGTGCATGGTGTCAATGGATCAAATATCTGGCACGAATTTTTTCCGAGGATCATTTTTTTCGGAGTTGTCGAGGTCATCGATATTTTTTGGTACATAACTACATTTTTTTATTGCTTCGGGTAACTGATCGAAAACTACATTCAGATATGTATAATAACATGACATTGAAATGACCTTAATCTTCGAAAATAGGCGTTCCTTTGCGTGGTCCATCTCTTCAGGTTATTGAGATGCAAAGTTGAATGGTAAAATGGGGCTCATACGATACCAAAAAATTTTTGTTTTTATGTAATTTTTTTAGAGATGTGAAGGTGTCACCTTCACTTTTTTAAATGGAGTGAGGTATTTTTTTTATACATCAATAGATGCAGCTGGACATTCGTTATAAAAAAGACCTTCATATCACTAAAAAAAATTACATAAAAACAAACATTTTTTTTGATATCGTATGAGTCCCATTTTACCATTCAACTTTGTCCTTCAGACATTTGATGTATCTTTGAAAACAACAAAGATATTTGAGGTGGAAAAATGAGGTGTTCCACCCTGTATATTTTGCAGAAAAGAATATGGAGACTTTGATTGAACTGATTTGATTGAATTGATTAATAAAGCTGTATTCTTTACAATTTAACCATTGAATTTTATTTTCAAATCGGGCACGATTTTATGCAATCATCTGATAATTTCAATCGTGAAAGAGAAAATTTGACCATGATATGCTTACAAGGAAAGTTACCCAACCGTAACACGCCGATTTTAATAAAATTTTGGTTAATAAAATTTTGGTATGATATAAAACTCAAAAAAATATTTAACACTTATTTTTTTACAGCGGCCGACATTCATGTTAAGGGAGTGAAAATAGCTCTCAAAGTTGGGGTGAAAAATCTATTTTCTTGAATATCTCCGAGAGTATTAGGCCTAGACAAAAATTTCAAAATCCATTTTGTGCGTCCTTGAAGACCTAGAATTCTATTACAATAGGAGCCGCACAAAGTCTAAATAAAATCAATCTTGTCATTTTTATAAAAGTATATGTAGGTTTAGTGTTAATTATAATGTAGAGGAATGAAATAAAAATTTGTTTCTCCCATTAGCAATTTTATTAGCTTGGAAAGAAAGTTCCTGCGGTTTTTATTATAAAATCAAAATAACAAAAACTGTAAGAACTTTATTTCCGACTTAACGCTTTGGTTACCCTGGACGAGATATCTCGCGCCCCAATACTTCCCGATAAACGCATTGGCGAGATATCTCGCTTCCTAGCACCAGTGGTTTGGCATTATAGACGAAATATTTTCTGTTTTATTCGGTCATTTCACCCGAGATAAAGATTTCATTCATTTCTTCCTTTTACAAATCAGAATATAGTTACGTATCAAATATATTTGTCTATAGTGTCAAAATATTGGTGCTAGGTGGCGAGATATCTCGTCAAAACCGTTTATCCGGAAGTATCGGGGCGCGCGATATCTCGCCAAAGGCGTTTATCGGGAAGTATCGGGGCGTGAGATATCTCGTCCAGGGTAACCAAAGGGTTAATAATTACTCCACGATAATATTTAAAAAGTTAAAATGTATCACAGTATGTAGTACTTTGAACCTTTCTAGAAAATGCTAATAAAATCTAGTTTATTCGAATATAAAGATAAAAATGAGTTTCTAAACTTGGCGAAAGATTAGTGTCGCCCGCAAGTGACCACCGTAGCAGTTAGCGTGTTAATAAGGGAACGTTACCGCGACAGTGAACGCGTTAAATTCATTTTGACACACCCTGAAGAGGGACGACCGCCGTCGACAGGAAAATCAGGAAGCGTCCTCTCTCTCTCTCTCTCTCCGCCTCTTTCACCGGCCAACTAGTTAGAGTTTAGAATTTCGCAAAACCGCCTACATCGAAAACTCGCCGATCAAACAACGTGCTTAACTTTCATCCGAGGAACTCGGTCTTCCGGAGTTATTCGGTAACGCGCGATCAAATGCAAAACCGTCCCTCGAAAACTCTCGGATAAGCAAATCGCCTCTAGAATAAACGGCCTCCAACGACCAATCTTCCTATCGAGGAGAACCGATTCAAATACATTTCCATGATTCCAGAAAAATTCATTCCTCCAAGTAAAACACGATCGTACACCTGTAAGTACCCGGACACTTACGTATTGGCCGATTTTGCATAAATGGTTTTCGAATATTTTAGTACTTCTGTGACTTTATTTTGTTGTTTCGTAGTGTTCATTCTCTTGGTTGATACAAGCAATATTTACTATGAAATAATTATTATCCTGTAATAAATATTGTACAACATATTTATACGTTTTCTCCAAAATGTGGTACAAATTGAAACGTCTGTGTGAAACCATTAAAAAATTAATTTGGTGAATAACTCCACCATGGATTTTAAGATTAAAGCTTCCCGTTTACAACCATCCCTAAAAACTTGGCGTATGATTTTTTTTAGACAGTTTTATAAATAAAAAAATGAGCAACAGGTTCGGTCAAATGTATTTGTAAATGATCTCGAAAATCGTGCAAATTGAAACGACTGTAAAACCATTAAAAAATATTTTTCGGGACTAAATCTACGACAGATTTGAAGATTGAAGCTTGCTCTTTACGCCTGCCTCTAAAGAATTAGTGCACAATTGTTTTTAACTATTTTATAAATTAAAAATTACGGACAAGTTCGCTCGTATAATATTACGGTCAACTTGGCAGTGCTTTCATTCAAAGCTCAATAAAATGAGGGAAAAAATCGTACATGAAGTTTCACGATGTATTTTTACAGGGGAACCTTCAATGATTAAATCTGTGGTGGATTCGGTGACGAAAAAAATTGTTCCACGTTTCACTTTGTAGTATTGTAGACGAACACGGTGTCTTCAATTTCGCTGGCAATAAATCGCGTGGAAACAACAAGTAAACCGAACGGTAGGTGGTGAAAGAACAAAATGAATGATGGGCGATGAAAGTGGAGGCTTCGAGCTTTAAAATGACGGCAGGTTTATTGTTGCGGGACCCCTTTTACGAAATTGAAAATAGCGCGACTGTCGACAATTCCCCGAAAATCGGAGATATCGTGTGCCAATACTTTTTGGAGCTACCTGTACGATATAACGGAGATACCTGTGGAGAAGGTATTACGGTCTGTGCAGACGCGGACCAGTTACCGTGGAAATACCTGTTACGTCTCTGTCTCGAATACCGCAATCCGTCGTTTGAATTTCTCAGAGTCGTAAATCCCACTTACGCGCGATCGCGACGATGTAACGGAACGTTGGCTCGCGTGAAATTAATCGGGTAAGCCTGACTCAGACAGCGGGGACGATCGTGCTCGAAGGTGGGTTTACCAAAACGAAGTCTATCCTGCGCATATACCTACAATACTTGAAATATTCATGCATACTGAACCTCGCATCATATCCCCCGGTGAATTCCGACAGGGTCCAAAAAGATTCCCGAAAGCTTTCAAGATGTGCCTCGATATTTGAAGAAAACAATGACGGAACCTTTTTCTCTTCAATTATCTTGCATGAACCTTCCGCCAGCACATTCGTAACATTGTTCTGATTAAAATGAGTCCAAACACGATACTGTTCGCTTTATATGTACTTGTTTAATCCACGAAATAGTGGAACCTCGACTATCCGAACTGATCAGTGAAACACTAATGTTAGGATAGCAGAAAAATTAGCTACAGTGCTAGGTTAATTGATATGTATAATGAATCGTATTGAATGTAGATCGTAAGTTAATTGCTAATCCAGTAATACAAGTGTTATTTATAATGACTCTTTGGTGACACTTTTACCAGTATGTTCGTGACATTTCTCTGATTAGAATGAGTCCAAACAGGATACTGTTCGCTTTATACTGTAGAATCTCGATTATCCGGGCCTCTGATGTTCGAATTCTTTCTCGTCTGAATACTTCCCATAAAGAATTAGTTTGCGTTGAACCAACCCATACGCTACACGATTTACTGCATACTGCAATAAGGATTAAATTCAGCACTGAGATTATGTAATTGTTGTATTATCCGAGCCATCATGTTCCACTAAATAGCACGGATAATCGAAGTTTTACTGTATTAAGATGTATTGATGATCTCGGCGCAAAGGTTCGATCGGAGATACAAATTAAAGCAATTTTGCTAGTTTGATTAAACTTTCTACGTTTCGATCCTAATATGGATCCTTTACAAGAAAGAAGAAAAAACTGCGTCTGTCAATTTTAATAGAAATTTCAGTATTAATGTACTGAAATGGAATTAAATACAAACTTCAAGATACAGTAATAGATTACCAACCTGCTTTACGAAAAAATTAGAGACAAGATAAGATGTATGAGCACATGTTGTTTCAATGCCGGTACACAAGTTACTGTGGCACGGACGCGAGGTTAATAGAAACAGAAACGAAACAGCGATCAATCGATCGAGCATGAACTAATCGATATTTGGCGGTTATTTCAAACCGTGAAACGTCAAACGTACAACATTTTAACTGCGAATATACCACATGTCATGGTAAAAATTGAATAACCATCCATAGAGACCATCTAATGACAAACGATTATAATTAAGGTGTTTTGCAATTAACAACATGAATGGTAGACTATAATTATTTAGGAAAGTGATTCATCATAACTAACTACTGGTTCAGTAATGTTGCGTAGTATTCTTGAATCGTCCGTTTTTCATACCGAAGATTTACGCTCGGATGTTTAATCATATGAATCGTTTCCAGTAATATCCTATTGCTTAAGTTAGTCTCCTTGTCAATTGCTTTAACGTTGTCAAAATCAAAACGATGATCAAATTCTAAAGAATGTTTTGTTAAGGCAGTATGTTGTGACGGATTTAAAAAGATATTACGTTTATGCTCTTTGATTCTTGTTTCTGGTAGTCTCGACGTTTGTCCAATGTAGACTTGGTTACATCCCTTACAAGGTATTAAGCAAACAACATTACTATTTTTTAAAAACGGTAGTTTATCCTTGATCGGTGGAAACAAATTTTTCATATAGTACGGTACTTTGAAGATGGTATGAAATCCAATTTTTCGAAAGATCCTTTTTATGTCATTTGAAATATTTTCAATATACGGGAGGACAACAGTGTTTTCCCGATTTATAGGTCCCCTATTCATGAATCTCTCCTCTTTTCTTTTGATAACAAGAAAAGGATGATAGATATCAACAATACAAGACATCTTTTATTAGTTGTAGGTTAACAGATCTGAATTCAGGATTTGCTAATGGAATAGCACGGTCAATTAGACCTTTAATAAAACTGACTTTATGTTGTAAGGGATGGTGAGAATGAAAGTTGACATATCTTCCCGACCAACTAGGTTTATGAAACCAGTTTAATCAAAGTTTAATCAAACTAGCAAAATTGCTTTAATTTGTATCTCCGATCTTTGCGCCGAGATCATCAATACATCTTGTTATTAACAACGATCGATAATCATAATACATTTTCTACTGTATTTACTTGTTTGATCCTCGAAGTAGCAGAACTTCGACTATCCGAACTGATAGTTCGGTTCACAACATAGTTTGTATAATTGTAATTAGTATGGATTGCTGTAGATCGTAATTTGATCATTTCTACAACTCACCCCTTTTTACAAATGAAATCAGTATATCTGAAAATAATAGAAAGTGCAGATTCGCTTCGGATAATCGAGGTTCTACTATATCGTCTATTAGATAAAGAGAATGCGAACAGAGTATCGTGTTTGGACTCGTTTTAATCAGAAAGATACCACGAATATTTTGGCCCAAGTTGAATTTAAAAGACTTTCGAATTAGAAAAGTTGCGTCAAGAAATACTGTCTCTACGCAATACAAGTAACATTTCAATTTCGAAGTTTTCGCATATATCCAGACATCACCGTGCCGCTTCATCGGACTATAATAATAGATTGATTGCGAATCGAGCAGATTCTAACGAAGATATCCCAATGGCCCAGCTTTCGAACTCTATGCATCCTTAAGGCCTCGAGAAATTATGCCATACTCGACTAACTCCTCCTCGTCCTTGGCTTCACATCTCGAGAGGAGAACTCGACGAATCGATTTCTTCCGCTATATAAGAGGATAGGGAGCAGGTTCCTGTGAGTCAATCAATTTCTCATCGAAGAATTGCGCGACCAATTTTTTCGAAGAGAAACTATCGATCGAATTAATCGACGAAGGTCGCAACTTTGGTTAATGGGCAAAGCTTGTCGGCGCTCTCCGGAACGACACGGCGCGCGGCGCGGCGGCGGTCGCTCCGATCTTTCGAGTGTCCGAAGAGAAACAGAAGCGACCTCGGGACGACGCGTTTCAATTACAATAGCCGAATTTCGAGATGATTGGCAATCGTAGACCGGCGACTGATTGGTGATAAACAATCAGTGGTTGATTGCAGCCTGTGCATCGTCCACCCTCGTAAATACGGAACGTATTAACAAGCGACCCCCGGGTCGGCGCAGTAATCATATCAATTACGATCTATCGGCTATCGATCAAGTCATTAAGATTGCAATTAGCCTGCGTGATGGAGCAGTCTAATTTCTTTCGCCTCGGTTTTCGGAACGCCCAACAAACCGGAAACGCGAAATCCTCCGAAGTGCAACACGCTGCCACTTTCGTGCACTTCTCAACGAAATGATTAGGTCAAACACGGGACTGGTAGAATTGTTCAAAGTAGAACGATTCAGGGCTGATCTTTACAATTACCTCCGAAAGATTTTCGGACCTGTTATACGTCATTCTATTCGTTTTAGCGGGAATCGCAAGCTCCCGAAATATTCGCTGAAATCAAAATTGAATTGTTTTGTTTAAGACGTTGACTGGCATGTAAAAATTAGTATTTATAATGGCACGTAGGTGGACCTTGATGCAAAATAAAAATTGTCTGCATAAATTGCACGAAACAGTAAACAGATTGAAGTTTCTTTTTTTAACAATCTCAAGAAATAGAAAATAATTGGCCTTTTCAAATTCCCGTAATATCTGTACTACTTTAAATTGTATCACCTCGGTTTTAATGGAGATGATTGGAAAACTGAAAAAAATGGTTGAATAATAGCATTCGAAATATGTACCTCAGCTAATAATTTAGGAACATAGTTATTTTGGACGCATTAAATTTATTAAACGACTACAGTGTTTAGTTGTCTCCTATTTAATACAATTCTGAGAAATAAAACTTTTACTATAATAAAGATCTGCAGTCTAAAAAATTACGAACATGCCAGTCTTTCTGTAACTGTATAAAACACTGAAAAAAAACTCCCCGAACAAACAATGTAGTATCCGTATTCCGTATGCATAATACATACGTCGCGGCAGTTGTTTGTTTGGTAGCTATTATTTTTTTATGTTTTTTCAATGGTAAAATGGTGGAGAAATTACGGCACAATGCAATTTTCGAGGGAACGTGTAACATTTCGAAAAACAGCCGCGTTCACACTCGGTTAGCTCGACAATCGGTTTGCCGGAAATCTCGCTCAATTAGGGCAAAGTATTAATTACGAATGCCCAACGAATCAAAGCGTGTTTGCGAGAGTGCATGCGTCTGTAATTAAACGAGCGCAGGTTTTCATGCGGCAACGAGAACACAAACGATCTCCGAATAACTTCTTTGTTTATTTGGTGAAGAGCACAGGGTAAACGCTGTGAGTGATGCCTATGAAATCAAAATAATAGGGGAAATGGATCTATTTTTTCCCAATGAAATTAAAACACGCAAAAATAAATATTTTTGGGGCAATATATTTTGGGGAAAAATATTGACGGGGCAAACAAAATTGTCAATCATTCTCATATTTGTATAATCTCAGGATTTGAAAAAATATTCTTCATAAAAGATAAAAATAAGACTATGTTTCTTCTATCTCGATCACCAAAACACCGTTGTTCACATGATTGTACATTAGGGTAGCTCTTATTTTCGACTTTTGTCTTTTTTTTATTTAATTCTATGTAAAAAAGATTGAAAACTGTTTTTTAAGGTGTATGTGTTAGGTTGTTGCATATGAAATGTCCGATTTTAGAATGTAACTCTTATAAAACGTTTCGATCAATAACTGCTAACTGCTATTATAGTCTCTCGGTTTATTGTTACTATACGTACCACGACCGGTTCTAGATTTTCTATTTCACAATTGATAAAATTATAAAGATGTCTTCATAAGAAATGATTTAATAAATAGCTCGGTAATAAATAGCTCGGTAATAAATAGCTCGGTAATAAATAGCTCGGTAATAAATAGCTCGGTAATAAATAGCTCCGTTAATAAATGTTGAATGTTTTCGGCGCAACGGTTCTATCGTTTATTAATAATTATAACGTAATTTTGCTAATTATCAATCAAAATCAACGTTTCGATCCTATTTTGGATCCTTTTCAAGATTTATTTGAATAGCGTCTGTAAATAAATATGTTGTAGTAATTTCAAAAACTATTAAATGATTGAAAATGTGGAATATTGTTCATATGAACTCACTTACTTGCTTTGGGGAAAATAATTATATTAATTGTGTGACGCGTGTGTTGCGTGCGTCGTACATGCTTGTTGTCAAGACACACGCAACACACGTGTCACACAATTAATATAATTATTTTCCCCAAAGCAAGTAAGTGAGTTCATATGAACAATATTCCACATTTTCAATCATTTAATAGTTTTTGAAATTACTACAACATATTTATTTACAGACGCGATTCAAATAAATCTTGAAAAGGATCCAAAATAGGATCGAAACGTCGATTTTGATTGATAATTAGCAAAATTGCGTTATAATTATCAATAAACGATCGAACCGTTGTGCCGAAAACATTCAACATTCATTAATAGCTCGGTACGTTTAGTGTTAGGGTAAAGTGCCCAAATATGAACCACTTTTTTAAAAATTATTTTAGAATGCTCTTTTTCGACCAAAAATTACCCAGTTGTAGATGCATTTCCTCCCTATAAGATTCTGGGGTCAAGTTTATTAAAAACTGAATACAGTTTTGGAAAAATATTTTTTTGTGGTGTCATTTGCAGGTTCCAGCGTAAGGGGTCCTTAATATAGTACATCTTGAGTCCCTAATATGATACCTAGTGCCATATTCAGCACCTACACCAAGAATGTCAATAGCTATACCCATATTAGGAAACTCCTTGGTAGTACCATATTGGGAACTCCACGTGGGCTGATAATTGACAAAGAGAAAATGAATTTCAGCCCAAACCAAATGTTGGCAAACATTAATATAAATAAACTGAAAAACAGATATGTTCAAACATTTCAAAATCACTTACCTTCCTCGAAAAAGATACAATCGAAAATCTAACCACAAAAATATTCAACACTCCACACTGTTCAGTAAGCATGGATAAACTATTGTTCGAGGATTTTCTCACTCAGAATGCTACTTCTCCTTTACAAGATATGAGGTAGTGCCATAATAGGGGACTATACCATATTTGGGCACTTTACCTTATTATTTTAAAAAAGATCCAAATCTACAGAATCTTGTAGATCAGCTTTTTAGAAGTGTCTCTGTAAAATTTTTAGTTATAATTCAAAATATTTTCAAAGTTATCGAGTACTTAAGTATTTTGGAAAGATGGCTGCCACATTCTTCTGGTTTATGTTCAGCTCTTTTTTCAGCATTTAAATATCATAAAACAAAATGGAAATATTGATTTTTTCTGGTCATCCAAATTTTCAATTTTTTGGTCAACCATGTTCTTCATTTATGAGATTCATGATTTATGAAATTGATGATTTATCAGATCCATGATTTATGAGATAAAATTATTGCACCCATTTGCATAAATAGATGTCCTTACATTAAAACAATCACTTTGTAAATTGAAGTCTAGCTGCACTGAGTTCTTATTAATTTCGAATATCAAAGTAATCTTTAAAAATTAAAAATGTACATTTATAGCAGCACTATACATAGACATTATTCATCAGTTTCTTAAAAGATGTGTTTTTCGTATTGTGACTACAATAATTTGTACACCTACTGTGTACCATTTAAGACAAAATTAATTAAAACGAATAGAATTTGTTTGTAGATGAGCGGTTCAAAAATCAGTCAATTAAAACGCATAGCAAGCTTATACACTATGTAGCAGATACGATCATTCTCTCTGAGGTAGTGCCATAATAGGCGACTATACCATATTTGGGCACTTTACCCTAATATTCTATGTTCAATTTTAACCTAGATGTATAAATGTGGTGATTAATTAATTTACCAGTTGTTAATGGTAAAAAAGGACTACAAAATCAAGATAACAATCTTGTATATGAAAAATGTGAATGACCATATTATCTTATTTTTACCGTAATACAAATCAAGAAACTTGAAATTTCTAGATAGAATACGCTGGGTACAAAATTGCGCTTGTTTAATGTCACTGCCAAAAATCGGAAATTCCATATGCAACAACCTAATATTATGTGGCATTTTAAGAAAAAATAAATTGTATTAATCACCACGAAAACAAAGTTGTTGTTGACTCCTAATGCAAAGGCGTGGCGCCTCTCCTGCGTTTACCCTAATAGATTTACGTAGAACGGGTTAATAATGATCCACGATTGTCTCGTACGAATTCGTGCGATTTCATGACACAGTTTCAACGCCTCCGTTGTCGATATTTCATTGGCAAATGAGCTCGCCCGTACATACGGCTCGCGAGCGTGCCACGTGAAACGCTGAATACGGAATACAGAATACAGAAACGATTGAAATTGAACTATCTAAAGGTTAAAATCGACGTGACGTTATTGATAAATTACTATGCGGTTGCATTTCAACGTTGAGCTCGCTCTGCCACTAAAACAAATGACTGCCGGCCGAACGCCTCGTGTCTATCGATAACGGATCCGGAGAAATCATTCAAACAATCAGCCTAAATGTTACTTTCGCTGATGAAGTTGTGAAATTTTTGTGGAATCTTCTAGCCTAACGCTCTAGACTATAAGAATATTTTCGATGTATAAATTCACACAATTTCGAAAACACAAATGGTACAACCATAAACCTGTACTCATTTTAAAACTCAATGCCTTTACTTTCACCAGACAGTGCTCATTTTCCTCTATGATATTTTCACACGATGCAGCAGATGTGAAAACCGAAGACCTAAAAAATGATGCAGATTCAAACGACTCCGAAAACTTTCAAAAATTTTTCTCGTACATGAAACCGCCACAAATTTGAAGATTGAAGCCTCCTCTTTATAACGAGTCCTCAAAATGTGATGTACGATTTTCTTTCACTGTTTTATGGAACCAGATTGAGGCACAAGTTCGGTCGTGTAAAGCCCTCGTGGTGTAACTTACGCTACTGCAAAGTTGGCGGAACACCTCTCATTAGAAACTCGATAAAACGACTTAAAAGAATGGCACACCAATTTTTAAGGCATCGTTGTAAAGAGGAAAGCTTTAGTCTTTGAATCTGTTGTACTTTCAGTAGGGAAACAAATTGTTCAAGGTTTCCACAGGCGTTCGAATTTGCAGAATTTTTTAGGAAAAAAGGGACTTCATTTTCTCGCCCGGTAGATCATTGGAAAAACCCCAGAACAAAAAGATTTGTAGATTACGAAACTGGAGGCTTCTCAAGCTTTAAAATGAGTGTAAATTTATTACTGAACGATCATTTTTTACGAAGTTATCACAGTTTAGATATTGACAAATTTTCGGGAACCGTGTATTTCAGACCAACTTCTTCTCCTGTTGAAAATATGGCTGCCACGCCCTTCCCGTTTAAGGTACCGAGTTCAATCTTTCAGTAAAGAGTATTTAAACATTGTCGAATAAGATGTATATACTGAATTTTTAAACGAACATGATTTTATGTATTATAAAAATTCTTGAATTGCTCTTATTCTTCAACAAGTTCAGAAGTGTCCGTGTATCTCCTTACGTAAAATAGTATTATTATAATCAGACTGCGGATTTTATGCATTTATAACAAAAATAAGTAAAACACAGTGAAAATGTCAGACGAAGAGAAGTGATACATGTCTATGCAGCTCCTATTTCTTGCAACTGATTTAAACGGTTTTTATTTTGCATGACGATCCGCGGTCTAGTTATTTGATACATTCTGAAGATCGTTTGCATTAGATAGAATTTGGACGTAGCAGCGCAAGATGCCGGTTCATAGAGAGAATCGTTGACACGATAGGTTGACACGAATGCGATTGCGATTGCGATTTCGATAGCGTTAGATATCGATGCAGATTAAACTTAGAGAAATTCGGGTTGACTATACAGCTTCACGCCCGGTTTGACGCACGGTTTGACAATGATTGAATGGAACAGCCTGGTGTGAATCGTCATTCGACGTACTATCGACGCACAGGGCACGTCGACGTCTGTCTCCGTCGCGTTGCAACGACCTGATCTTCGTCGAAACGACGACGTCTCCGATTGTTCGACATTCTATTCTATTAGGCGACATTTGCGAAAATCGTCGGCGATATCTCGTCACACCGGCTTTAATCTATAATTACAAATCAGTCATAAAAGGATATATTCAGCTTGTCAACATATTGAATAGATTGTATCAGGAGTACAAATAAGTCACCACCGCGCCGTTTGAAATCAGATAGCGCAACCAGTAAGTTATGGCGGCTAGTGTCAGATGTAAGACGTCATATCGTAAGGTTGCACATCTGTCAACAACATAACCTCGAAATATTAGCGATTGTGTATCAGCGTCGTATATTTTTTTCGTGCGAAAATGTCGAGTTTTGAGCCGACTAAACGTCATTTGCGGGAAGTTCTGATTCACTTCTTTAATTTGAAGAAATCTGCAGCCGAGGCGCATCGATTGCTTGTAGAAGCATATGGTAAGGCTGCATTAAGCGAGAGAAGTTGTCGTGAGTGGTTTCAAAAGTTTAAGAACGGTGAATTTGATATCGAAGACAAAGAACGTAGTGGAAGGCCCAAAGTGTACGAAGACGCGGAATTGTAAGCATTAGGGTCCTTGCCCACTAGACCGTAACCTCGGCTCGGCGCCGCGCTGTTTCTTTGTACTCTGATCAGGTATAGTGGGCGCACTCCCATTGAAATACACAGGAGGCAATCCAAAACAGCGCGCCGCGCCGAGGTTACGGTCTAGTGGGCAAGGACCTTTATTGAATGAACATTCGTGGCGAACGCAAGAAGAACTTGCACTTGCGTTATCAGTGACACAACAAGCGATTTCACGTTATTTAAAATCATTGGGAATGATTCAAAAGCAAGGAAATTGGGTTCGAAATCATTCTTCTGCATGATAATGCTCGTCCTTATGTTGCGGCGCCGGTCAAAACCTACTTGGAAATACTTAATTGTGAAGCTTTACCCCACCCGCCGTATTCACCAGACATTGTTCCTTCTGATTACTACTTGTTTCGATTGATGACGCATGGCCTGTCTGAGCAGCACTTCACGTCATATGAAAATACCAAAAATTGGGTGGATTCATGGATAGCGTCAAAAGATAAAGCGTTCTTCCGACGCGGTATCCGGATGCTGCCAGAAAGATGGGAAAAAGTAGTGGCCAGCGATGGACAATACTTTGAATAAAACATATGGTACCGTTCTTTCGCAATAAATGCCCAATTTAAGATGAAAAACGGCGGAGACTTATTTGTATTCCCAATACACTTGTAGAATAATTGTGAAGACATTTTTCTGAATAATTACTGCATTTATTTATTTACTCGGACGTATCTTATAGAAAGAGTAACCAGAATAAATGCACTATATTTCTCATTCTCGAAAAATTACCGATATTTGGACTGCAATTATTTCGTTAAAAAATATAGTACAACAATATAGCTGGACCTTAAAACTTCATTCAAATATAAACATCTTAAAACTCGCTTTAAAATGAACAATTGCAAAAGTAGAGTCTTCAAGATACAGCGACAAGTGTCGCCAGGTGAGAGGAGGGAGCACGCGAATTGAGGGAAAACAGTTACCCTTTCCCTGCCAGTACCCAGGCAAATGAAGCGTGAGGTATAGCGTCGTGGAAAGGGAAGGTAGAGTGGGGACTCTTGATCTGGCGACATTGAAAGCCACTGGAAAATGTTACAAATTGAAATGTCTGTGTATAAACATTTAAAAATTTGTCTCGTCACTGAACCCATCGCAGATTTAAAGATTGAAGCTTCTCCTTTATAACGAACATTTAAAAATTGATCTGTGATATTTCGTAATCGATTTATTGAGCTTTGAATGGAACGTGTAGTGCCATCTTTGTGTACCAAAATTATTTGACTATTTCTTTAAATGAAATAGTTGAAATGTAGGATTCAAATAATTATAATTACAATTTGAAAGACGGACTCGTACGAGCATTCGCATAGAGAGCTGTTCGAAGAAGGAAAAAAAGAATAGCAACGTTGCAAGCACGCTGTTCCTTACTGTTGTTGAAATTAGACCGCGTACCGAGCACAATTCAAAAGAATTTGAAATTGCTTACCAAGCAGCTGAACTTTTTCCGTTCGCCTTTTAAGAATACGAACGGGATTTCAACTCGGAAGAAACTATTCGGTGGATCTGCGTTTAAATGAGCTCTTCGAGTGCTTTCTATTTCGTATACTGCTCTACCTTTTCCCTCGATATGTTTTAACCCTTCCCTATCGTGAATCCTTTAAAATATTAATAATAGATTTCTCGATAATTTACATTATCGCTAAATTGTAGATCAAAATCTTAAATACAGCGGCAACGCCGTATATTAGAACATTATATTAAAAATATGCCAAAATAAACTAAACATTATGCCTTCCTACGAGGACGAAATAAAATTCTCTTGTAACCAATGATTAAGCATAAAGTAAATATACATAGGTATAGCGACAAAGTAAATATAATAAATGGACAGTAGATCTTTACGTGAAATAAAAATTTTGTGTACAAATTGTAAAATTCAGGAGCCTAATTGGAAAGGTATTTCTTTATTTGATTATTCCATGGAGTTGAAAATTCCTCTGTTTTAAATTGCATATCCAATTTTTTCATAAATTCATAAAATTCGAGGCGCGTACAATCAGTGAAGGGTACAAATTAATATATAGTTATTAGTGGGGTTAGTCTTAAAAATTCAGATTAAAAATTCCATTATAAATTAAATTAATTTAGAAAATTCGCATTAAAAATTTAATTAATTTTAAAAATTCAAATTAGAAATTAGATTCATTTTTAGAACCCAAAGTATAAAACCCAAGGCTGCTTTCGTTCCTAGTCTTATTGTTAGGCAATTAGGCAGTGCAATACGATGTAATACAGTGCACTATGATGCAATACGATATACTATTCGACCTGTAGCTTCAGTGGCATGACAAAAACACTTTCAATAAACACTTTTTGAACACAGAATTTCGAATCAGTGGCAAAGTATTTACACATTTCAGTAAAATTAGAATACCACGTGCCTTTGTATATGTACTAAATATACATAGATATTACACGTATATCGTGTGTACACCGCTTCACCATACTTCACATCGAGGATACTCATGAACGATGCCTCTTGTATTTGTAACTACGATGGGATATAGTTAACGCCCACCAGAATTTCCCAGGTGGCACTCACCGTTACCGTATCTTCTCACAAGTGTTATGTGTGATAAACCACTTTACCTCGGCTACCTTCGGATAACTGAAAGAAAAACTGCTTCGGAGAAATTCCCCTTGATTCCGCGCGGGCAACAATACCGCGCGAGAAATATCGACAACGCGCGAATTATCGAAATTATCGGGGAAACATACGAGGCATCGACAATGCTGCTCTCGAATCCCTTGATTCCATTGACAGTAGAACAACAGAGCACTAAACGCAACTGTTCTACTGTAGAATATCTGTTACGTGGACTAATTGAGGCACAAAAGTGCTCGCAACAAGAGGACGACGAGCGATGAAATTAGGGCAACATCTATGTACAATTCTAGGGTAAAGTGCCCAAATATGAACCACTTTTTGTTGATATCATTTTTTTAATTATTTTAGAATGCTATTTTTCGATCAAAAAATTACAAGTTGTAGATGCATTTTTTCCCTATAAGATTCTGGGGGTAAGTTTGTTCAAAAATTAATACCGGATAATTCATAACCGGTTACAAATTATACGTATCGGCAGTTGCCTATCATCCCCGGTCAGTGTTCTATCCGGAGTACCTCAAGGTTCCCACCTAGGTCCTCTTCTGTTTATAATGTTCATCAATGATTTATCCACTATTTTTCAACACAGTAACTATCTCCTATTCGCAGATGATTTAAAAATCTTCAGCATCATCTCCTCTCGGGATGATGCCTCCAGATTACAGGCAGACCTGGATCGTTTCTGTGACTGGTGTCACAGGAACGGTATGGATCTCAGTATTAAAAAATGCCATATCATGCGGTCCTCCCGTCGTTCTGTACCTCTCATATATCCTTACCGCCTAAACGATTGTATTCTCTCCTCAATAACAGAAGTTAAGGACTTAGGAATTCACTTCTCTTCTACCTTAAACTTTTCCAACCATTTTTATCACATTGTTAACTCCGCTTCAAGAATGCTCGGGTTTATACTGCGTTTTTCCACCGATTTTCTTTCAATCTATACACTTAGGTTGCTATATATTAGCCTTGTCCGTCCCCTGCTAGAATATGCTTCAACTATATGGTCTCCGAAAAGCGTTAAGTACGAAATCATGCTTGAGAGAGTGCAACATAAATTTCTTAGGTTTTGTGCATATAAGACAAACAATCCTATGTCAATCTTTGATCATGATTACTCTAAAATATTAAATATAGTCAACCTGGAAACATTATCTGATCGAAGAACAGTAGCCGACCAAAGCTTCATTTTTAATTTGTTAAATAATAATATAGATTGTTCCGCTCTCCTTATGCAAATTAATCTTTATGTACCTGAGCGTGTTCTGAGAATGAGAGCAGGATTTCAAACAACGCAATCCAAATCCTCATATGGAGTAATGAATCCTATAAATCGGATTATTTCGAGATCAAACACACTTTACAATAACATTGATTTTTTTAATGGCACGTTACAGGCATTCAAAACAAAACTACGCGAGATTATTCGCTAAAATCGTACCTTTACTTGTTTAGTTCTGCGCTTGTCCATCGAATGTAAAATTTTTAGGTTAAGAAAATTTCTTTTTTTTCTTTATCTTTTCTATGTTCTTTTTGTATATTTTTGTTATTTTCTATTTCTTTTATAAGTTATACAAAACATCTGCAAACCCATGTATAAAAGGACCTCGGTCCGTACATAATAAATAATAATAATAATAATAATACAGCTTGGGAAAAATATTTTTTTGTGTTGTGTCATTTGCAGGTTCTTAATATGGTACACCTCGAGTCCCTAATATGACACCTAGTGCCATATTCGGCAGCCACACCAAGAATGTCAATAGCTATACCCATATTAGGGAACCCTTGGTAGCAGGCTTGCCATATGCGCGCCCCGCCAGGCCTCTCACGTTGCCGTCCCTCGCCTAGATGCGCCGTAAAGCCTGCCTTCGCTTATCCCACTCTTACCACTACCGCGCTGCCGCGTACCGCGTTGAGCATGCTACCGACTTGGTCGCGGCAGCGGTAGTGGTAAGAGTGGGAGAAGCGAAGGCAGGCTTTACGGAGCATCTTGGCGAGGGACGGAAACGTAAGGGGCCTGGCGGCCGGCGCATATGGCAACCCTGGTGCCATATTGGGAACTCCACGTGGACTGATAATACTAGCTACTGACAAAGGGAAAATTAATTTCAGCCCAATCCAACAGTTGGCAAACATTAATATAAATAAACTGAAACTACAGATATGTTCATACATTTCAAAATCACTTATCTTTCTCGAAAAAGATACAATCGAAAATATAACCACAAAAATATTCAACACGTGGAGACACAACTGGCACAGGATCGATACTAAAATCTATAGAATGATGCGATTGCACTGCACACTGTTGAGTAAACGCGGTAAACTATTGTTTGAGGATTTTCTCACTAGAGTGCTACTTCTCCTTTACAAGATATGAGGTAGTGCCATAATAGAGAATAATACCATATTTGGGCACTTCACCTTATTCTTTTAAAAAATATCCAAATCTTCAAAATCTTGTAGACCAGCTTTTTAGAATTGTCTCTGTAAAATTTTTAGTTATGATTCAGAATATTTTCGAAGTTAGCGAATACTGACCTATTTTGGAAAGATGGCTGCCACATTCTTCTGGTTTATGTTCAGCTCTTTTTTCAGCATTTAAATATCATAAAACAAAATGGAGATATTGAATTTTTTTGGTCATCCAAATTTTCAATTTTTTGGTCATCCATGTTCTTCATTTATGAGATTCATGATTTATGAAATTGATGATTTATCAGATCCATGATTTATGAGATAAAATTATTACACCCATTTGCATAAATAGATGTCCTTACATTAAAACAATCACTTTGTAAATTGAAGTCTAGCTGCACTGAGTTCTTATTAATTTCGAATATCAAAGTAATCTTTAAAAATTAAAAATGTACATTTAGCAGCACTATACATAGACATTATTCATCAGTTTCTTAAAAGATGTGTTTTTCGTATTGTGACTACAATAATTTGTACACCTACTGTGTACCATTTAAGACAAAATTAATTAAAACGAATAGAATTTGTTTGTAGATGAGCGGTTCAAAAATCAGTCAATTAAAACGCATAGCAAGCTTATACACTATGTAGCAGATACGATCGTTCACTCTTTAACATTAAAACGTTGCTTCTTGCTAGGTCGAAACAGTTTATTTTCAGTTCTGAAAGTACTTCTCGTTTGCAGTTTTGAATCGCGTAATAATTAAAGTCATACATTTTAAAATGATCCTCTTAGGTTCCTGATCTCACAGACCCCGAGGTTTATAAAGTCTCGTGTCTCTTAAATGCATTATATCGAATTAACTATTTAGTAAGTATAATATTTAGCTAGAGTTTAAATACAGGAAAATCTTCTTGTATGAACTAATTGATAAGCAAATAAATGCTCATATAAAAACAAAACATTCGCATAATAGAATAAGCATCTGGCACTCAGATTATATTTATAACACAATACTTGAGACAAAATTAATAATTTGTCATCTAACCATTTTCAGGTTTCATGGCTTTAACTTTGTTTAAAAAATAAGAATTAAATAATATAGTCTTTTCGACTTTGTATTTTTGTAAGTCTAAAAATTTGTGATGAAGTAGGTTAAAAAGAAAAATAATTAAACAATATTGTCCTTTCGATTTTGTATTTTAAATATGAAGTTATACAATTAAGAAGACGATAATGATTAACCGTTTTGCTTTCTAACCAAGTTAAATGTGTTAAATTTTCAAATTGTTAAGCTAGAATTGTTAGATGACAAATTGATAGACTCTCGCACGGAATTTTCAACAGCCACATTATCTCCAGAAAGTTTTTTCTTCACTAATGTGTAATTTATGGATACCATTATTAATACCGACTTAAATTTCGCCAGCCAACCACTGCTTGCTTTAAAATTTAGATTTCCTTTCAGTTTTCCATTAAATTCCCGAGCTTTTTCACGTATAATTGGTCCACTTATGGGTATTCCTTCATTCCTGCATTGTTCAAACCATTCAAATACAGCAACATTGAAATTGTTTTCCGTCAATAGTCTTTCGACTCGTTGAAGTATCTGTCGTTTGCATTTGCGTTCAATAACACTGTTCAACAAATTTCAACTTTTTTTATGTTTTCAATATACTGTTGGGTCCTTCTTATAGAGTTTTTTGCGCTGATTCCGAATCTGTCCTTAATTTTTCTCCTATACGCACAGTTTTTGAAAAACATGGCTTTGAAAAAAAACATATTTTTCAACTTTAAACAAATATAGTGATGTTATTATAAAAGATATTGAATTGTTCTTTACAGCAAAATATTCTGTAGACTTTCCCGAATCGAGTGATATATAATATTAATACATTATGATTGTTTAAACATGTTTAAATTATAAAACTAAACTTAAATTATAAATATAAAACATGTATTAATATTACATATCACTGGATTCGGGAAAGTCTACAGAATATTTTGCTGTAAAGAACAATTCAATATCTTTTATAATAACATCACAATATTTGTTTAAAGTTGAAAAATATGTTTTTTTCATAGCCATGTTTTTCAAAAACTGTGCGTATAGGAGAAAAATTAAGGACAGATTCGGAATCAGCGCAAAAAACTTTACAAGAAGGATCCAACAGTATATTGAAATCAAATTTGGTGTTGGACAGTGTAATTTTTCAATAGCACGTTTCCGATTTTATTATATTCTTTCAGCTACATCATATTTTTGCGATAGACTTGTTACACATTGTCTACGTTCTACTGTCAAGTCTCTTAATTACGTCACATTTGTATCAAATAATGTTCCTTGTCCTATGCCAATTTCATACCGACTCATTGCAAATAATATAAGTGTACTGATACTGTACTGATAGTGTATTTACTGATGGTAGTACATATAATCATAAAAGAACTTACAGAATGATTGATTATGTTCAAATTTTAATAACTATACTAATTAGATGATTACGAAATGAAATCTGGACGGAAGTGCTCTGTATATCCACTTGAAAAGCTTCTGAAATATAAGAATTTACACAATTCCTTTGAACATTTGAAAATGACTAATGAATGGACGCTGTTTCAGATACTGTTTAAGAAAATGCACAAAGCTATAAAATCTTATCTCTTGACTTTCGATGAAGTACACATAAAAAAAACTACCCTCATGACATAGCTAGTAATATAGCTCATAAACTTCAACAAGTTTTTTGAAAATCTTCTTGTTTAAATAACAATTAAGGTAGCTGAAGCTAAATCTAACCTGCAAGAAAAATTTACTATACGCTTAAAAGTGTGGAAAGCAACATATCAGCCTCAGCCTCTCCCAAAAAAATAGAGTACAAATAAAAAAAACAATACTGAAACGTAATTCTTCAGGCCTTTAACTACGTCGGGAAAAATGTTGAAATCCTCTTTTTTCCGACTATAGATTGTAAAATGGTATTCCTTGATCAAAACGCTTCATACCATTAGCATTCTGCCATCGGACACTTCGTGTGCAACTAATAAATTTCAATTAGTCATTTCGGGATCCAAATTACACGATGGCTACCGTGGCAGAGTTAATAAACTGTTACTCTATTCGGCAGGGAAATTTCGAAGTTTTCGCCGGGGACGGAGGTTTTAAGGGGTGCTCTCGAGGAAAAGAAGGTTGTGCGAGAGAGAGAGACAGCGAGAGAGGGAGAGAGAGTCGGTGCTCGTGATTGGAGAATATATCCGGAGCAAAAATTTTACTCGCGAGTGGCTTTGAATTCAAACGAAACGAAGGGGGCAAAGGTTATTGTGAGAATATGACGATTGTTCCGAGTTTCAAGAAATTGGACTCGATTCATGGAAAGTCTGATTTTCCTGCGGCAAGTAACGGGAAACCGCGCCGGGACTGTTCGGTCCAGATGCTGCCAAATGAAAATTTTTACAATCAGCAAAAGCAATGCGTAACGAATCGGCAAAGCGCGGAATTTCGCCGGACAATCGGCTTTATTCAGAACCGGGAACGGAAAGTTCCCCTAAGAATCTATTCCCCGCTGTAATACATTGCGCTGCATAACTATAGCGCCCCGCCCATGTTTAAAAAATTGTCGAACTTTCGAAGAATCATTCAACACCAAGTGCCTGATATTATTAGGCATGATAAATAACGAGTTTCGCCCATAAAAAATTATAAAGTGTGCGGAGATGAAGGTGGGAGACATTTTCGAATCAATGTAGAACTATAATACTTAACACCTTCGTTTTGAATTAACACACCTCAAGGATTTCCGTGTCATGCTCGATTTTTGTATTTACGAGGGAAAAACGAAGAACTAATTTTAACCCCAATTTCCCCATTCAATAGCATTTACAAATCTGAAAAAATCTAACACGCCTGCCACATGTAAATACTTACCAGTCAAGGGATATCAGTTGGAGCCAGAGTCGCCAGATGAAGCCTTGTCCCCCACTTTGTCTTCCCCTTCTACGACGCTACATCCCTGTCGTGCATGTGTCCGGTACTGGCAGAGAGGATAACTTTTTCCCCTCGATTCGTGCTCCCTCCCCTCATCTAGTTCGAGAAGCTTCCAGGTCTAGGTAACGGATTACCATATTACGCGCGGGCCAGGCCCCTTACCCCTGCGCCCCTCGCCCAGCTGTGCCACGGAGGCCACCTTTGCTTCCCCCACTCTTCCCACTAACGCTGACGCGTACCACGTGGAGCAAGCTAACGAGTCGTAATACTGAAAGGGTCCCATGGAAATCACCGACACAAATTTCCCCGCCACGGTTTTCACCGACTCCAGATTTGATCAACAATAACTTTGACCGACAACGCCTTTAACCGAAAACGATTTTGACGGACAATGAATTTGATCGACAACGATTTTGACCGACAACGAATTTGATCCACAACGACTTGAGACGACCACAGTATATATGTATTATCATTCAGTATTATCATATGTATTATTATACAGTACATATTATCATACTGTGGTCGTCTCAAGTCGTTGTGGATCAAATTCGTTGTTGGTCAAAATCGTTGTCGGTTAAAGGCGGCGTCGGCCAAAGTTATTGTCGGTCAAATCTAGAGTCGGTGAAATGTTGTCGGTGAAAACCGTGTCGGGGAAATTTGTGTCGGTGGTTTCCATGGGACCCGTACTGAAAATGATTACAGTAAATCCTCCATAAACGCAAAAGCCTCGGGGAGGTTCGTTTGCAAAATTCGTAGACGGACACTATTCTTTTTAGCTTCAAAGGCCGAGTCGAACGTAGAGAAGGACAGGGCGTATAAAGAGAGATCGCGCGCGGCCGAAGCGACTGCGACTCTCCGTGTCTCTTTCTTTTCCATACGCTGTCCTTCCTTGCGCCCGAAACGTTCATCGTAAATTAAACCACTAAATACAGTTTAAATTATATCATGTTTGGTATTATTTTAATCAGAAAAGAACGTGGTAAAATGCCATGAATATATTGGTGAAAGTTTCATAAAAGAATAAGTAATAATAACAAAAAATTTTATATTGGTATTACATTGTGAGGACGCACGGGCCTTTGAACTGTGCCGGTGACTGCGATTCTCCGCGTCGTCGCATTAGTAGTGATTCACACCGATATACCCGAGCCGAGATCAGATTACTACAGTGGAGGGGATATTTCTTTTGCGTTCACCGTGTACGGCCTTTTTGCGTTTATAGAGGATTTACTGTATTACGATTTCAAGTAGGTGATTAACCTCATAATTCAAAGTTTTCCCTCATTACAACTGCTCGCCGGCTGGGTGACGTGCTTCACCGAGAGAGAGAGAAAGAGAGAAAAAGAGAGAGAGAGCATGTGGCGTCGCTTTTCATTCGAATCGATCGAACTTTTCCTTTAGAATTCGAAATACACATTTGGCGCTTATAAAGCTGCTCGTCAACGTCAGCCAGCAACACGATATCCGTCAACTACTTCTTCAGACCCCGTATCGCTAATTGTAGCTGCGTCGCTTAGGCTAGAAATGTCGCCAATTCCATTTCAATCTACCCCCTAGAAATAATCATGTAATTCGACATCGTAATACATTGTTTCTCCTTCTCTCGTGCCGGAGCGCGCTTGTACTCGCGTGCAGCTCATAATGGAATTCCGAGGAATATTAACTGCAAAACCTATTCAACTGAATTAGCGTCTAGCGCAGTTTAATGAGCACCTAAAATTTTCAATGTTGCCCTTAAGTTAATGCGCGAATCGTTCTACATGTTGCCGGCTGTAATGTAATAGTTGAAAGTAGAATCGCGCATGTTTGCTTCGAATACTAGCACATGGTTTGTTAATGTAACGACAGTCGGTTTCATTCGGGTTTAGGCGAAACGGTTTTTGAATTGCTGCATGCACGAACATCTGTCAAATCGGTATTACAAATTCTTCTTTGATTATCTTGTTTAATCGAATTTTGCAAATGCTTGGAACAATTAGAGTGGGTGATTAAGTTATTTGTAGTTCAATCAAGTTATTCAGAATTCAATCAAATTATTCAGAATTCAATCAAGTCATTCAGAATTCAATCAAGTCATTCAGAATTCAATCAAATTATTCAAAATTCAATCAAATTATTCAGAATTCAATCAAGTTATTCAGAATTCAATCAAGTTATTCAGAATTCAATCAAGTCATTCAGAATTCAATCAAGTCATTCAGAATTCAATCAAGTCATTCAGAATTCAATCAAGTCATTCAGAATTCAATCAAGTCATTCAGAATTCAATCAAGTCATTCAAAATTCAATCAAGTCATTCAGAATTCAATCAAGTCATTCAAAATTCAATCAAATTATTTATAATTCAATCAAATTATATAGAATTCAATCAAATCATTTAGAATTCAATCAAATCATTTAGAATTCAATCAAATCATTTAGAATGCAGTCGAATTATTTAGATCAATCAGTTTTAGGTAAATTGTTGAATAATACATACTAAAAAAAAGTTATTCGAGAATTAACTAATATCTTATATTCATAATATTATATTGTGGAACATACTTAAATAGATTTTATAAAATAGAATTAAAGTTTGTACCTTTTCTATTAGGAGCTATTAAAATTGAAATATCGTTTATTATTAGACTGCGGATCTTTATGCAAAATAAAAATTGTCATACTACAAGATGCAGGAACCATATAAAAATTTCTGTATATTTTTATTAATTTTAATAACTTGATAACAACATATGGACGTTATTCAATCGTCGTAATGTTTTTTCTGTTTTCATTTATATCCACACATTTTTGTCATAAATGCATAAAGTCCGCAGTCTATTTATTATTCATCTCGAATATAAATGAGCTAATTAAATAAAGTTTAAATTAAACTACTAGATTTAGGCTATATGAAAGTTAATACATTTTCACACATAATTTGTTACTCCATCCACACGATACCAAAGGTAGGTCATTCCATTTAAAGAAATGATGTTGACCGTGAAATCTCCGAAACCTCTTCACCCATGTAAAAAATGTTTGCATCAGAATGTTCCCCGATTTGTACCATCTCAAATGTTGTATACATCATTTTTTCATATTGTTATAAATAATTGAGATGTTCAAGGTAGTTATTAGTCCACCCTATATGTACGTAGATCGTAGAAGTTGGGATTGTACACGTTTTAGCGACCCACCGTAGAAAAGTGTTTCGTTTATTAAGATCAAGCGTGAAATTGATTTTTTCTTGCGCGCGCGATTCGTAGGAGAAGTCCAATAAAGAATCTTCATGAGAGTTCCGATGAAATTGCGATTGGTTGAATTTTTCCTGGTGGAAGAACCTGGTGGTGTCAGTACCGAATCGGGAGCCAATGTGGAACTTTTTTGCTAAAAGGTGGTTAATTCTAGGAATTGGTCGCGTCAATCGCCCAAAGTCTCTTCAGGACGATAGCCGAGCGGCGTCGTTGTGTGCGAAACCTGTATCTGCACACGCATACGCACCAACATAACTTCCGCAAATAATCTTCTGCTAGCGGTGCAACATTTGTACGAACTTTAGATTGAACGACTCTAATCATAAAATAAATACTTCCACATAGAGGTGTGTATGCATATACAGGGTGTCCCACATAAATGGGAACACCTAAATATCCTCCGTATTTACAGTCCTATCAGAAAACTTGAGAGGACAAATTGACACTATTGCAGAGGGCAAATATAATGGTAGAGAAAAAAATTTTTTATGTCGTGTTTTTTACTGAAATTTCAAGGTCACCCATGTTTTTTTAAATGGAATAGTATATTTTTTACGATAGCACGATAGACAATAAAAAACTGAATTAGACTGTAATTGTTATAATTAATTAAATAACAATATTAAATAATTAAATAACAATAGGCTGAAATAGACCTGAATAGGTCTGTAAATACGAAAGATATGTAGGTGTTCCCATTTATGTGGGACACACCCTGTATGTATATGCAATATGTATACGTAGATGCGTAGACGTAGATACGTCAAATGTCTGAAGGACAAAGTTTAATGGTAAAATGGGGCTCATACGATACCAAAGAATTTTTCACGATTTTTCAATTAAGTGCTTGCGATAATCTGACAAAAAGATATTTTCAACAAAACTTGATCAGTTTTCGATTGCAATAAAAAAAAGTTCGAAATTTTTTTAGTTTTCATCAAGGCCACCTTCATTTTTTTAAATGGCACTTGATATTTTTGACTTAGCAGTATTATAGCCCGTATCAAGACAAATTCAACGACCCAGTATACCATGACCTTCGAATGACCTTGACCCATCATTTAAAAAAATCAAGGTGGCCTTAGTAATAATTAAAAAGAAAATTTTCGAACTTGTTTTATTGCATTGTACAGCCAATCGAAAACTGATCGACTTCGAAGAGACACACAATGTAATATTTATTGTTTGTACTATTTCCCTTTTCCATTGTAATATTACGGTCACCAATTACTGAACCATTTAAGTAGCACATTCAGCTGCTTAAATATTGTGTTCATCATAAAAATAGAATCGATATCTGAATTTCTATAAACATAGAAAAATACCAAACGTTTCATTAATCAATCTCGAGTGTTTCTATAATGTTAGCAGCAACTCAATAGTTCATACTTTTATTTTTCTCCAGTCTATGTTGTATCTGGTGCTTGTAACTATCCATCGAGCCCCTCGAAAAGGTTAACAAGAGAAATGGAACGAGGAAAAGGATTTCCCGACGGAAAAAAAGCGATGATTGATGCTTATCGCGTCGGAGGTAGTAGCTACGACTACATCGCGGAAAAAATTGGTCGTTGCGAAAGTGCAATTGCGGACTAAGTTACTAAAAGTCGCAATCACGGTGAAAAGAAGCATTCGGATCGACCGACGAAGCTGTCTCCTCGCAGATGAACGAAAAATACTTCGCGCTACCTCCAATCCCACTAAATCATTGGTCGTCAAGTAAAAAAAGATCAAGCGAATGCATCAAAAGGTACAATTGAAAGGTGTATTTCACTGTTTTGATGAAACTTTCAGAATGTGTATAATTGACACAGATCTACAAAACCGTCTTTTAAACATTTTTAATATAGACCCACATAGAAAACTTGTAAACAGTAGTATTTTCTCCGTAAGTCCAAACAGTTGCAATTTTTTGCACGTCACGTAGTAAGCTAATTGTTCTAACTTCTAAAAAAATGTTATATGGTCCAATATTAAAATGGTCCTTTCAAAAGTGTGTCAATATTATTACGATTCACTGTACGTTGATGATCGAAAAATCTTCAGAATGACAATCTTGTAAACGACGAACGTGAACGACCAAAAAATTCAATTTATTGCTATTACAGTAATCGCGCCTTCGTTGTCCTGAATCGTGGGCACGATCGTTGTCCAGTGCCTACCCACTCCACTGCCTGTCAACGAGAGGATTAGGCCTGCATGGATCTGGTCGCCAGATGTGTCCCAGGAGTCCTGGACTCCTAGACTCTAGACCAGGGATGCCAGATGCGAGTCTCGCCGCCGCGAGTCTCGCCAGGCCCCTTACGTCTCCGTCCCTCGCCGGCTCCCACAGGCGGAAGAGTGGGGGGATAGCGGAGGCACCATCTAGGCGAGGGACGGAGACGTAAGGGGCCACTTGAGCCGTTGAGCCGCACCGTCTGGCTACACTGCTCTAGACCAGTGTAGCCATACGGACCGGCCGTTAGGCCCCTTACCCTTCCGCCTCTCGCCGTGCCGCGCACCGTATCTCGTCTTTGCTCTCTTCCCACGCGACCGTACGCCAGCGTGTCGCCACTGTCGCCGGCGTTAGTGGGAAGAGTGCAAAGACGAGGTACGTTGCGTGGCGTGGCGAGAGGCGGAAGGGTAAGGGGCCTGGCGGCCGGTCCGTATGGCTACACTGGTCTAGACCCGCACAGAACGGAGAACAATAGGAAAGGAATATGGCAAGGAAATAAGGAGTTTTTTAAAGCCAGACAGTTGACTGCTTTTGACTGCGAATGCTTTTTTTGTCATTTAACTAGCCGTTTCACTAAAGACACAGTCATAAATCAAAACTAGTGTCCGGGCACGGTCGTTGTCCGCTCAATCCCCCGGCCTTTGGACAACGAAGGAGCTTTTACTGTAGTAACTTTTAGAAGTTTAGTTAGAAGATTACGTTCGTTCAACGTTACTGTTAAAAATCGAACATTTTATATTCTACAACCTAATAGATTTGGTTGTCGCTTGTGCTCGAGGGGCGGTCGTGTAATACTAGTACGATGTAATGGTATCCTCGTTCGCGAAGAAATAGGGGTGGCACGTGGGTACCTGACATTCGGTCGGTCCGTCTGTCTGTCTGGTTTTGAGGAGCCAGGCCAACGAGTAATATAGATGGGATAATTGCAGATAATTTGCGGCGTCGATTGCTACGCGTTCTCCACTCGAGCCACCCTTCTCTCGTCAGCCACGTCCGTCCCCTCATTCTCCAATTATCGTCCCCCTTGCTTCCTACTCCGCCCCCGTCCCCGCTCCACTGCCACCCCCTTCGCTCTCTCACTCTCTCGAGTTTGCCTGATTTTGCTCGTCGAGAAGGAACAGCTTTTTGCTCGCAACTCCGAAACCTGGAGCGATCATGGGAATCATTTACATGCAGCGATAACTTATAATCCGCGGACTTCGAGCGCCATTGTTTTTGCTGAATGCACGGGCAGCAGCTCCCAGCAGCTCCAGCTAGCTACTGCAACTACTTCATCCCCCCTCTCTCTCCCTCTCTCTTTCTCTCTCTCTCTCACTCTTGTAGTTTTGCTTCTTTATCTTTTCGTCGTAGCCAAGTTTCCCCTTCAACTTGTAATATTTACTGGTTTTTGCGAAACTCCTAAATAAATGTACTCTGCTTCTCCTCTCCGCTTCGCTCCCCTCTCCTGTTCTCTTCTCTTCACGGTTCTGTTCTTGTTACGTGTACCGTGAATGTTACTTGAATCCGATACGAACTAATTAGAAAAACTATGACGCGCGATGTCGTATCCAAGTATTTAATTATATTCGGATGTAATATAATATATTATCCCTTCGCACTCGGTTGTCCCCGCTGAGGCACCACTAAAAATTGCTGTACCATTATTCATATATTTCAATATTGTTTACATTATTAAATATATCGGTGTCTAATCAATTACTAAACATTTAGGTATTGTAAGAGGTTTTATACCAATTTCATATCCATCAAATTTCAAAAATCATAGGGAATGGAAATATTCTAGATCGGAAGAAATGTTTCATTTTCCAATTAAAATAGCTCCGAGTGCAAAGGGTTAAATTATATTTTAATATATTAAATTGTTTTTTATGATATTGTATTATACTGTATTGCTATCTTACATTATAATATATTTAAAATACATATTATCATATTATACTGTGTCCTGGTGCAGTACTATATTCTAGAATATTGTACTATATTACATGTAATAATAATATATTGAACTACATTCTCTCTCTCTCTCTCTCTCTCTCTCCTCTCTCCTCTCCTTTAGCTTATTATACTATATAATATTCCAATATATGATGCTATATTCAAGTATATTTCATTAGATTTTAGTATATTGTGCTATATTCTGGAATATTATACTAAATTCTAGAATATGAAATTATATTCCAGTATACTATACTATTATATGTATATTCTGATATATTATATTAAATTTTAGTATATTAAACTATACTCTAGCTTATTATACTATACTCTAATATACTACATATACATTATTTACAATCCACCGAAATTATTAAAAGAAGAATTCAATTTTGATGTACCCTTTTCCTGGAACTGATGTAGACAATTTTTATTCTCCGTAAACATCCGCAATCTAATTATACTATATTCCAAAATATTATACAATAATCTATGTAGTATTCTACAGAACGTTCTATTATAATGTACTATACTCTAGAATAAATACATATACAGTGGGTGTACAAAGTATTCGTACACCTCTTAAAAACTAATAACTTGTTTATAATTGTACCAAACGACCTGATTTTTTATAATCAATTAGGAGCATTGGTTTACGAAATGATATGCAAAAAAAGATTTTCCAAAAAAGGCATTTTTTATTTTTGCATGTAACCTTGTAAATTATAATTTTTGGAAAATCTTTTTTGCATAGCATTTCGCAAAACAATGCTTCTGATTGATTATAAAAAATCAGGTCGTTTGGTACAATTATAAAAAACAGTTATTAGCTGTTAAAAGGTGCACGAATACTTTGTACACTCACTGTACCTAAACAACCAACTTCATTATCGACTGATATGCTGTGTATCATTAAATGGAAATTGACAAAAACACTAAAAGTTCATCATGAGTGCATACTGAATGAAGATTGGGATCTGAAAATTGCAAGATCTGTCAAGTAAGTTGAAAGAGCACTCGCTACCATGCACATGCCAATCATTCAATTTCTATCCCATTAAATAAATTGCTTGGACAAAATGGAATTGTTAAGGCAGCTAGATCAATGGTTAAAGCATTAAAGAAACACGATGTTCATGCAAACGGGCCGTTTGTTGATTGCGTATCAAGATAAAAAGCGTCGACTTTGTTCGCTGACGTAGTTACGGATCCAATATATTTTCTACATTCTTCGCCGCGATAAAACAACTCGTGTTCGAAAAATGTGTGACAACTTTACAACTGTTGCAAGCAGTTTACGGCCGTTCAGGAAATATGTCAAGCAACTTGTCCGGGAAAAGCGAAAAAAAATCGCGGGATCACCGATCCTCACCCTATCTGCTGCGTATGGAATAGAAAATGGCGAATTTGAACTTATGTTGCGCCTAATTTGCAAATCACAGTCAATTGTATTATCATATTGTGGACCACCACAATAGACTGCGGATCTTTATGCAAAATAAAAAATGTTTGTATTGATAGCAAGGCACAGGAGCCAAATAACAAATGCATTCTTCTTTTAATTATCTTATTAAGATGAAACTAATACACAGTTGGTCTTGAATCTTTCTAATACCTCCACTGTTTTAAATTGTACGTACCCATTTTTGTCATAAATGCATAAAATCCGCAGTCTACTGATGAACCTACGAGTCCTTTCATTTTTCAAATCTTATTCGTTCCAACGCAATGAAAAATATTTGAAATATCGTTGACATGTATTTAATAATTACTGTTAAATGACAAAACCTAAAAAATTCCAAAAACATGTATCCCCTATTTTGGTCCATAGATTACGTACACAAAGTTACATAAATATGGATATACAGTATTTTATCGATAATTGTCCCCAACACGGGTCTGCCCAGGGACAATTATCCGTCAGGGATACTATTATCATATTTGGTATCATTTTCATTAGAAAAATGCCACGAATATGTTGGCCAAAGCACCATCAATAAATAATGAAAAATAAAGAAGTTTTGTTATTTGATTAGTTATGTTTACACTTCTCGGCGACCGAGGCTTCTCGAGCTTCTTGGCTTCTTGATAGTTCTGGGACAATTGTCGGCCAGACATTGGGACATTTATCAATAAAATACTGTACAATTAATAAGAAATATGGCACAAAATAGATGAATTTTTTAAATATTGTTTAAACAAACAATTTTTTCTTAAATCTTTTTATACGACTACATTGCTTGATCGAAAACACACAAAAATCATTGTCCTAGACTCTCTAGTTCCCGAGATATTAGAAAAATAGGATTTTTTCCCCCTAAGTATGGATCATTGCAGATAAAACAAAAATACGTGTCAAATATTTTACAAGAAACTGTATCCTGTATAAATTTCATTAAAACCGGCATGTTACACGTCGATAATGTCCCTTGTTAGTAGGTACTTGATCAAAACTCCTCTTATTGCTTTCAATCTAATCTGATCGGCGGGTAACTAGTTTTCTCGATAGATCGTCCAGAATTGGCAAGGGATTGCGAAACTATCCAACACCGAGGAACACGCAAGTTTCGTCTGTAGAGTTGTCCGTTGACGAGTTGTGACAATTGGTCTGTCCTGCGTGTGGCATCTGTACAGCAAGGTATTAGATCTCGTGGCGAACCGAGGAAAAGTAGAATAAGAGTCGGCTGGAGGTCGGGTTGTCGAAAGTGGGGGGAGAGATAACGGAGAAATTCGAAAGGGCGGTGGGCTTAAAGTCAATAAGGAAGGGAAACCCAATGCGATCAGTCTGGGGGATCTCCCCCCGCTCGGAAACTTTCCGAAAGAGTTTCGATAAGTCGAGGAGCGCACTTGCTGGTCCACCGTTGGGAGGAGAGACTCCGGGTGTGCTTATGAGCAATTTCATCTGACCATTCCCAAGATCAAATCCGAGTAGTAAAGTTTTGCTTCTTAAAGAAACCGCGCGACAGATTCTACGTTCGCTGATTTGTCCTCCCACCGCCACCATCACCCATTTTGTCTCTTTTTTCCTGACCAACTTTTCATACGTTCTCCGCTGCTGTTTCGTCCCAAAGTATTTTTCTTGCGTGCTGCCCCACGGTCCCAACTTTTTCTTCAAGCCAACTTTAACTTTGTTTCGCCGGATCGATCTGAAAGTTAAATTCTGATCTACTCGAACCACTGAATTGCACTTTAAATTGTTAATAATGCCATTTAAATACCGACTTCCGAACTATATCATAAGCATGTGCGTGTAGAACTATGTAGACTTTTAGAGTAGTTTACTCTCCCCGTGAGAAAGAAAAATGTTATTATTAACGCTGACATGGCCTTCTGTTTTCTAACAAAGGACATTACACATGTGTAACACGCCGATTTTAATGGGATTTATACAGGATAATATAGTTTGTTGAAAAATATTTGACACGTCTTTTTTTTAGCTGGCATTCATGTTAAGGGGGTGAAAATAGCTCTCATAGTTGGGGGTGTACATTTCTCGGTTTTAATCAGGCAAGATATTCAAATACATCGAACCTGTTTCCACTTTATTCTGCACTGTATATATTTTGTTATAGGACATATTAAGTATACAGGGTGTTCCAAAATTCCTTCAACAGCCGAAAATGGGAGGTTCCTGAGATCATTTGAAGCAACATTTTCCTTTGTAAAAATGTTATCCGCGGCTTTGTTTAGGAGTTATTAACGAAAAGCACGGACCAATCACAGCGCGACCTAGACACGAGTTGACACAGTCGGCCAATGGACAGTTAGCGAGCCGGGCCGGCTGTGCCAACTCGCGTCTAGATCGCGCTGTGATTGGTCCGTGTTTTTCGTTAATAACTCCTAAGCAAAGCCGCGAAAAACATTTTTGAAAAGGAGAATGTTGCTTCAAGTGATCTCAGGAACCTTCCATTTCCGGTTGTTGAAGGAATTTTGGGACACTCTGTATATACATGTAACAAGCAGTAGCGTAACACAATGGTTACATTATCATATGTCTGGTATTAGCTGGATCTATGCAGCAATTTTAGAGAATAATACGCGCATAATTTATCACGTGCTTGCACGAGGTAATCAATTCCAGTTGATTTTAATCCCTTTATCTACCTTTATTATGTTCTTGAAAATTATCTTGTTTAAATATTTAATACCTTTGTACCAGAATTCTTTTCTACGTTCTAGCAGTAACATATCAAGTAGTGCCTGTACATACACTAATACTTTTGTTCCCGAAGTATTCACATATGTATATCGAGGCATTGCTGCAGTTCAGATAATCGAGGTTCCACCGTATCATGGATTAAACGAGCAAATACGATCCAAATTGTATCATGTTTGGTCTATTTCCAATCACAGAAATGACACGAATGTGTTGGTAAAAAGTTCACAAAAAATTATTAGAAACATTTGTTATACAGGGTGGTCATTTTATCTGAGTTCATTGAAATATCTCGAGAACTTGTAACCGTACCAGTTACATATCGGTTAAGAGCGAGAGAGACTGTCGCGGAATCCCACTACAGCGAGCCACGATCCTTGTCAAAGTAAAGGACCGCAGATCATCCCCACTAATTAGGATGCGTGCGCACCGATCCCCACTCGATACAGATCGAAGGAGGTCGATACGCGAAGAGAATGAGATATGAGATCACTCTACGTCTGGACGCGGGTCTGATAACACGCGATTCTAATAGAACCGGCGAAAACCGGTACGTTGTCGAGAAGTCAAACCGACTTCGCAGTTCTAGTCAAACCGCCTAGATTGCCTTCGTCTCGTACGCGCCTCAAACCGAGGAGTCATAGATGCAAACCGCACTGTGGCACTGCCGAGGATAATATCTATTAACAAGTGTACTGATCGTAACAGCGTAGAGTCAATCGTGAAGGTAGTGTACGAGAAGACGGCAATAAAAAGGAAGTTTCTAATTAAACAGTCGTGTAACTGTTTCGAGTCATTGACAGATAGACTATGTATGGCTCGGATTCACTACCCTAGAACCGGAGTGTAACTGGGATCGTCTAAAGGCGCAGAAGGTTACATTCCTTTGGCGTAGCAAGGTGAATAAGAGTCTTATACGTGTCGTCACATAGTGTACTCCTCCGAGAAATCGGCAGAGTATCTGTATGCTTCGACGGTCACTCTCTGTCCGGGGCACGCGAATAATAGACGAATTAACTAAGTAGAATACTAACTACAACGTCCAGAACCGGAGTGCAGCTGTACCCACCGCAAGGTGCAGAAGGGTGCGCTCTTTTGGTGAGGCCGGAGTAGTGAAGATTGTACGCGTTATCATAGACGATACTTCTCCGAGAAATCGGCAGAGTACGTAAATGTTATAACGGTTACATTCGTCTGATGCGAATCATATAACATCTAAATCCAGATCACTTGATTACAACGAGTCATATCCAGACGTAGTGTCTCGTAGGGCACGTAGGATCGCGCAATTATAGAAGATAGGCGTTTGGCGACCGTATTTGAAAGAGGAGTTTTCGGTAACGAATTTGTGTCTTGCCTGCGAGCAAGTTTTTCATATTTTTGTTTATATAGAAATATCGCGTCTAGCTACCGTGCTGGAATAAGAAATTCATAACATGTACGCGTGAATAACCGCGGTTTGTTTACCTCGTATCAAGTTACAGTAGCAGATACGACTTCGTGATATCGACTGAGACATGATCATTGGCCATATAGTCAGAACAGGTGACATATTCATGTATTCTTGAAGTTGGTAAAATATACCCTACTTTTACCTACTAATCGAATTCCATTCATTTATCAGATAATCTAACCCTCTCCGCTTTCCAGTGCCTGGAGGCACGAACCTAATCATTATTATCATTGATCAACATTGATTAATGATAATAATCTATAATATTTTAGAAATAACATAAAAACGGTTATAAACTATGCGTCGGATCAAAACAAGTGGGTAATGAAAGTTGTTCGTGGCGAAGGGGGACATCCAATAATACCAAACTCGACCCCCCATAGCCACCCCCTGGGGCGGTTTACCCATTTTGATTTTTGTCCATTACAGCGCCATCTGTGAACCAAAACGCAAAAACTCCTAGGTAAAATTTGTGTATTTTTTTCTGGAGAATCCAAATCTGCAATGAAAAATGGGGGTTCCCATTTAAGTTTTTTATCTTCCCCCACCCCACCCCTGGGGGTGTCGGCGGTGGGTCGAGTTTGGTATCATTGGATGTCCCCCTTCGCGACGAACAACTTTCATTACCCACTTGTTTTGATCCGATACATAGTTCTCGAGATATTTCGTCTTCAGATAAAATGACCACCCTGTATATAGACAGAGGATTTTATGGATTAATTACAAAAATGAGTAGACGTAATTTAGAACAGTGGAGACATTAGAAGAATTTAAAAATACTGTCACATTATGTCCAGCCTATTAAACGTATTAGGAAAGAAAACTCAGCTCAATTTGTTGCAAGTCGGGTTGAAAATTTTTTAAATAAATGCTTGTGCATTTGATTTTGCATAAAGATCCGCAGTCTAATAATAACTAACCCAGTCACCCATACAATTTTAAGAAAATTTTGCCCTATTTTCGTGAAGGTAATATTGGGACAATTATCGTCCCTGTTCGCAGTGAAGTGACGTGCGTTAACGCGCTTTGTTCTTAAAAGAGTTGACGCGTGAGATAGATACACGTGATCGACCGAGCCAGTAGGTATCAGTCTCCCCTCGCAGCGAATTAAATAGACTGTACGTGGTCCAATCCCTGGTTTATTGGATCCCACTCCCTCCGAAAGTGGCTAGGTTTCACTTACTGGCCTCCTGGCCTCTCTCGAGGGCATTGCGTTCACGTGACATCAATATCACCCTCGTCCACGCATGGTGATGCCTCGATTACGCAAAGCTAATGATTTTCTAATCACTAGTCCCGCTACCTGACGAAGGCTACACCTGCGGCACTCTTCACACCCGCAAATCTCGTAGAATTAAAGCTGAAAATCAACTGTAAATCTGCGACACTGTTCGCTTCCACCGAAATTCTGGGAAAAATTGTTTTTGCATGTAAATTATGTTGAAACGATGTAATTTGTTTATTTTAATACTAAATATGTGGATCGTGAAAGTTTTTAAAAGTAAAAATATAGTTTAACACATTTTAAAATTCTATTAATCATCTCAAAACTATTAATTTTCATTAGGAAACACACGCTGCGACTGTTGATGCTCATTTCTACTTAAATTAGTTACAAATCTTCAATCTGTGGAAATCTCTGGGACTAATTCTTTTTACACTATGATCATAAATAGACTGCGGATGTTTATGCATTTATGATTTACGAAAATTTTCAAAAAATTCTATAATATACAATTTGATAGAATTTAGTGCGATTTTTATTTGTATCAGATCTATAAAGGTTGCTCCCATGAAAAATAGGATTTCACTCCATTCCACTTTCTTAAAATTTATCTATGAAGATTGGAAATTGCATAAACATCCGCAGTCTAATCATAAACCTTTATCGAATGTAATGATACCAGAAAGAACACCGTCAATGAAGTTTTATAATCGTAAAAAAACTTGCAGAATAATTGATTATGTTCAAATATTACTAACTATACTAATTAGATTATGACGAAATGAAAGTGCTCTGTATATCTACTCGAAAAACTTCTGCAATGTAAGAATTTACACAATTTCCTTAAAACACTTGAAAATCGCTAATTAATAAAATCTCTTGACTTTCGAAGAAGTAGAGTACTTCACAGATGTACGAATAAAAGAAACAATACTGAAACCTTATTCTTCAGACATTTAACTGCGTCGGACAGCAAAAATGTTACGATTTATGCGAAATTTGGAAATTTCAGTTTTTTCGACTTTTCGCTGTATTTTCATTTGTTTGCAATAAATACGGACGGAATTTCATCCTCGCGGTGGGATGTGTAAAAATATCAAACAGTTTATAACGTCTTGACGCGTGACTCGTTTATCACCATTTTCCAACTTTTCTTTTGTAAGATAATTTTGAACAAAGTCGGAACCCCAGTTTATTGCGCGCCGCAGCGCCGAGTCCCAAGAGTGTATGATAAAACGCAAGGTCTTGTCTAGGTTATTTACTCTCTGGGTTTCTGTGGCTTGCTCCGCTGTTGGAACTTCAATTTTTTCGAGACTGCAGCAATCGGACCACGACGTTTCACAGATAAATGCTACGTCGTTCGAAGATAATACTTCGAATCGTTACGGATGTAATAAATTTTTCAGTGGCAATAAAAACTTCAAGCAAAAATCATCTTTCAAATAAGTCGATCCCTGTAACGTAATCCAATAATTTTTCTTGTATGTTTGTGAACTTATTTTCTATATGCATAAAACAATTATTCAAAGTCCTATTAAAAAGCTCTGCGTGAATATCATGTTAATATCCTATTTTAAGTGTTTTATTTGAAATTTACTTCAAAACACAGATCCTTGACTGCTACTTATTTTAAACAATGTTAGTTTACTAATTATATGAAATATAGTATTCAACTTAAAAATAAGACAATTAAATACGTAAAGGAAGAACCAAATACACATAAAAACCTGTTTTATTTTGGGAGGTGCAAAGGGTTAAAACCTTGTTTGTTAGTCCTTGTTGGTAAAGCTCTTTTGCTTTCTTTCTGCTGTACACGATAATCACTCGATGACTTTTTTATGGCTGTTTCATTAACATATTCTTGACACTTTTTCGATTCAAATGATACCAAACACAGCCGGGTTTGAATCATATTTACTCGCCTAATCTTCGATATAGTAAGACCTCTGTTATCCGAACTAGTCATCCAAATAGTATCGTGTTCGGACTCATTTTAATCAGAAAAATGTCACAAACATGTTCCCATAGGTTCCATAAAAAAATCATTATATAATATATTTCTTAGATTTTGTTGCAGAGCTGTTAACCGTTTGAGCTCACCAACGCGGGAAGATGAATCAAAATGGCGCACATAGATCGTTAGAAAAGAGTATAACGGGCCTGGAGGGGGCTGGAAAAAAAGTGAGTCGATTCAGGCAAAGGCTGATAATTTACGAACTAGCGGAATCAGAAGCGTCCGCGCTGCTTTCCTCCCTTCCTATTCATGCCCACCATCTATTCCTGCCAATCTGCGATTTAGTAGCCAATTTCCAAAGTGCGAAGCGTTGCTGCTACTTAGACGTTACCCGCTTTTAGGAGATCGAATGGCATGACGGAATGCAAGGTGAGAAAGAGAGAACGAGAGAGAACTCGAACTAGAAGGTTACAGTTGAGAGTTGGAAAATGAAAGTTTCAATTTCAATTTAAATAGTTGTTACTTCGCCCTCAGCAAAGCGGAATCTTTTCCACTTGCCGGGTTCCGCGTCCTTTCTTCGTTCCCGACGCGTACACGCCCACGCGAAAATAGAAGAACGTGCCGGGGGAGAGGAACAAAACAGCATTTTCGCGGGGGAAGATGGGCTTCGTGGCAAAATCCAATATTCGGACACAACGCCACGGTCTTACGAATCGACGAGTTACCGTGGCCGATCGAATTATTGGAGCCACTCAGTATGGAAAATGCACTTATTGTCCGTGTGATGGGTAGCGTTGCCTGCATTGTGGTTAAATCTATTTTTGTAATTTTTTCACATCAACATTTCGTACAAGACTGAGAAAAAGCTGGACTTCCACTAGAAAGTTGATTGCTTCAAGCAGAGTTTTGGAACGTTTCAATAAAATACTTTTATTAATCGTATTTTACCAATAACATAAAAAATTGATTTTCATTTGACGTTTAAATCGAATAAAGTAGTTTCAAATAATTTTTCATTTAAATCACATTGTTCAAATAAAATAATAAATAATTTCACCCCACGAGGAAGTTATTAAAATTACTAAAATAATGATTAGATATGCTAATTTTTGTAGTTTAGTACTGAAATTTTAGCTGCGTTCGCTTTTCTTTAGTACACAAAGTCTGGTTTTAATTGAACACTAGTACTACACAGGGTGTCCCGAAAATGTTCGAGTTCCTTGAAAGGGGCGGTTCCTGAGGTCATTTAACCTCTGGCTGTATTATAACGAGTCAGACTCACGAAGATTTTAACAAAGTCTAACGAATATGAACGTTATGTGTTCCTTTCTAGGTGAAATAAAATTTGATTGGTTTGTAATTAATATTTAAGCATTAAAATAAATGTAGCCATACAAAAAATATAAATTTTCTTTTCCCTTCTACCATATTTTTCTGGATAAAGACGTCTTAATCACTGTAACTGTTTAGAAAATGGTACGGCAAGGAGTTAAAGTGACATTTTCAGTTGCAAAAATGTCCGTCTCGTCTTTGTTAAGAATTTATTAACGAAAACACGGAGCAACGAGATCGTGGCCACGGGGCGGCGGCAGGTTTCACTGAGCGTAGCGATGGTGTTACGCCGCGGTGAAGTAATGAACAAGGGAAGGAGCAGAAAGTGATTGTATTAAAAACTCACTTATTCAGCCGTAAATTCACATGCAGCTTCGAAATGTGTGTCACTAGGCTATTCGGGGACGAACTGCACAACTGACTGTAAATGTGGTCGATCCGGGCTTTAACTTTCACTTTCAAACACACTACTACTATTAAAACTTTACTATGAACAACACGCATACTAGTAACCGCGAGCTTCGAATTGACGTCTTTCGAGACGTTCTGTCTACCGCGGTTCGAACGACACTGACTTTATGCAAGATTTCTCTGAAGAGTTTACGGACGTCATTACGCATATCGAACGACGGGGTGGTAAAAAAAATAGGACATGAAAAGGACCGCTGTATGATTATAATTTATGGTAGTCAAATGTTTCGTCGATAGATACCTATTAAAAAGAAAGGTCGTTTATGGGTCATTATGGGTCTCTGTTGTTTTATATCTCCCTTAAGAAACATTCCAAAGGAAGGACAGACGATGTTTTGCCATGTGATTACCATAAATTCCAGTATATAGTTCATGTAAATAGTTCAATCTAAAGCGACCAACAAGGGGCAAGAATCAAAGGGGCCTATTCACGATCAAGCATTTTGCGCAACAATGCCTATGATTAGTAACATCAGGCTGAACAACAATTGTTGCGGAATATGCTTAATCGTGAATAGGCCGCGCTCACAGTGGACCCGTTTTCGTCCGATTTGGCCGCTGTTCGACGCATCTGTCCCTTTTTTCAAGCGTACGAAAAAGAGACACAACGTCGGACGTCGGCCGAAACGGGTCCACTGTGAGCGCTGCCTAAGTAACTTGACGGTTCGGATAATCGAGGTTCAATTATATCGCGTATTAAACGAGCAAACATGATCCGAACCGTGTCATGTTTGGTATCGTTTGAATCGGCTAGAAATAACGAATATGTTAATAAAAGTTTTACAAAACTGTCTGTGTATAATAAAAAGAAAGCAAAGAAACATTGCCAAGAAGAATTAATTTAAACACTATTCGCCGAGTGGGTAGGGCTCCCAATGAATATTTTATACATCACAAGTTTATTCATCTTACGTTTTGAAAACCTACCACTTCCAACTAAAGTTATTTAAAAAAGATTCGCTTGTTTATCGCGATGGACGAATAAAAATTCGATTGAACATAAAGATCCGATAGGTCAGTAATAACAGAAGCAGAAACGGTGCTTGATGATTCGACGGTCTAAAATTACCGAAGACTAAGCAAGTGTCCGTGTCCAGTGAAATGTCAACGTACACTTGAAATTACAGGTCCGCGGGACAAGCCGACAATCGGGCTTTGAAAGACCGCGCGACAAACCATCGGAATAATAGCTAAACCAGTGATCATGAGGATGAAAGAGGAGTCGGAAAGGGTAGAGGGAAAGTAGGGGGGAGGCGGCATGGAGAGTATGGCCTTTCGCGCCAATTAAATCTAATTACTCCAATTCCGGTAAGGGTAACGTCCATCTAATTATCGTTTGACCGAAGCACGTATTAATAGTAGAGTCGTGCACCAGCTTGTATGCCGTCATCCTTGCCACCAGCCACCAGTCGTACATATAGTTACTTGCATTCCCATACAACTATATGTACAAGTATAACCGAGTGCTTGTGCACGCGGTCGAGCAACCGGCCACATAAATACGTGCACAGGGTGTACCACAGAATGTCCTACCACTCTGTTAACACTGTCATTCTTTCTGGAAACGTCGTTGGCATTCAAACATTAAGGGATTAGTTACGTCCCTCTTCAAGGAACTATAACTTCCACAATTTTAAGTATTTCGACTTCAAAAAATTCTCTTGCATGATCCAAATAGTAGAGAATATGTATGCAAAACCTCGATACAAAACAGTAGTCTGATTACTTCGCAAAAATTTTCAAATCTTGTAATATGAGGGTTTACATCAGAGACCCCCTTACGAGATTATTGCCGCCTTTAAGAAACTATAACTCCTACAATCTTAAGTGTTTCGTCTTCAACACAGTGAATCAATCCTGTGAATTCAATACAGTGAAACCTCGATTATCCGAACCAACGATATTTAAATTCTCCATTACACATTAAATTCTACATACAATAACCTTCATTGTACGGATCAGTAACGATTTACATCTAGCGCTGAAGCTACGTAACTGAACGGTTCGGATAATCGGGACTCTGTCATACCGTGGATTAAACGAGCAAACATGATTCAAATTGTATCGTGTTTGTGTTCATTTTAATCAGCAAAATGTCAGGAATATGTTAGTAAAAATAAAACTAAAAATCCAGAAGACTGTAATTGGAAAAACCATTAGTAATTGCTGGACTGCGGATTTTATGCATTTATGTCTAAAATGAGTACGTACAACTTAAAGCAGTGGACATGTAAAAAATATTTAAGCACATGAATGTGTTAGTTTCAGCTTAATAGTATAATTAAAAGAAGAATACAATTTTTATTTAGCTCCTGTGTCCTGCAATCAATGCAAACATTTTTTATTTTGCATAAAGAACCGCAGTCTACTAATTGCACTAAGCGTGACGGATGCGAGACACTGACTAAACCTACAGACTGTAGTAGTATTTCTTAATAAAAACGCTTCATGAAAAACGTACTAGAATCATTCTATATAAAATCAGAGATTCGTAGGTAACAATTTAACAAACTAATCAAATATAGATTTCTTTCTTAAAAATTATAAAATATAAAAGAAAAACTGCAGAAATGTTTAAAAAGTCGCTGTGTGCGCGTTTCGTTGCCCAGTTTCTGGACCACCATGTATCTCTCGTCGCAGCCGCCGAAAAAAGAAAGCAGTCGGCATTTTACCATGGATGGACGAAGCCACGGGGTCAACGAAGGTTAAATCGTTCTTGTAACGAGCTGGCCGGCTGTAGGCGACCCACGACTCCGTAATTCCTCGCGATCCATGGATCCGTGGAACGGTTTGCTTATAGGTGACGAATCGTACACGAATCCCGTGTATCTCACACAGCTCTAGTTTCTCTCGCAAGGAACAGGGACAGAGACAACGATTTCCTCGAAAGGTTCAATACGACCGTTGAACTTCGAACTATGGGGTCCCTCGCACGTGGGTGAACTTTAAACGGCGGTACGCTATTGGATCCCTTCTTGGGACTTTGCTGCAACGTTCCGCAACCATAATATGCCACACTCCTTATAGCAATCCATGTATAACGATTTATCTGCAATTAACTATTCTCTCCTGATGCTTCGACGATCAACAAACAATTCCATTTTTATCGGAATGCAGTTGGTGTCCGGATCTATTTTGACCCAGGATTTGAAAGACGTCATCTAGCTACTCGGTTCCTGGTAATCAATTTAAACCGAAGTTTAATTAAACGCAATGAGGGGATTAATGATAAAATAGTCTAGAAATAGTCTTCTGACACATACCCAAAAAAATGTATATGTACAATGTACATACGTAAAGCTACAACAAAAACCAACAGACACATCTACAGTGCTGAATGAAATGACGTTTTGTATAATATATTTGAATATTTTGTATAATTAATTTAAAGTATTCTAGTTTTGAATGCCATTCTTATACCAATCTTTATGAATTTTTTCAGTGAAACTCCTAAAAATTTTTGCATTGGAATTTTTCACGCAAATTCGTGGGTATTTGGGGTACATACATTATTTTTTTCAGACGAAAATAATAAAAATTGCACGAGTTATACAATTGTGTTTTAAGAGAATACATTTTTTTAATTTAGCTACTTTTCCGTCATGCTGAGCAATTTTTTATACAATACTAATTACTTGTTTACAGTAAGGAGCAAAACTGAACCAATAACCACAATATATATAGTATAGACCACATAGAAGTGTGCAATGCACTCAAACTACAAAAAATAAACTGTACTACATGAGTCGTACGAATCGTACGATCCACACGACTTTTCCAAATTCGCTTTCGATCGCACGCGATTAGAATCGAGGCGATTTCCGTCGCGCCGATTTCAGTCGACCACGAATCGACCCGTGTGCGGCTCTCCATTCATTTGCATTGGAAGTGAAGTGGAGGGGAGAGTCGCATGCGACTGGAATCGCGTCGACCAAATCGCCGATCGACCCGTGTGTGGACGGCCTAATACTAACCCTACCGAGCCTTGAATATAAAAACGAAAAGGTTGGATTTATTTAATTGTTCGTGCGATTTGTAAAATATGTTTGATTGAATAAATGTATTAATTACCAGCGGAAGCATCTTTATAAAATAACAAATTTCAAACCGGTGTTGAAAGGTTGTGTAGTTAGAAGCGCACTTGCCCAACCAATAAACGGGAAAGAGATTTCGATCACTCCGCTATGCGGCACGATAGTCGGCGTGTGCCGAGTAACCGTCGTATTGTTTATTAAAAATAACTGTAGTTAGGGAAGTTCGCTCGTGAGGCGGGGCTATAGTTCTAATTACGGCGGCGACGACGACGACGACGTAACCTCGGCGCAGTTTGTCCGCGCGGTGTATTCACACACAACTTTTAACACCACTGTATTCGCTAAAGGCAGCTTTGCATACGTATATGGTGCAAGTTTGAGGAACTCGAAGATTGAAAAACTAAGTCTTCTTACGTAACTGGACTCGCAACTTCCCCAGCCGCGCAATAACATTTCGCAGGATTTTCAGGTGATAAGGGAAATGAGGTCTGGGGAACCAACTACCACCCAGCCCGAGCATTGCCGTTAAATTTCCATTAAGTCATCGAAGCGAAACCCGTGAAATATAACAAGAAAGTTTCCTCTACGCAGGAGGCGTACGTAAATTACACCAATTTTCGGCTCGCGACGTTAAATGTTACGAATGAATCGGGGATCCCGGAAATCAAATGAACGTCGTCGCCGTCGCGATTTATCATTGCCCGCGATTCACGTTCCGTTTTCAAATCGTTGCGACAAGCGCGCGATGCTCTGCAAAGCGATATTTTATTGACAACATTTCTTTTACGATAAACATTCTGATTTCGATGATCTCTTTCTGAAATTGAAATATTTATCAACCTACTCGTGATATTTCCACGATTCAAACGAGTCCAAATACGATGTAGTACATTGTATTTACTTGTTTAAAATAATAATAATAATACTTTTAGCCTCGAAACGTTAAAATATTGCTTCGTGAAACTTTTACTGACACACTCTTAACATTTTTCTGATTAAAATGATACGACACGATTCGGTCCACGTTCACTCGTTTAATCCGCGAAATAGTAGAACCTCGACTATCCGAACGAATCAGTAACCATCAGTGTTTAGATTATAATGAATTATCTAGCTACAATGCTGGATTAATTATCTTACCAATTTATGCAGTGAATCGTGCTGTATAGAAATTGCTTTAGAATGGACTGTTTAGTGGAGACATGCCGTCGCATCGGTTTGGATAACAGAGGTTCCACAGAATCGTGGATTAAACAAGCTATAATGCTCCGAAGTGTATCGTGTTTGGACTCATTTTAATCAGAGAAATGCGGCCTACTGTATACACTATGTTTACCAATTAATGTGCAGTCCTTCCTTCGTGGGTACAACAACCAAAATTATGTTCTACTCTGTAAAACCATTTCTATCATTGTCTATCCATATACTCCATCTTACAAGTAATTTAATGTTGCTTTCTGTTTCTACCTAACCTTACAGTCACTATAATACTTATGAACAATGAACGAGTATTGGCAAATCTGCACGTATGAGAAATAAGAAATGTTAGCATCAATTGCAAGAAAATGATTTCTTCTCCCAGTCAGTGGATACCAGAGGTGAGCATTATTTGGCGAAACAAATATTTCAAATACTATTCAATATTTTAGATTTTATTTTGCTTAAAGAAAATAGTATTTTAAATAAGATATACACTTTCGAAAATAAAATATTTTTATTTTAACAATCTGAACCTCAAAATAAAATATTTCTATTTTAACAATCAGAAACACGAAATAAAATATTTTACTTTTTGCATTGTTATAATACTCTGACAAACCGCATAAACATACAGTCTATCTTGTCGTTAAGAAACGATTTACACCCATAAATGTATTGAATTCGAACAATTATTTTCAGAAATAATATTTAAAATTGAAATTGAAAACAAAGAAAAAATACAAATATTTTCAATATTCTTCAAATAAAATACGATTTTCAAAAAAATTACTGCCTCAAATAAATAATTTTATTTTCAAAAATTACTGCATCAAATAAAATATTTTATTTTCGAAGTTGTACTCACACGTTAAAATAAATAGGATTATTTACTATTTACTATTTAAAATACTATTTTCCCCAGCTCTGGTGGATACTGACTTCTAAATTCTCCTTCCTTACAGTTTCAATGTCTTATATTTCGCCAATTAGTTTTTCGAGTTAACCAGCTCCCGGTGATTAATTTCAATCGAAGAGATCTTAATTGGTCGCTACGAGAAGACGAAGTATAATCAAAATAAATTTTTTAAAATTGATGAACAACTATTTAAACGAAACCGAACACTGCCATCTGTACAATCATCGAAACCCCGTCCGCCTTCCGAGTGTTAAACAAAAGGCTGATCCGCACTGCATGAACCATAGTCTAGCTAGCTCCACCGGACACAGGATGCACGGTGTATTTAAATTTTCAATAAGTAGAAAACACCGGACTTTTGGTGAAATAGATTGCTCTTTTGCAAAACAATATCCATTTATATTTAAATTGCAGAAAAATGTAAATTCATTCATATGTTCTTCTACGGGCCATGGTATGATTGAAATTCATCGAAAATCTCTTGGATGAACGGGGAACTTTTTCCGACATATTTTCATAGTAAGGAAGAGAGTTCGTTGCTCGGCATGCAAAGTTTTTCATCAGGCGTAACACGACGAGAGAACAATATTTCACCGTGGAAGAAGTTTCAAAGCAAAAGTAAAATACAAACTTATTAAATGTGCAGGATTACAAGAACAATACCGACGACTCGGTACACGATTCGCTGCGTTTATTGCGAAAGGAAAGACTGGGGATTAATACTACGTATAATAATTGAAATGAACAAGAAAATGGAACAAGTCATCATGTGCCGCATTGGCGGTTGCATCATAAGTTCACATCCAGTGCCGTCACAATCACGTTTCCTAGAACAGTGGTATATGGTACATACAGGGTGGAAATTATAAAGCGTTACAGACGAATATCTCCGAAAATATTGATCAAACGCAAAAATGTTTCAGATGAAAGTTGTTCAGTACCGGAGGGGACATCATGTGATGGGATTTTTATTTTTCCCGATGGACGGTCCAAGGTGAGGAGAAGGTCACCTTGACTTTTGAAAATGGTAAGACCTACTTTCTGTATCATGAATCGATAGACTATCGAATTCTGAGTAAAAATGTATTGACCTCCATATGTCCTAAATCTAATAGTTAACGAGATATTATTGAAACAATTTTCTTTCTTCTTTGGATAATATCTCGTTAACTATTAGGTTTAGGACATATGAAGGTCAACACTTTATACTCAGAATTTGATACTCTATCGATCTATGGTATAAAAAATAGGACATTCCATTTAAAAAAAGAAAGTTGACCTTCACTTCACCTTGGAGTGTCCACCAGGAAAAATGAAAGTCCCACCACATGATGTCCCCCTCGGTGCTGAACAACTTTCATTTGAAACATTTTTGCGTTTAATCAATATTTTTAGAAATATTCGTCTGTAACGCTTTATAATTTTCACCCTGTATGTAGTACGTATTAAAGAAAATTCTGTTTTCCGTCTCTCTTAACGCTAACGAGTACAAAGAATGCAGTGTGCGCATGAGAACGTCCATACGTTTAATTGCCAACGGAGCATCGTGCTTGTAAAAGTATATTCAATTTTCAGTTGAATTGTTGTAACGCGCGACTTGCACTCGCGTCTGCAAAGTGTAATTACAGTGATTATCAAAGTGGGGTGAAGACTCCTGGTTGCAGTGCTCATGTGTTATTAATTACTTTGGAATTTAGGTCCCGGCTGAAAGACGAGCAATCTGGCAACAATATTTGAATTTTTAAATCCTCATTTCCTCCCTTGAAATCAACGTCCGAAAACAAACCATACGAACGATGAATAATGTGCCTACTGCCACGTAATATTATATAAATTATTTTCTTACCTCTATGAGCAACAGCAGAGATAAGTTATTTCGAGAGGATACATTTCTATTAATAGTTTATGTACGGGGTGTGTGGTATCGTCTAACAGTATTCGCAAAAACGTCTGCATCTAACTCTTGTAAAAAAATGTTCAAAAATTAGTTTTTTAAATAGAAATCACCTTTTTTTAAAAATGATAAAATGTATTTTTTAGTTGGTGTCATAGCTGACTTCGAGACGGATTCAACGACGTACTAGTATTTACTGTATGATGACCTTCGCGTAACCTTGAACTCAGAAATTTTGACTGAATCATTGGAAAGAGTAATATGGACGGGTCCCATGGAAATCACCGACACAGATTTCCCCGACTCGGTTTTCACCGACAACATTTCACCGACTCCAGAGTTGACCGACAACGAAGTTGATCGACAACGAATTTGACCGACAACGGATTTGACCGACAACGACTTGAGACGACCACAGTAATAACCAACAGTAACACGATTTACAACGATATGCATATGATGTTCACTAATAAGAATGTGCTACAAATCTCATCGATTATGTACTTTTTCTTGATATGTATATAGTGAATGAGAGGACAGATTTACCAAGAAACACAGTGAAACTAAACTGAACAGAATGTATTTGTATATTATTGATATGTACTTAAAGTATTAGATACAATACAATATTCTCAAAATAGTGAAAAGGAAGTCCATTTAACTAATCATGAATATAATAAAAATTTCAAACACATTTGATAGACTGTATAACAAAAACATTTATGGCAACGAAAATATTAACATAATAAATAACAAAAATTTAAGCTACCTTCAATTAATTGTATTATTATACAATTAAATTACGATAAAAATAATAGTTGCAAGGAGAATAATATTCTCGTTATTAATAACTTGCCTACCATAGATGAATCCCTAGTAGCATTTATGGTTGGCGTTTTGTTGGGCCTCCGTTGGCGGTATCCGTTGGGCAACCGTTGGAAATGTCGCTCTTTTTTGCAGTTGGGCCAACAGTCAGGGCCAACGTTGGGCTAACGATCACACCCAATCTAGAGCCAACGTTGCTACAAGACGAACCCACAGAGCCCACATTCTGATTTTCTCTTTCTATGGTTTATCATAAATAATATACAGATTAAAAATGTATTTTCACGGTAAAATTTTGGAAAAAAAAGGAAAAAACTAAAATAATAACCTACCCACTACCCACGTCGGACTTGAACCCGGACCCGCTTGCGTAGTAAGTATACATATGCCCTATCGCCTATCGCTGAACCTACAGATGATTCTTGTTTGCAGATGCTATGATTAGGGCTACTAGATACGCCAACAAATTAAAATTAAAGTATCTAGAAAAGGAAGACCCATTTTGAAGAAATCCAAAAGGGTCTTTTTATACTACATGAACACCCCCCTTGCCTTTCTCTTGGAAAATGGAAAAATTAAAGAAATGAAAAAATTCTAAGTCTGCTCACAATAAAACTTTAGTGGATCAACCATCGCGCAAAAATTAAAAATTTTAAGTATATTTAGAAATACGAAAAAAAATCAATTTGGAATATAACTTATTTTTGGTTGCAGCAACACTACCATGGCGTCTGTTAGACGATATATTTAAATGTTGGCAGATTTTCGTTGGGCCAATGTAGTATAATCGTTGTAAATTTCACGTTACTTAACCGACTATAATATCTGTAGGCCCAACGTTGGGTATTCGTCGGCAAATTGACATAATTTTTCGTCGTTGGTCCTACGTTGGCGATTTGTCGGCAAACCACTAACCATTCCCCAACAAACTCCCAACCGTTGGCCACCGTTGGCCAATCGTAAATACTACTAGGGATATAACAAAGATTTTAAGTACATTCGATAAATTGTGTAACAAAAATATTAATTACACTACTAATATTGTGTGCTAATGCCTGCAAGAAACTTGTGGTGGTGTGTTGTGTACGATTTCTGAGTACTTGTTGAATATACGCAGTCGGCTAACGTTGTTGTCAAATAATGTTACTGTTGGTTATTACTGCGGTCGTCTCAAGTCGTTGTCGATCAAATACGTTGTCGGTCAAATCTGGAGTCGGTGAAATGTTGTCGGTGATTTCCATGGAACCCAATATGGACAAACATTCTATTTCTGTCGGATTACATATTCAAAATAACACTAAATTAATAGTAGGGGTACTAAGTGGTAGCGGAGGAGTGGGGATGGGTCGTGGGCAATTAACCGTGAAGTACTATAGTAGGTCAATCGTGATGCTAACATACAAAACTGTCACCTACTATAGTCGCTTTCATTACGAATTCAGTGACTGTAATTATTCAAGGTCATTCAAGGTCATGGACAGAGAGAACGTATTGTTTATTTGGTATCGTGTGAGCCCCATTTTTACCATTCAACTTCGTGCTGAAGACATTTAATCTTTCTTTGAAAACAACAAAGATATTTGAGATACTCGCCCTGTATACATATATTGAATTGTTTTTTAAGTACGTTGTACTCTGAGTAAATAAATACTATGCGAGTTGCTATGTTCACGAGACATTTAGTTCACCACCAGGTCTAACGCAAACTGAGCAAATATTTCAAAATTGTGTGGCTCTTTAAATAATTACTAGACTACAGATTTTTATGCATTTATGAAGAAATTGGCTAGGTGAAATGTAAAACGGTGAAAAATTAGAAAAGTCTAAAAATAGTGTTACGTTGTTTTCAAGTGTAAAATTTTATTAGGGGACGAAATGAATTTTTATTTAACTCCGACTGACCACAATCGTTGCTGAACATCTTTATTTTGCATAAAGATCCGCAGTCTAATAATTACCAAATTATTAATATCGAAAGCAGCAGGGCGCAAAGGAATTCGGTAGATTTCGTTGGAATAATAATCGCGACATGCCACGTACTTGGGATTAAACGAGCCGTCCCCATTCATCTGTAGAATCTATTAGCCGAGGCGAATGAACGAGAAAGAAAATCGGCCGGAACGGCCGGCGGAATGAAATGACGAAAAAATGAATTCAGACGTGTCGTATTGACAGGAACGTTCCCTTTGTCGAGGCAATTTATCGAGGCGGCTAATAAAAATGCCATAAGTTCGGCCCCGGGTAGCGGGGAAATCAAGCTGTCGCCGACAAATGGACACGACGCCGACGCGACAATTCGGAAACGAAAGAATACGAGAAGGACGTGGACGCGAGGCGTCGCGACGCTGCCGCTGGAAGGAAAAAGCAATGCAACAAGCGCGCTCGGACTGGGGAGAGAGACGGTTTTACGAGGCGACTAAACGGTTGTAATCTCGCGCTTCGCTTTCCTTTTCTTTTCATAGCCACTTCCGGCTCAACGCTTCCGCCCCACGCTTCTGCGACGCTTCCGACGCGACGCCCTGCCTGCTACAGGACATCCACGGGGGTTTTAATCTTCAATGATTTAAGCCTAATTTACTCGCCGATAGAGCCGTCGACAATGTCTCTTTTATTTAGGAGCCGCTTGAAACTCGGGACACTGCTCCTGAATGAGGACGCGATGTAAACTGTACAAATCTGTTACGAACAAGAATTTCTCCTTCATCTGTACAGACTGTTTCGTTTATATCGTCCACTTCAATGTATTGCGGAAACATAAAAATGTACCAGGAAAAAATCGTTTGCTTTAGAACTTTTTCCTTTGCGAAAATGTACTCCGCGGCTTCGTTCAGAAGTCATCAACGAAAAACACGGACCAATCAGAGCACGGCTATAGTGAGTGGATCGCGACAGATGGCGCTAAGCGTGGCGCTGGTATTGGCCGAGCCAGAACCTGTCCGCTGTACCCGCGCTATGATTGGTCTGTGTTTTTCATTAATATTTAACTCCGCAACAAAGCTGCGAAGAACATTTTAGCAAAAGGGAAAGTTACTTCAAATCTCAGGAATCATCCCTTTATTGTATAAGTACATTTTTGGATCACCGTGTTTAATGGTCCTATTGTAATAATATAATTAGAGGGTCGGATGATTATAATGGCTTGAAAAAAGGGGGCAGTTTTTAAACAAGGATCACAACTCTCCTATAACACTACTAATTCGTACCATATTACAAGAAACTTCGAATCAGTACTAATCAGATCAAAGACTTGTCTCCCCATTCTACCTTCCCCTTCTACGTTTCATTTCAATCGCGCATGTGTCACTACGCCACGCAACTAATCCGATACTGGCAGAGAGAGGGTAGCTTTTTCCCCTCAACTCGTGTCAATTCCCCTGATCTGGCGATTCTGGGAAACCGTGTCCAACGCCACTGTACCGAAAAACCGCGTGAGCAAACAAGTCCCAGTCCGTCTTCAGCTGATTTACCTTCTGGACCGAGGGTGGTATCCTCGAAAAGTCAGTACCTGGTGTGGAGTACTAATTGCAAGAGGCAGTCGTTCACCAGAAAGGGAGAGGAAGAGAGAGTCTCTTCCAAACACGTTGCGTCCGAACAAAGACCTGCACGTTCGATTAAATGTTGAGAGAGAGAGAGAGAGAGAGAGAGAGAGAGAGAGAGAGAGAGAGAGAGAGAGAGAGAGAGAGCGAGAGAGAGGGAGAGCGAGCAGCGTCGGACGATGGTTCAATTATTACCGGACGAAAGAAGACGAAGAAGAGGAGGGTGGGATGAGAAGTAAAAAGAAGATGTAGAAGACCGTCGAGCGTTAAGGGTTGCTGGGTGGCCAAGCGAGCTTGACGTTAGCCAAGGACTTTTGGCGAGCGTGGAGGCACACACACGCGTCACAATCCGTTTTCACGTCAGGTGGCTCGACATCGGCGAATTTTTATTGGAATGCTGCCAACGTTGGTCTGTCACTTCCCCTGTCCCAGAATCTATATATACGTCTCGGGGGTTGAAGTATGTAAGATGGAACGACGTATTTATTTACAGGGCGACGGAGAGAGGCAGGAAGATATTCGTAGTGCCGTAACTTGCCATACGGCTGCGGTAATGGCGATTTTATGTTGGGATGCCGAGTCGTTCTTGAGTCACCGCCACCAACACACCGACACCCAGCTCTGCCATTCGAACAACCCCCGACGCGACCGATAGCTACCACCTACATACTACCGTTCTCGCAAATCGGAGATACAGCAACAGCATTATACCCGCGCGCGCGCGCCAGGCCCGAATATATCGAGTCTCTCTCTCTCTCTCTCTCTCTCTCTCTCTCTCTCTCTCTCTTCCACATTAGCATCCCGAGACTCGTTTTATTGCTCCAGGGTCAATCAATAAGCAAATTACACACCCTCCAAAACTTCAACGTTACTTATACCGTGCGCCGAGACTGTTCCTTGATCTCCTGTCACGACAACGTAGATGAGGACAGCGAATAAACGATAGCGTATCGGTGAGATGATACTAATCCACCGATATAACCTCGATTGTTATTAGTTATTCATTTATAAAACTTCCAACAGTGTATTCCTGACGTTTTCCTGAATAAAACGAGTCCAAGAACGATACAATTCTGAAATGTGAAACTCGTTTCATCGACGATATAGTGGAACTTTTACTATCCGAACTGTTCCGGGCGTATTGAGCAACACTCGCATTTCGGTTTCCTGCAGTGCATTTTCCGGCTGTTTTAATATTTAATATTGAACCTACTGAACTCTCCAACAGCTACCAGTCATTGCATCGTCAAAATTACTGCAATTCCCACGTGAAATTTCATGCAAAATAAATGCGCAGACATTTATTTCTTTTCCGTTCCTTTCACATACAAAAGGAACTAGAGTGCCACATAGAAACTTTATTATACCATTTGTCTTTTACTAAACAAAATATTTTTATGCTGTTTAATCACCCGATAAAGTATCCCTGGAATTTCGAAAGTGACTAAATACTTTTTTCTATAAAAAGAATTACTAAAATTCGCATTTATTTTGACATTGTACTCCAGGATCCCGCCTGAACAATTGTAAGCAGATGAAGATAATACATTCTCAAATTCTATAATTGTTTTTTTCTATTTTGCATTTGATCTGCCAATTTGGTAACAACGATTACCTTACGAGTCGAATGACCGAAGTTCGTGAACCCCGGCAATGGGAAAGCCAGTAATCGCTCGGCAGTCGCACAGTGGTTCGAAACCGTGAAAACACGAACTAAATTCATAGCGTTGTTATGTTTACGTTATTTTTTATGAACAGGACATATATAGGGGTTTCTTGAGTCGTAAAATCTGATTTTCGAGTAATTTTTTTACTACGATAAATAAGAACAATTATAAACTATCTTTATACAGGGTAATCAAGGTTTTAAAGTGCCAAACTTTGTCAGTATATTCTATGGGCCTAAATAAGAAAAAAATGTTATATAAACATAGGTTGTTTAACGCTTTATTAAAAAGTGGCCTTTATACATGGAGAACTTTAAAGGAGAAAGTTTATTCTCATGCTCATTTGTATACATTATAAAAAAATTATTTTATGTTACATACCATCTCAGCCTTCAGTGTCTTACAATTATTTGTCGTTGTCAGTATCCCACCTGCTATGCTGCCAGTTTCACTATTTGTTGTATTGTCTAGTTCCATTGAAGTATCCGCGGATAAAACGATTAAATTCAACATATCTTGTTCCAATTCTTTTTTTCTGTTTTTTATGGGAAAATGAACTTAAATAAGGATCAGAACTTAATAGTAACCTATTAAATAAGTCTCTTTTCGTTGGTTTTCACTCATGAACATTTCCACGTATGGTGCTCCTTAAAATATCTAATGTCCTTGTTTTTTGCCTATTGTGCTTCATCAGACAATTGTATGATGGGTAATATTAATTCCTCAATAACGGTGGACCCGTGAAGAAGTATTTTCTGCACAGAAACAGGCATGTAATACCAGTTCTTCACATTACGCGACGCGCCGCAATTTTCGGCATAGTGACTGCACATATATTATTATAACTTTCGTAGTTGCTTAAAATTCTTGTTCAGTCACCTCAATAGGTTCTAACGAATACATCCGTGCAAGATTTATCGTTACCCGGCTTTAATTCCGTTCCGTAGGTCCAGTTGAATCTTAAAAAGCAGGAAATAAAAGGGATTCAGGAAAGGATATTGTTTAAGAGTTAAAATTATTGTTATTATTTTCATCTTTTGCATACGTGTAGCTAAAAGGCTGCTCTTTCACACAACACCAGTAGATTTAAACTATTTCCAATCAATCACAAAACGTAGTGAGGCCAAGTACGTCAACTTCAGTTGGACATATTCTTCTTTTTTCGCTCTTTTCAACGCTCTGGAAAAAAATTCTGAGTGACTTAAAGCCACCCGCATGCATGTCAAAACTTACTTCAGACATATAAGAATTTATAGTAAAATTTAAAAAAAATTTCGACAAAGTCGAAAATTCGACTTTAGTTCGCGTTTTCACGGTTTCGAACCACTGTGAGTCGGTTCTATAAGTGTCTATGAATCTCGTGTCGTATTGTCCGAATCAGGGGGGGGGAGAGAGAGGGAGGTGATGAAATTAAAATAAAAATATACGACTCGATTCCGAGCGAAAAATGTTTCCTTCCTTTCCTGAGCCAGCGAGCTCGGCGCTTCCCTCCGGAACAAACAGTGACACAAATACAACTTGTCCTAGTTCCGTGGCTCACCCTATATGTGCCACAATGCGGCCGCCTTTCCGTTTTCCATCGCTTTCTCTCCCTCTCCTCTCTCTCTCTCTCTCTCTTGCTTTTTCCGGCCGCGTATTACGCACTGAAAAACTTTTAGAGCGGCAACTCAGCTCATCTGTCCCGTCGTTTCGTTTTATCTCCGCTGGGAAAGAGAAAGAATGCATCGTCCATCATGGCCTCTCTCGATTATCCCACGGGAGGCATGTGCTCTCGCGGCATTCAGTATCCAGCTGAACCATACGCGACCACCCTTGCCCTTTTTCCTCTCTTCTATCTTCCTCGTATCCCCTGTTGCACCTTCTCCCTCTATCTATCTTTCTCTCTCTTTGTCTCTCCCTCTATCTCTCTCCCACGTTCGTACGCTCTCGCTCCGACTCCCCTTATCGTAAAGTTACGTGCAAATTAAGTAAAAGTACGCAAAGAGTCGGCGTCATTAATTATCCTAACCGGATAGATTAAAATAGTTTCCAGCGATAGAACCAAGGAAGTTTCGAGGAATTTTAGCATCGTAAAATGTTTCGAACGATCAAGAAGCAACACGCCCCTGTACACAGGTATGTACATCCCGCTTCACGGACAGCGATTAGAAACGTCTTTTCGACTGAAACGTTGCTCGGTATCGTTTTAGAAAGAACATTAGTTAATGTTCTTACAACAAACATTTAAGGGGATAGACTGGTTTCTAGGATTGCAAGGGTGCGGGTGCGCCTTCTCATTTCTCGATAACGCATGCGATGGGGTTTTCAGTAGTCAAAAGCGCTAGATAAAAGATCAATCTATCAAAAGTCCAATTTTTACGTTTACGAGGCGCAATTTACATTATTCGGCAGCATATAGCTGTCGCAGCTTTATGCTTCCGAAGAATTCAAATTATCTGCACCTGCACCACTCCAGCCACTGACAAAATTATTTTTCACATAATTTATTTCGACAATGCCGAGCCTGAGCAGTGTAGAGTAAAGTGCCTAAATATCTACCACTTTTTATTGGTCATTTTTTGATTTTTTCCGAATGCTCTTTTTCGTCCAAAAACTTACGAATTTGTCTTTCAACAAGACAATGACCCTAAGCACACTGCTAAGAAAACTAAAAAATTTTTTAAGGATTCCAATATTAAATTGCTTGAATGGCCGGCTTAGTGCCCTGATTTGAATCCTATCGAGAACTCATGGAGTTTACTGGACGCAAAAGTTCCATTGGACCAGCGAAATAATAAGGTCGATTTTTTCAAAAGGTTACAGTCTGAATATGAAAAAATTAGTAACGATTATATTGTAAAGTTAATACAAAGTATTGCTCGACGTCTGAAAGCAGTAATACATGCAAAAGGTGGCAATACCAAGTACTAATTTTGTTATGTGTTTCATTTATTACTCATTTCATTGAGTGTCCACTCATTTTTGTCTCCTGATAAGTAGCTGACATTTTCGTTATGGCACGACGTGTTTACACAAAGATGTAAATATGAACTTGAATTGTTCGTTAAATAATCTATACACTATAAGGATAAATACTATAATAAATAAAACTTGAGTTTATAACAGTCATGTTAATTTGACTAAACTTCATTTTTACCTATTTCCACTAACTGTCCATTTATTTTTGTCCCCAATTGTAGGTTCAAACATTTCAAAATCACTTACCTCCCTCGAAAAAGATACAATCGAAAATCTAACCACAAGAGTGTTCAACACGTGGAGACACAACTGGCGGAGGATCGATACTAAAATCTATAGAATGGTGCGATTGCACTGCACACTGTTGAGTAAACATGGTAAACTATTGTTTGAGGATTTTCTCACTAGAATGCAACCTCTCCTTTACAAGATATAAAGTAGTGCTATAATAGGCGACTATACCATATTTGGGCACTTCACCCTATATGTCCGTTCGAATGAGTACGACACTGAAACTAGTCGGGAATTCGGTAGGTCCGTGTGTAATGAAGAGCTATATTTCAAGGAGTTTGTCCGCGCTTCGCAACTCCAAAATGAAACGCAACCGGCCATTTGTCCCGACAACCTGCGTAACACGTGGAATCAGGGACAACCCCGGCCGTGAAAGTCTAAAGAGAACACGGGGGAGCATACCTATGAAAATGGAAAGCAGTTTCTCGATAAAGTAGGAACATCCATCCTGAAATACGAGTGGTTCGAGACTGCACCGGGTACACGTGGGTGTGGTCGCAATTTGTGTTCCCGAGCAGAAGTTTGCGTTTATTACATCGTGCCTCTTAGCAGCGGGGGGGATCGAGGCGAGACGACGGTAGGCGTCGCGACACCGAAGGCTTGTTATTACGTGACTGAAGCATGCCTGTTTATCCGAAGAATCGAGGGAGGACGAAGTATGCTCACTGAAAAATTCATTAACGTGCAAATTGAAAAGCGCCATTAGGCGTCTCTATCAAAGCAGGGGTTCGATCCTTTTCTTATCCATCCCCGGCGGTGGTGGAACACTCGCCGAACCCAAGGCTAACTCGGTGGGCGGATATTAAGAAGCTTGGAAATTTATTAGATTCTTTGGTGTCTTCGATAACGAGTAACGCCGGTTCACGGTATTAAAAAGAAAAATGATTGATCGAGGTCGACCGAGCCGATTCGATTCAAAGATTAACTCTTCGGAGCAGTGTACACCGAGTGCTGACTTAAATATTATCGACGAATCTACTTAGAAGAAGAGGTGGTAATGTTGCCCTCTTGTAATATTTGATACCACAACGAAGACATTTAGCGTCTACTGGATTTATATGAAGGACCTAGCCGGATTAAGGTAGTCAAGAATGCCCTTCAACCGATTTTCGAGAGAAGAAGAACCCTTTCTGCCAGGTTCCAACCCTATACCTCCCCTGTAGAGGTAGTTACGGGGAAAAAACTAAAAACCAGTTCTTACCCCATTTTTCCCATTCAATCGCATCTAAAAATTCTAAAAAACAACCTTACACATTCAGCATATCGAACCACATATTCGAGAATTCTTTTCAATTTTTTAGCTGCAAACTTAGGTTGCAGAACAAATTCGAAAATATATGGATTTCATACTGAAGCTTAAGAACGACCACCCTGGAAATTAATTGAACAATAAGATATTGTCGTCCACACTATCTCCAATTCTTTTCATATGTTTACCTAGGATACGTCATAGTTAAAAAGAAATAGAGACCAATTTTTTCGTCGTTACTTCTAAGAGAACCTAAATTATATTTGATTTTTCTCAATTCTTTGCAAAACCCCTACCGCAGACTTGAGAGCAAGAATAAGAATACAGTCCTGTGTGTGGGAAACAATCGAGCTCAGATCCGGGCATTATTAAATGGCAGGAAGCACGTGAACTATTAGCAGAACCCGGTAGACACTTGAACTGGTAATGATATTTCATGTACTTTCATCGTAAGCGTTCTCCGTTCTGTTCCTCGTTTTTTCATTCAATTTCGCCGGGGCGTTTGCCGTGCAAACCTAGCTGCCCCTCCCCCCCCCCCCCCCACTAACGTAAGTGCACAGCGACCCAGTTTCCAAACTGGCGAAGAATATATTTCGCAAAAGTTCTAGTGTCTCCTCCTCGTTATTACTTATTTTCCATTTTCCGAGCCTTTGTTCCGAACGTTTCTCTCGACCGTTGTCTCTCTATTTCGAATATAGTGTGGAGGAAGAACGAGAGGCAGTCGCGACGACTACGACAAGCTACGTGGAGAGCTAGGGAAGCACGAGTTGCCTAATTCAGTTCTTAGATAACGGGTTTCGTTTAATTATATCTGCGGATCTATAAGGGGGGTTGATGAAGAAGCGTGGCAGCACGATCGGTCGGTCTACTGTGCCCTAGAGACCACTGACTGGCTTTATAATGTACGATGCAATGTTTCAGTAGTGACTCAGCGACCAGCTGTCTGACAGTAGCTTATTAAGGTGCACACACCACCCTCGCTGATGTCATAAATACTTGATGCGGATACGTAGCCGACTACAATATATCCAACATGTACCTACGTGTGGCAACTGGAATAATATAATATATCTGATTTGATAATTGCCACCTCCTAATTAATCACACGGATAATATCGTGTCGAACCTTGACAACGTTATTCTAAATCTCCAAAGGGTTCTGTCCTTAGACCATATTATATCGGTATCCATAATTTTGGATTATCTTGTGACGTCATTTGTGGGCACCAGATCTATGAGTATACATATAGTATAATATGTTTTGGGTTAGGTTTAAGGTTCTGTCGCGAAAAATAAGATTTTAATTGATTGAATTTTCTTAAAATTGTTGTATAGGTTTTGCACTCCAAATTCACCCTTTCGCAAATCAATTTCGCCCATTAAGAATATTTAAAATTAATAATTTATTTATTTAGATTAAATTGTATATTTATAAAGACACACGTGAACGGTGTAATTACTGCGAGAGAAACTCAATACGTACATATGCACTTTCATTCTTAAAATTGATTAATCAGAAAATGGCTACAATGAAGGTTTTAATCAATTGGTAACTACCTATATTATTAAATTAAATTAATTATTTATTATTTAATTAATTAGTATTAAAGCAGTAAAAGATAAGAAAAATTTAAGAATATTGTAATGTTGTTTTTAATGCAACAAAATCATTAAGGGATGAAATCAATTTTCATTTTACTCTCCTGCTTCCCACAAATAAATAAAATTTTGAATTTCTTAACAATTAATTTACATTTGATTTGATTTTGCTTACAAGAACTTGCTTAAAAGTACCTACTTTATTTGTAAAAGGTTGAAATTGACTTGCACAAAGGTGAATTCGAAGTGCAAAACCTGTATGGAAACCGTGTTTTGGAGTATTGCGTTGCATGGATACACTGTTTTGAAGTATCGTGTTGTACGGAAACTGTGTTTTGGGGTATCCTGTTTTCCGAAAAAACCATGGACAACCAAACACGAGAATTGGCGATACTCGTCATAGAGCAATATCGAAGGTAGGCTGGTTAGAAATCAGAGGGAAGGGGACGATCAGGTCCTCGCTTGGAGGAATGGCTACAAGTGTACCGGCCAAGTGCACGTAACAGAAGGAAGGACGAAAATGGTCGGTCGAGAACCGTTGGATTTCTAAGCTTTACTCTTTGTGCCCTTCGCAGCAACATAACCGGTTTGTTTGAACTCTTGGATCTAAGCCAAATAGGAATTGGCTATTGACCAAACCAATGGTACCTAAATTACTGGTGCACCACACGACACGTTGTACGTGGATGTAGGCGCTTGGCCCTTGTTACGTGTCGTGTATTCGATTATCTACGCCGTGGTTTATTACGAGCTAATGTCGCGACAGCCGCGCATCTGCTGCGATCACTGCGATAATCATCGTTCTGGTATATCGTCCCGCATCGTCGCGGATTTCGAGAGTCTAATAAATTCTGCCTCGTTGATAGTCAGCTGCCCATCACTTCTATAATCCGTTACCGCAACTACTAGCCGCAGAACGCACCGCCTAGCGCTTCCAAACAACCGTGCACCTCCTACACCTCCGTTTGCCATTCGACGAACAATTAGAAATCATTATAATAATGTCTCAATGTACAGTGGCGGCCAAAATAATAGAGCCGGTCAACAAATTACGTTGAATAACAATAACATTCCATTACAGCGCGTATTGTTCGAACTAATAAGGTTTAATAACACCTTGTTGACGAAATAATAGCGTCTTGATTCACAATTTGAAACATACTGACCCATTTTCTGGATCCATCTTGACTCGACTATAGGTGGCTTTATTATTTTGGCCGCCACTGTATATGGTACAGTCCTCGACAAAATAATAAGACACCAAGCATATTTTTAAATTTCTTATATTTAAAGGTAGAAAATGTACACTCTGATGGAACCTTGCATATTGCATACTATTTCCAAAGTAAACATGTAAAATCTTAGGATTGTATCGCGTACCATAGCAAAATTAGAGAAAGATATGTAAACAGGGTCTGACATTGATTCGACAAAAGTATAAGACACTAACAGAAAAATATTTGATTAAGCAAATAAAAATACAAACTTAATACTTTGTGATACCTCCCTTGAATTGAATTACGACTAATAATCGCTTTCAAATAGTTTTATATAACATTCTGATTCGTTTTTGTTCTAAATGTGTCCAATTGTGATTTATACTTTCTTTTAGTTCATTTACGTTATTATATTGTCTACTATTTGTCCATTCGCGTAGACTCCTCTTGACAAATCTCCCCACACATTTTCTATAATATTTAAATCGGAAGAACAAGCGGGCCATTCGAAAATATTAATATTTTTTGAAGAAAAGAATTGTTTCACAGATTTTGCAGTATGGATTGCTGCATTATCCTATTGAAAAATATAGTCACCGCGCGTGATACGAGCTGCAGGCTCGTTTAACTGATCTGTTATTAGTTCAATATATTTATTACTATTCATCCGACCTGATAAAAAGTTAATTTCTGTTTTTCCATAGTAACCAATAGCGGCCTGTACCATAACACTGCCACCGCCCATTTGACGGCAACTTAAATGGAGTTCTTCCTTCCTGCAATCATGAAAGTATGTAGTAGGCCCAGCCGTAAAGGCCATCTAGATTGATTTTTTTCTCGAAACTAAAAATGACTTTTTTCCAGTTTTTCATCTACTGGACGTGTTCGCAAGCGAACTTTAGTCGTGCTGCTTTGTGTTTCACCATTAAGGGTGATCGTTGTTTTAATTTCTTCCGTTTAATGTGTTTGCTTGCTTGTAAAATGCGATGTACAATTCTTAAATTTGTTTTCACACCTTCTTCTCCGGCTATTTGTCTTGCTGCGTCCTTAAAATTCGAGGCAACACGCAAAATTGCACGTTTATCACGTTCGAAAGTAACGCTAGGTCTTCCACTTCCTTTCGTTTTTCCGAAAGCACTTGGATTTGTTAACACATTATATATCGCGCACCTACTTCTGTTTAATAATTTCGCAATTTTATTAATACTGTACTAATCCGAACGCAACACAACGATTCGATCGACCTCACTTTTATCTAACTGCTTTCCTCGACTCATTATTTATTTTTCGTTGTAATAAATGTACTTATACTGTAAGAAAATCACAAGATTCAACGTCTGAATACGTTCGCAGTAGAACACTTAATGGTAGAAGTCACATGAGTCTTATACTTTTGTCGAAGCAATGTCAGTCCGCGTTCACATATCTTTCTCTAATTTTGCTATGGTATGCGATATATCCTAAGATTTTGCGTGTTTACTTTGAAGATAGTATGTAGTATTCAGGATATAACTGAGTGTACACTTTCCGCCTTTAAATGAAATAAATTTAAAAATATGCTGGGTGTCTTATTATTTTGTCGAGGTCTGTATACAGTCGGGGACAAAAATAAGTGGGCAGTTAGTGGAAATAGGTAAAAATGAAGTTTAGTCGAATTAACATGACTGTTATAAACTTAAGTTTTATTTATTATATATCCTTATAGTGTATAGATTATTTGACGAATAATTGAAGTCATATTTACATCTTTGTATAAACACGCCGTGCCATAACGGAAATGTCAGCTATTTATCAGGGGACAAAAATAAGTGGACACTTGGTTATAATGTTATTGTGAGGCAAGAAATGTATACAAACACTAGCCACAGGTCACGCTTACATGCAGTGATCTACATCAATCTTATTAGTACCAATTCAGGCTTCGTACAAATAAGAACATTTATACAATAATTGCAGAATGCCAGAAACGAAAGTAATTTCATATCAAATTCGCCATTTAATTGTATCGGACAGCTGTAAGTAATTAAGTTACCGCGTAATAGCTCGGAAGTACAACGTATCTAGAAGTGCAGTAGGAAAAATTTATAAAAAGTATCTAGCGCATAAGACCGTGAAAAATTTAAGAGGTCGTGGACGCAAACGCTGTACCACCATACAAGAAGACCGTCGAATTTTTCGTACAAGTCGAAAAGATTCAACGATTGCAGCAAGAAGTATTGCAGAAATAGTGGAATTAAATGTTTCATCAAAAATAATAAAACGAACACTCCGCGAAGCTGGTTTAAGATGCTGCAAGGCTAGACGTAAGCCACATATTAATAAAAGAAATATGAGGCAACGTTTAGCGTTTGCAAAAAAATATGCGAATAAGCTACTAGTATTCTGGAAAAATATAATTTGGAGCGACGAAAGTAAATTTGAGTTGCGGCAATTAAAAAAGAAGCACAAAGTCTGGAGAGAAAAACATGAAGCGTATAAAAGACCATTTATTACACCGACAGTTAAATTTGCCGGTGGATCATTAATGGTGTGGGGGTGCTTCTCGCAAAACGGAATTGGTACGTTAGTACAAATTGACGGCATGATGAATGCAGATGATAAGTATATTAATACACTAAATGAAAATTTAGAAGAAGCAGTGGTAAAAACGGGTTGTGACGACGAATTTGTCTTTCAACAAGACAATGACCCTAAGCACACTGCTAAGAAAACTAAAAAATTTTTTGAGGATTCCAATATTAAATTGCTTAAATGGCCGGCCCAGAGCCCTGATTCGAATCCTATCGAGAACTTATGGAGTTTACTGGACGCAAAAGTTCCATTGGACCAGCGAAATAATAAGGTCGATTTTTTCAAAAGGTTACAGTCTGAATATGAAAAAATTAGTAACGATTATATTGTAAAGTTAATACAAAGTATTGCTCGACGTCTGGAAGCAGTAATACATGCAGAAGGAGGCAATATCAAGTACTAATTTTGTTATGTGTTTCATTTATTACGCATTTCATTGAGTGCCCACTCATTTTTGTCTCCTGATAAGTAGCTGACATTTTCGTTGTGGCACGGCGTGTTTACACAAAGATGTAAATATGAACTTGAATTGTTCGTTAAATAATCTATACACTATAAGGATATATAATAAATAAAACTTGAGTTTATGACAGGAATGTTAATTCGACTAAACTTCATTTTTACCTATTTCCACTAACTGTCCACTTATTTTTGTCCCCGACTGTATTACTTGAGAATACATTCAGTGTGACTTGACAGTCGTATTCCAGTGATAAATACATATGTAGACTGTGAATCTTCATGCATTTATGGCTCCGGAAAATTTCCAAAAAATGCTGGAATATAAAATGTCGATAGAACCGCGTTCTTCTCCTTCTTTATAAATAACAACTTACCCGGGGAGTTTTTAGCCCCGTCTTCCCTGCGCGTCGAGATGGAATGAATTTCGTTCCGATTACAAATGGTCCTTTGATCGGTTGTTTGCTTGACGAATTTGAACGGAGAAAGAAAGTTCGTATTAATAATAAAGTTCGTGCGCCGCGCCGCGCCGGGGGGAATGTGATTATCGCACCGGTACCGAAATTGTTTGACAGCGGGAAACATTAATCTGTCAAGTAATGAAAACTCCGGCGGGCAATCCGCGGGAAACGAATGAAAGCGGATAACATCGGCTGATTCATTCGATTTTCATCTTGGAGAAGGAAAAAGGGAATAGAACAGGAAAAGCAGGCGAGGAGAGATCGTTCGATTAAACTACCCAACCTCATTTCGCTCGAACGCACGAATGTCGTTAACGAATTTCGTTAACGACTCATGCGATCCTGTCGTCTCGCGAGATTGCTTCCTAGCCTACTTCAAGCTACGATCCGACCGATTTTCCAGCAAAACAGAGGTCGTGCTTCTCCACCAGACCCGGATCCCTAACATACTTTCTATACACGGCGACGGTCGAGTCTGTCTAAACCGTCGACGGATCCTATAAAAATTCGGATACACTCGCTCATTGTAAAACGAGATTGTTTATTCACCTACGCGATCGATTCTCGACCGGAACGGTTAAGTACCTGACCCCCCGCAGACAAGCACAAGTTCCTGTAGCCAGAAACCCGAAATTACTTGTGACCCGATCCAATATAACTTTGCTAGACTACTATTAGAAGCTCATTATTAATTGTTAATGCAGATCGATATGGCGCTTCGCACGGTGCTAATTCGTCGAATTGCTTTTTGCTTTCACAGCAATGCTGTATGTATGCGAACATTGTTAAATAAAACAACTTCGTCTGAAACTTTCACCAACATATTCCTGACGCATCACCGAACGAAACGAGTCCAGACACTCCAGACACGATGCTATTTCGATCATGTTCACTCGAGCGAGAGTGTGGTGGCACACTCACACACCGCTAGACACTGTATACATACGTACACGAGGTTGCAAGGGTCCGGCTTCTGACAAATCACGTCTCGCTAATGCACATTTGGGGCCCCTACGCAGTCACAATCGCTAGATAAAAGGTCAATCTAGCGGGATTGCATCCCAAGTAGGCTTACTTTTGCGTTTTCGAGACGTAATTTGCAGCTGAGCGCTGATGTCTGTTTCTCACATTCAGCAACCGCGAGTCTGTAACTCGCATGTGAACTGAATGTGAGAAACAGACATCAGCGCTCGAACCGGAAGTGTATCGTCACAGAACCCTCAAATTTGTATTTCTGTTCGACGATCGTCGCAAATTACGTCTCGAAAACGCAAAAGTAAGCCAACTTGGGAGCAAGCCCGCTAGATTGATCTTTTATCTAGCGATTGTGACTACGTAGGGGCCCCAAATGTGCATTAGCGAGACGTGATTTGTCAGAAGCCGGACCCTTGCAACCTCGTGTACGTATACAGTGTCTAGCGGTGTGTGAGGGTGCCACCACACTCTCGCTCGAGCTAGTCTACACCCTTAATTCACGATATAACGGAACCTCGATTATCCGAACTAATCATATGTTCTAGATTCAATCTTCTCTGATTTAAATAGTAGATCGTGTTGAGTGTGTAACGCTTTCGACCGAACTGGACTATAAATGTTATGATTACATTGATTCGGATAATCGAGGTTTTACTATATCGTGGATTGAACGAGTAAGCTTGATCCAAACTGTGTCATGTTTGGGCTCGTTTTAATCGGAAAGATGCCGGAAATATGTAAGGAGAAAGTGGAGATTGCCGTGTTACATATAGCGAACGAAAAAATCGGGAATGCCATGATTACAGTCTGGTATAAAGATCTTCCCCAGCCGAGGGAGTGCAGAAGCATTTACCTTGATCAAAAATCGACGACAAGTTGGCAACAGAGCCGTACTAATACAGCATGGTAAGCCACCGTAAGCCATCGTTGATATTCCGTGGTACTGACTTATATCGATCGCGGCCGAAGGATGTGACGGAGAAGCTGACTAGTGAATAGGTAAAGTCATGGAGATGTCGACAAATCTGGAGATAAATGGAGAGAAAGCTGTCGGAAGAAGGTAACGACGAACGAAGAAGGGAAAACGTCTCTGTAAGAAAAATAGAACCGTCGTCGTTCGTCGCCGTCGTCGCCGTCGTCGCCGGGGACGACGAATTCCCTTGAGCTGAAGGAACAACGGCAGCTCTCCTTCTACGGCGCGCCGCCTCCTTTGTATATTCGAAGGATTTCCACTAATGAAATAATTAAAATTACAAAGCCCTATGTGACGGGGACGAAGACAAGAAAAGGAACAGCACGGACTATTGTAGCTAGGAACCTCCTGGCGCGGCGCACAGCTCCATTTACCCTTCCTACCGGGGTTCTTTTTTCCGCCACGAATCCCTGGACAAGTTAACGAAAATCGATAACTATACCCCCTCCGGCGACTTTGGAAAATATCAATTTAGGTCTTCGATAAGCACCGGAAACCGAAGGAAGTGACGCACGATTCACAAACACGAAAATTTGAAAGACACGGACATCAGGTTCAGATAACAGATGTTCCACTAAATCGTGGATTAAACGAGTAAACGCGCTCTGAATTGTATCGTGCTTGGACTCATTTCAGTCAGGAAAAGGTGGCGAAGTTATTATTAATAATTTAATTGAATTCCTTTTTTATATTGGGAGTACAAATTAGTTTGGTCCGTTTTTTCGTGGTCAAAATGCATTTATTTCAGAACAAAATGAATGAACAGATTAATCAAAGTATTGTCCATCGCTGGCTACTACTGTTTCCCACCTCTCAGGCAATTTTCGAATTCCATCTCGAAAAAATGTCTCGTCTTTTGAGGCGATCCAAGTTAGGAGCCAATTCTCGATTTCTGCATCCGTCGGAACAACCAGTAACCCGAAGGAGCAATGTCCGGCGAATACAGCGGGTGCGGTAAAATATCCCACTTGAGCGTTCCCAAATATTTTTTGATGACTTTTGCGACATGAGGCCGAGAGTTATCATGCAGAAGAATAACTTTGTCATGTCCTTGCTCGTATTCCGGCCGTTTTTATCGTAATGAACGGCCCAAACGAATCAATTGTAGCCTATACCGATGGTAACTCCTAATGATTCTGCAAGCTCCTCTTGCGTTTGACTCGAATTTTTTGGCTGTCTAGAGCGAGGCTTGTCTTCAACTCTGAAATCACCATTCTTGAAACGTCAAAACCATTCCCTACATGATTTATCAGTTGGAGCATTGTCACCATAAACTTCTACAAGCATTCGATGCGCTTCAGCTGCACTTTTTTTCCAATTAAAGCAGAAAACTAAAACCTCCCGCAAATGCTACTTACCAGGTATGTAAATATGAAACCGGAATTTTTGTATAGAAAATACACGTTTATTGTATGACAATGATACAAAATATTTTATTCGAAGTATTGCCCATCGGTAGCTACACATTCTTCCCATCTCTCTGACAATTTGTGGATGCCACGCCAAAAAAACTGTTCCCCTTTTGAGGCAAACCAGTCATCGAGCCATTTTCGTACATTTTCGTAAGATGTGAAGCGCAACTCAGCAAGTGCGTGTCCCATCGATGCAAATAAGTAATAAATCGGATGGAGCCAAGTCTGGTGAGTAAGCCGCATGCGAAAGTATTTCCCAACTAAACGCCTCAATCGTTTCCTTTACCGGTTTTGCTGTGTGTGATGGTGCATTATCATAAAGCAAAATCACATTGTGTTGCCTTTTTTGATATTCCGGTCGTTTTTCACGCAAAGCTTGATTGAAATCGATCATTTGTTGTTGGTAGCGTTCAGTATTAACGGTTTCGCCAGGTTTTAGCAGCTCATAATAGATCACACCCTTCTGATCCCACCGAACACAGAGCATTGTCTTCCATCCATAGCGATTTGGCCTTGCAGTCGATGTCGATGGTTCGATTGAAAATATATCCACTTCTCATCGCGTCACAATTCGATGGAGAAACGACTTTCTTTTGTACCTGGCGTGCAGCATTTCACAAGTGGTTTTTCGGTTTTCCTGCTGTCTTTCATTCAGTTCATGTGGAACCCATTTTCCCATCTTCTGAATCTTTCCCATAGCTTTCAAACGTACGGAGACGGCTTCTCGTGTCACATTTAATTGATCCGCGAGTTGTTGTTTGAGCGTAATCCTCATCCAACAATGCTTGCAGATCGCTGTGTTCAAACTTTTTCGGTGGTCTTCCACACGTTCTTCGTTTGTCTCATCAAAATCGCCATTTTTGAATTTTTTAAACCACTCAAAGCATTCGATGCGATTCTGCAGCAGTTTTCTTCAAATGGAAACAGAAAATCAATGCTGTCCGTATATCGTAGTTTCCAGGCACAAAATTCGACATGTTCAACGTTATTAAAAACTATGCTGTTGTATGAAACTTGTATGGTTGTGAGTTGAAAATCTTTACCAGATGTCAAAACAAGAAAATGGCATCAATGACGCGGTTTGACGGTAACCACATTGACAGCTGGAGCCACCTATGGGCGAATTCCGGTTTCATATTTACATACCTGGTAGTTAACATATTCAACACAGAAAAAACCAAAAGTTTTGTATGAAACTCAAAGCGATATAAACTGAATATTATTGGTAGATGTCTAACCTCTCTGAAACCACCGAAATCAGCTGTCACTGTGAAACATTCATAACAGTCCCGTCTTCAGAGAGGGGGTACATTTTTGCGACTCCCCTCATCGGGTCACACTGCATCAGAGCCATCTTTTGAAAACGGACCGAACTAATTTGTACTCCCAATAATTTTTTATAAAAGTATAAGTGATCAAGGGGCACTATTTGTGCACGAGTAACATTTCAGCATAGAATTTATCATATATGGTATGCAAATAAAATTCATTTCGACATGAATTGTTTAGAGATAAAAAATGAAATAGACTGACTAAAAAACCCGTTATACTGAAACGATGAATAGAACAAATTTAATTCGAATGTAAAGCAAAATTAAAATTACGTGAATCTGTCTATGTGTTATTTTTCGTCGTTGCGTTCGTGATTTCGTATCATTTTCGTCCCCGACCATTCTCCCAAATAAATACGTGATCCATACCCGTTATCTTTGTCATGATCTCGGTGCTCGGTGTTGTTCTTCTATTCTTTTCCTCTTGGTTTCGTTTAACCGCTCGATCCCGACTCACTCCGTCTTTTGACCCGTCGTTCTCGTCTCTTTTTGTCCTCGTCCCTTTTGGTTACCTACCATTACTACGTAGCTATCATCTCAGCTGTTCCGTAAACGCACTGTTTGCATCTCGTTACCGGGATATTTGTTTATGATTTGATACCGTGTTCCTAGGTCATGGCAAATAGTATAGGAGGTTCGAAACATGGGGCCAGCGCTACTTGATTTCCCAGACAGAGATCGGTCCAATGTTTCGCGATGTCCGTTTTTTTCTTATTTTTCATTTCGCGGAACATGCATGCATGCACGTACAATGGTGGACGAAAGAAATTGTGAATAACAATTTCTTCGACTTTTCCGGCAGGTTACATATATCGAAACATTACCGTAGTTTGGATCATAGAGGTTCTATTCTATCGCGGATTAAACGGGGAAATATGATCCAAATTATATTGTGTTTGAGATCGTCTTAATCGGAAAACTGTCACGAATGTGCTAGCAAATGGTCGATAAAAAAATCGGTCGAAATATTTGTCGTATTTCGTAAAATGACTAACAACGTATCGGATGAATGTGTTAAAACTGGTTGCTGCTTCAGTAATGCGTGCATAACCTTGTTTATTGTTTAATAACAGTATTTGTCTTTACAATTTGTTAAATGTGAAAAAAATTGCGAACAAATATCCTCTTATTTTCTCATATTTTTTTTCAAGCTTTCAATCAATTTATATAATAATTTCACGACTCGATCTCTCTTCCACAGTCTGTATTTACTAATCCGCCGTCGTTCTTAAACAAACACGAATCACGAACTGTTATTACACACTGCATTAACTGAATTTCCCGTTCAATACTCGTCATTCAATAGGTCATGCGACAGAGAAGCGTAGATTTTTTTGCGTGTGCCATCACTATGTGCCGCTCCTGTACGACAATATTTACGTTTGCATTTGCAGAATTTCGCCGAAATGAATATTGTGGACGATATTCAGCACGTTATACAAACAAGCATACCCGGAGTTAGTAAAAACATAAAATACGCATTTCTGCCAGCTTTTATCGTATTCGTGTTAGCTCATTCTTAGACCATTACAAGAAAACTATTGTTTAATAACTGGTCCTCTATAACTGGAGACAAATCGAAACAATGTACCATACTTATATTCTCTTTCTATCGGAGAATGTACAAAGAAAAATCTTTCAGAATTTTGGACTCGATACAGCCATATTTTACGTGTGAAACAAAGAAATGAAGTGCATAACGAAGATGCATAGAGGACAATCGGCTGAAGCTCGAATCCAGGTTGGGGGGAGGGGGGCGTAAATACAAGAGCCACGCTAGAGACTGGTGCGGATATCGCATACTTATTGCATCCGTCTACCTGTACACGCGCACCTGGCCGCACGTATACACGTATAGACAGACAGGTATGCATGCATGAATGTCGGTTGCATATTTTCGGCAGTGCAACGCAATATCAACGTACCACAAACCACGCATGCGATACACACGCACACTGTGTATACCACACCATGAAATCGGATATTACATGTTCATCGAGGAAGGGTATATTCGTGTTATTCTCTCTCGCACACATGCGCGCGCGCGCGTTACATTTACCTATTGCGAACTCATGCATCACGTATTCCCCAGCTACCCTCATATCAGGTGTAACCCCCACATACATGCATACCCGGCCCCGGATGCAATTCGTGATTTATACAGGGAATATTAACAAATTCTTCAATGCCCGAAATTGATTCGCAAAAGCGGTCGGGATAATGAACCGTCACAATAAAGAGAACCCGAAAAACTTCCGAACGAAATAAACGCTCGAATATGATTCGAGGAGAGTGATTACTCGAACAAATTCATCCCCCAATTCCGGAGAAGCATACTTCCAGAAACGAACTTCCCCTAAGGAAACAAAATAACTTCAGTCCGAAACATTTTTTTCTCCTCCAGCTTGAGAAGCCGGGGATTTATTCAAACGGACTGTTTTAACTGGCTCGCTTTGTGTAATACGTACGGGGAAATTGTGGATTGGATACAACGAACCCGTCGTGTGACCTCTTTGCTCCGCGGACTTGAATCGCTTTAATTCCCTGCGAAAGCGTTCCGATTCGATCGCTTAGGGTCGTACGATTTTGGTAAGATTTCTATAAACGATAAACGTAATTCTCTTTCGAAAACTCGACGATTCTCAACAATTATTTTACCATATGCATCAAGGCCAACATTGTAAAAACATCATTTAGATAGAAACGATTACTCATTGATCAAATCCTATGTCACAATAACTTTCTTTCGCGACTAGAGACCATTACTCATTAACCAAGTCCTACATAACAATAAATTCATGTACAATTAAAGACCCTTACACATTCATCAAGTCCGGCATCGCAATAACTTGTCTTGCATCAGAATAATTGACGATGGAGACGATTACTCATTGATCAAGTCCTACATCACAATCACCTGATTTGGCTAAAGACAATTACTCATTAATGATATAATATTCGGTATAATCGTTGTAAATTTCACGTTACTCTCCGACTATAATATCTGTAGGCCCAACGTTGGGTATTCGTCGGCAAATTTACATAATTGTTCGTCGTTGGCCCTACGTTGGGATCTGTCGGCAAACTACTAACCATTCCCCAACAAAGTCCCAACCGTTGGCCACCGTAGGCCAGCCGTGGCCAACCGCAGATGCTACTAGGGTAATGAAGTCTTAAATCGCAATAAAATCATTTAGCTAAATACAAGTCCCATATCACAATAACTTCATTAAACTAAAAACTCATTGATCAAGTCCCACATCACAATGTCTTCATTTGGGTGAAGACAATTACTCGAAATGTTATCCTCCAGTTATTCTCCAGTTACACAGCAGCCTTATTCGAACGATCGATCGTTCCACATAATCAAAGTGCACGCAGGGGTAACAATGTGCCCCTAGAAAAGCCTGTAATAAGCATAAGCGGCGTTGGAGCCAGCATGCATCGGTGCCGGGGAGCACCGAACCGAAAAACTGGACCGAAGCGAAGTTCCCGGCCAGACGTGTTTGCGAATAAAACGTAGAGAATCGACTAATGGCTATATGTGTATAATATATGCGGAATACTACTCTAACTGCAGGGACCGGCAGACGTCAGAAACAACCTCGTGCTAGCGAAAATAATGGGAGCGGGAAACGAGCGAGTGCTCAAGAACACTGGCGCAAGTACCAGAGAGATGCGGCTGAGCGATTACGGCGTGAACCGTTTCTCTTAGCTTAGGCTCTCGAAGATCTATTCACAAACCTGGGAATTCCGATCATTTTTCTCCACCCCCCCCCCCCTCCCCCTCCACGTCTATCCCAACCCATCTGTGAAAATCACAGCACCGTAAAAAGGGTCGCTGTCTAAACACTGAGGACGCCTTTCATTCGACCGAAACGCTCGGATTCATCGCAACATGCCAGTCGACGAATTTAGACTAATTATTTATTATTTGCAACTTTGTCCTGCCTAACTATTTTTATTCGAACATTTATTCTAGACCTTCTCCTGTACCGTTGAGTGCTGATAAGAAGCTCCCCGGGGGGCACAGAGGCAAGAGGGGTCTATCGTTCTGCATAGCAGTAGTAGCGTGTGTGTGACCGCTTCGGCCAATAGAAGGCGCACCCCTTCTAAGCCAACCAATCGGGTGTGCATTCTTGCCCTACGTCACCGCATTCCTGCCAGGGAGCTTCTTGTCAGCACTGAACAGTACTTAGTCTTTGACAATATTGTGATGATGTCTTTAAGCCCTTTACAGCTCTGTGTAGCTTTGAAGGCACACAATGGTATTATACACGTACATCTTCAATTATGCGTATTCATTCGATTCATCACTTTTCTCAACATTCACATTTTCTAAAATATTGGGTTGTAAAGAAAGTTCGTAGCGTTATTGAAGCAAGACTTTAAGGCAAAATATTTAGTCTTGTACATAATGTTATTCTACAATATATTGGGTTGGCAAGAAAGTAATTTCGGTATTTTAAGGTGAACTAGAGCCGAATTTTTTAATTCAAGCAATGAACTTTAATGAATAAGATATTTTCCCTTTTGTTCGATGATCTTTTGCAAAAAGAAATATATAAGGATATATTTGATTAATTAAAGTTCATCGTTTGAATAAAGAAATTCGGTTTTATTTCATCTTAAAATACCGAAATTACTTTCTTGTCAACCCCATATTTGCCACTTTGCTCTATTACTTTTTGCCATTTACATGGTAGCTCAAAGATTCCATTTTTCCAGAAAATGGCCTCTTTCTGGGAGATAAACTGGTCCACGTGGTCTTTGCAAGCTTCTAAGGAGGTGAATTTTTTTCTATTCAGAAAATTTTGCAGGGATCGGAATAAGTGAAAGTTTGATGGTGCCAGATCATGCGAATATGGTGAGTGAGAAAGGACATCCCCACCCCAAGCTGGAGTAACTTCTGTTTGGTTTGTATGGAGACGTGCGGTCTGGCGTTGTCGTGCTGGAACACGACCCCCCTTCGTTTCGCTACTTCCGGTCGTTTTTTCAAATCCGAGGGTCTTCAAACGGTTCGCAACAGTTGTGTAGGATATGTGGGCAGTATCTGCGATGTCCCGTGTCGATTCCGAGTAGAATTTATGGTTGGCGTTTTGTTGGGCCTCCGTTAGCGGTATCCGTTGGGCAGCCGTTGGAAATGTCGCTCTTTTTTGCAGTTGGGCCAACAGTCAGGGCCAACGTTGGGCTAACGATCACACCCAACCTAGAGCCAACGTTGCTACAAGACGAACCCACAGAGCCCACATTCTGATTTTCTCTTTTTATGGTATATCATAAATAATATACATATTAAAAATGTATTTTCACGGTAAAATTTTGGGAAAAAAGAAAAAAACTAAAATAATAACCTTCCCGCGTTGGACTTGAACGCGGACCCGCTTTCGTAGTAAGTACATGCCCTATCGCTGAACCTACAGATGATTCTTGTTCATAGAAGCTATGATTAGGGCTACTAGATACGTCAACAAATTAAAATTAAAGTATCTAAAAAAGGAAGACCCATTTTGAAGAAATCCAGAAGGATCTTTTTATACTACATGAACACCCCTCTTGCCTTTCCCTTGGAAAATGGAAAAATTAAAGAAATGAAAAAATTCCAAGGCTGCTCACAATAAAACTTTAGTGGATCAACAACCATCGCGCAAAAATTACAAATTTTAAGTATATTTAGAAATACGAAAAAAAATCAATTTGGAATATAACTTGATTTGGGTTGCAGCAACACTACTGGCGTCTGTTTGACGATATATGTATATTTAAATGTTGGAAGATTTTCGTTGGGCCAATAATGTAGTATAACCGTTGTAAATCTCACGTTACTTAACCGACTATAATATCTGTAGGCCCAACGTTGGGTATTCGTCGGCAAATTTACATAATTTTTCGTCGTTGGCCCTACGTTGGGGATCTGTCGGCAAACTACTAACCATTCCCCAACAAAGTCCCAACCGTTGGCCACCGTTGGCCAGCCGTGGCCAACCGTAAATGCTACTAGGGGGTACACGCTTTGGGCGCCACCTACTGAAAAACGCTACGAACTTTCTTTACCACCCAATATAATAAATTTAACAATAAATTACTCGTTAAAAATGAGAATATCTATGCTATTTCTACGTCATTTTATATGTTTCTTCAAAATCGGAACTTATACTTCTAACCCCGATCTCCCCTATATGGGGGTGTAAGTAAATCGTACTATTTGGAAACCGTGTTAAAAGAATATCGCATTATTAGAATACCGTCGCAATTTGTCGCACCGTGTTGTACCAAAACCGTGTTTTCGGAATGTCGTGTTATAAGGGGGGTTGGCTATACCTAGCTCGTCGCAACAGCTCACGAAGGGCAGCTTAGAATGCCAAACATAGCAAAACTTGGATCCGGCGCGGTGTTCAGGGTCGTTCAGGACGATGTCGCCATTTGACTATGACATCAAACAGGTGGCATAACATCACGGTAGAGTAACGACGCGACGCCAGGTATTAGGTATAGTATACCTCGAACTAGTATCGTCGTCTATACATTCCCACGCGCTGTTACACGGTGTTACACGATCATCTCTTTTCGCTTGTAAGGATATACTTCTGTAATTCTGTAATCGTGCACATAATCTATCTATCTATTTACATATACATATGTATTTCTATGTACACATACGCGTACACACGCATACGTGTACGTATCCGGACGACACAGACGTACTACAATTTATCGCATTAACTTCCGTTGACGCCAAGTTTCCAACACGTGCTCACCGGTTCCTTTCCAATCTTCTTTATTCGACGGAAGTCTCAAGAGTTAGAAACTGCCAGCACGCGGTGCTGTCCACCATGTGGTCAATAGCGAACAGATGCCGGTGAGGAAATGGAACAAAGTTTCCGGGAGGGGGGAGACAAAAGCGCCAGGAATCCTGACCCCTCCCCCCCAGTATTTATTTAGAGTCGTTCGACGCCCGTACACTTTTCATTTCGTTAATACCAAGAAGATTAATTAAAGAATTTCCTCTCCGTCTCTCTCTCTCTCTCTCTCTCTCTCTCTCTCTCTCTCTGTCTCCTACATTTCTCTTTTTTTCGTCTTCCCTTCTTCTACGCCCTTACTTTGAAACCGAATATTCCACGAGAGAGAGAGAGAGAGGGGGGTGGGAGTGGGAGAGGGAGGGAGAGGTAGAGGCACGCTCTCCAAGCCCCAAATTGCTCCTTCTTCGTAACTGCTGTCCTAAAAACCGAGTTTTAGGTCACGTGATTTAACTACCCTTCTCGTTTTGCCAACTATAAGTTGAAAACTGGTGAAACGTTCGCGGTCCGAGTTCAGATTTCTTTCACTCAGTTTTTCGAGAGATCTGACCGCGTACTGGGTGTGTCTTAAACGGTGAACGATTGAGCCTTCTCACTGAAACCGTGACCGTGAAACTTGGATATGTGGGACAATATTACAATTGAAGTGTACATTCCATCGATAGCTGTAGCTTTTACGAAGCATTTTCCTGATTAACACTAAACCTACCATCACCGCACCGGTCAAATCACCGGTTCCAGATTTTTTATTTTACTATTATTGAAATAATAAAACTGATTTCATAAGACATGATTGTATAGATATCTTTAATACAGCACGTATTACAATACAAGCCGCACAAAGTTTAAATAAAATCAATTTTGTCATTCATATAAGGGATTATGTACCAATCACTTCTAAGGCCCGGTGGGTTTAGTGTTAGAATGAGCCCAAACACGACACAATTCGAAGCATGTTTGCTAGTTTAATTCACTATTCTGTAGAACTTCTATTATCCGGGCCGACGAATTTTCTCCATTATCAGAATACGCGTTCCACATGTAAATAATTGAATCTCTTTTGAGGGACGTATACAGGGTGGTCCATTTATCTTGAGACAGTCAATTATTACGGAAACCAGCAAGAATATGAAAAAATGTTTTATATAAAATATTCTTCATATGAAGGGCCACATTTAAAAGCGCTATGCACATTTTTCCATAATGGCCCTTTAAGGGTCAGATGAAGGGCAACTTTATTTTTTCAAATGGAAACCCATATTTTTTTATTTCATATTCTTATTCTACATCGAAAAGTAATACTATTTCGCATAAAACATTTTTTCCTAGCGTGCACGATTTTATTAAACAGATTGTGGTGAATATCCCAATATTTGTAATCACAAAAAATACTGAGTTTGATCTGAAGTCATAAAAATCTAGTAAGCGGTAACAGGAATCTTTGGGGATACATAAAAAACAAAGTTTATCAAGATGTCCTCACAACCCGCGAAAATATGCGAGAACGCATACGTGATGTGTGCGATTCAATTCCAATTGAAATGGTTGTGCGCGCACATGAGACTCCTTTAGAAGAAGGATTGAAAAATGTGTCGATATGGAAGGACATCATTTTGAACATTTGTTACATTAATTGCTCACAATTTTCTGTATTTTTTGTTGCGATTAATAAATTATCTGATAAAGTACGTACTTCTTATTGCCGCCTACTAGATGAAGATTCACAATACATGTTGTATGCCGTTATGCAGGCTTTGCAACATTTATCATGGTATCGTTAAAAAATGGTAAGTTCAGGAAAAAAATGTTTTATACGAAATATTATTATTTTTCGATGTAGAATAAGAATATAAAAATGTGCCCCTTCATATGAAGTATATTTTATATAAAACATTTTTTCATATTCCTGTTGGTTTCTGTAATAATTGACTATCTCAAGATAAATGGACCACCCTGTATGTACTACAAGTGCAAGAATCAGCTGAAACTTAACAGTTCGGATAATCGAGGTTCTACTATACCGCGAATTAAACGTTTAGTATCATTTTAATCAGAAAAATGTCGCGAATATGTCAGTAAAAGGTCCTAAAAGAATCCTCAGAAACAAGAATGCTTTATCTTTTTTTACGTTCGTAGCTAGGCGTAAGAGATCAGAAGAAGGTGCCAGTACACGATGTAAACGACATTCCGGTCCCAAATTTTTCACATTTATCAAGACATTGTTGTGTATAAACAATCCTCGAACATAATAATAAATCATTAACCTTCTAATATTTCGTTTTGTTCAACTCTTTTTGAAATATTCACAGGCTCCCTACTTTCTTCGATCAGAAGGGTGGACACTGCTCGCTAAAACAACGTTTCGCCAATCCCCGTAACCAATCGGTCACTGTCCAGACGCACAACGACCCCTAAACCACCATTATTATCGCCATTATCGTCGAACCCTTTCACCGAGTAGCCATCGGAGCAAACCATCTACATATATGTATCTATAATAAACTAATCGGTTTCAGTCGTGGGGGTCAGCAGCAGCAGCAGCAACGCCGATATTTCGACAACCGGCGCGGTGCGGCGGAAAACAAAAACGAAAGACAGAGGGAATCTATTATATACCGATCGGTTTTTCAAGCAAAATTTACGTTCCACTCGATAACCATGCTCTGTGTTTCCGAGGCCTGAAAAAGGCAGGTAGCGAGCCGGCCCATTAAATCTGGATGCTTTCATTTTACCGGAGCAGAGAGAAGAGCAGACAGGGATGGTATATCCAAAGACGACAAGACAAGGTCTTCCCAAAGACGGAAAAAGGAGGAAGAAGATCGGAAGGAGGCGTAACCTCCTGTCTCTCCTTTACCCGAAGCTGTAACCGACCCACTTAATGCCAGCCGCGTCTACGATGGAGAGATTCGCTAAGAAAGAAGCTCCAACGAGCGTGACTAATGCGGGGTTATACATATACGTTTCTCTGGATAGATACGAAAAAACCCAAGGCAAGGTAAAAGGGAGCAACCGGTTCGTTCTAGACCCTGACGAGGTACATCGGCTTCTCTCTCTCTCTCTCTCTCTCTCTCTCTCTCTCTCTCTCTCTCTCCTCTTCCCTCTTCAGGTTTGCAAACGGGAAACGTATTCAGAAGGCAAAAGCGCCCAGCGACGGAGGAACCCGTTGTATCCGCTAACAAATACGACGTATTCCTCTTCACCGCCCTCCTAGAAAGAAAAAGTCGGACCTAGACCGAGGAAAAACCTGGATATGGAACGGATAGAGACAAAGAAACAAACGGTAACAGAATGGATGAAAGCAAGAGAGAAGAAAAACCGTGGGAGAGACTGCATAGACGCAACCGGCTTGACAAGTGGCGAACGTATTTATTTAGAACTATCAAAGCACTTTGCCAGTCCGATTTGCCACCTGCTGACCCACCGAGACAAATCTTAAACACGGTGGAGAGTATGGTTTGTTGCTCCTTCCGGATCTGATGACTAAATGGTCGCTAATTGCTAGAGACCATAGTTGTCGTGTAATTTGCTGTTATTCTCTATGAAAACCCCGTGTAATAATGCTAGCAACATTTTCTGATATTTTTTATTGTAAAGCTAGACTGTTTAAACCCTGAAGGGGCCGGATCTAAGTAGACTAAGTGGTCGCTAAACTACTAAAGGTCATAATTGTCGAGCAAATTGCTATTCTCTATGATAACCCCCTGTGCAATTATGCTAGGGACATTTTCTGGTATTTTTTATTGTAAATCTAGACTGTTTGAACCCTGCAGGGGTGGCTTGAATCAACCGCGTGAACTTGAAAATGTAATGGTGGCGTCATCTATGGTGGCTAGTTCTGGAACTAATTTTCCCTATCCTTACCATATGTGAGACAAAGATGAAGATACTTTGTGACAATGACAGACAGAGACGAACTCACTTGCCACCTACTTTTTAGACTGTCTTCTAATTCCCTGATATGTACGCGCAAAACATGATGAGCATTTTCGATATGAAGAATTTTCGAATTAACTAATAACCTGCTTCCCGTCAACAGGTTAGAAATATTTGCGATCAGAGAATGGGTGGACCTTCGACTACATTCTCATTGCATTTTTAATCAAATTTTCGACGCGATCGAATTGTTATTTCGGATTATTAACAATTATATGAAGTTGTGTCCGAAAATATCAGTAATTAGGCAATTGTTATGCAAAACAATAATTCTCCGATTGTGCGCAAGGGTAATTTATGATAACACTGTCCAACAGCCAAAAATCCTCGCGATTCTCATTATGCGATTCTTATAGAGTTTTTCGCGCTGATTCCGAATCTGGCCTTAATTTTTCTCCTGGACGCATAGTTTTTGAGAAATTTGGGTTTGAAAAAAAACATATTTTTCGACTTTGAACAAAGATTGTGATGTTATTATAAAAGATATTGTATTGTTCTTTACATAAAAAGATTCTCTAGACTTCCCGAATCCAATGATGTGCAATAGTAATACATTATGATTGTTTAAACATGTTTAAAGACGGAGAGACACCACTTTCGCACCAATTTTTGAGGATATTTTTGAATTTATCTCAAAAAATAAGGGTCCAGCGGAAAATCGAACTATACCACGCGATAGAGCAGACTTTTATCTTGAAAAACCCCCCTTGGAAGTTTGCAGCACCGACGTTTTTACCGAACCAGAAAGCAAAATATCTTCGCCCGACATGCGTTGACGCCAGTGGCGCTCGGGACGGGATACAGCGCGCGACGGGATACGGAGCGGCGAACGACCGTTCTAGTGGTGAGCGCCACTGGCCGCAACTCATGTCGGGCGAAGATATTTTGCTTTCTGGTTCGGTAAAAACGTCGATTTCGCAAAAACTTCAAGGGGGGGTTTCTCAAGATAAAAGTCTGCTCTATCGCGTGGTATAGTTCGATTTTCCGCTGGACCCTTATTTTTTTAGATAAATTCAAAAATATCGTAAAAAATTGGTGCGAAAGTGGTGTCTCTCCGTCTTTAATGATTGTTTAAACATGTTTAAACAATCATAATGCATTAATATTATATATCACTGTATTCGGGAAAGTCTAAGGAATCTTTTGCTGTAAAGAACAATTCAATATCTTTTATAATAACATCACAATATTTGTTCAAAGTTGAAAAATATGTCTTTTTTTAAAACTCCATTTTCTCAAAATCTGTACGTATAGGAGAAAAATTAAGGCCAGATTCGGAATCAGCGCGAAAAACTCTACAAGAATCGCATAGTGGGAATCGAAATACAAAAAAAAAGTTGAAATTTGTTGGACAGTGTTATTGCCGCGTCCAAAACAAAGTCCATTTCTAGGCTGCGAAGCTGAAATACATACATCACACTCTTGGCGGACGGCTTCGCCGTCAATAACTCAATAATTGTTGTTATTTGAAGTTCAAATTTTAAACGCCCACACACCAGTCATCCTTTCCCATATCCTTTCTAGCTGACAGACTATATTTTCCTACAATTTTATTTTATATTATTGTATTGTGTATAATATATTTATTATATTCAGTATTCAGTTCTAAAAAGGTAGTTTCAAAACTTGCTATTTCCATTCCTTAAAAGTGTTAAAATATATTATATATTTTTATGACATTTATGATTTTATCTTCACTTCACAACTGAAACTCCTACATGTTACAATTCATTTTATCTATAATAATAAAGAATGTTTATGATCTCTAGAACGAATTGTATGATTCATTTCAAAGTAGGTACATACATAATAGGTACGATAATGGTACGATACGCGGCAATAACCTAAAACTTGCGAAATGTCATCTCGTTGTTGCATCCCCATCGCGCACGCGCCGCCGTCTCTCCCACAGTGTTCCGATTGAAGCCGAAATTTTTCATACGATGGATGGCCGCTAGAGGCGCTGCGCGGAAAAACAGTAACGTATCTACTATTGGGTAGATGAAATGGGGTTCCTTGAGCACCCCGCAGAATTTTAAAAAATTTATATGATTTGATTCGGAAAAATGAATGTATAACAAGTGTATTTGTGTATATTTTGTAACTCGTAGGACACGTCCTGAAGTCTTTTTGTCCGGTAAGATTATTTCGGTACACTCCCGCCAATATAACTGCCTCAGGGCTCTGGTCGCTCTGCTACCCAATAGTAGATACGATACTGTTTTTCCGCGCAGCGCCTCTAGCGGCCATCCATCGTATGAAAAATTTCGGCTTCAATCGGAACACTGGCGAGGAGCTCGTTTCAGTGCCTATCTGGCAGGGGCTGTCGACTCCTATATGAAAAAGTGGCAACGAATTTAGTTGCTTCTCGATTTTAGGTGCGGTGGCAGCACAGTGGTGCTCCACCCCACTATTTGCCGCGCAAACTGTCATCAAGTGTCATATGTTTGATTTATGCGCGATTTATCCCGAAGCTTCGGTATTCTCCCGTCGAGAATACCACACATCAATTCCTACAACTGGTGACCCCGACGTGATAGTTGTAGCACAGCCTACTCTACTACTAGCCGTGCTGAAGGTAAAATGGCAACACTGCGAGAGTCCGATTGTCATATATATATCAATATACCTAACCCAACCCACTCAATCAGATTCTCAATCTCCCCTACCGGCCTCTCAGTTTCCCGCGTAGTTTTCAAATGTTCTTATCGAAGTGTAGTACACATAGTGTACTTATTATTATGTAGTATAGCTAATTTTCGAAAATAAAAGAGTGCAATAATGGAGGTAAGTATTATTTATTAACTTTTTAGGTTTTTATCTTTGTGTATAGAACATTTACTTAATAGAATCTATTGTTCTTTCAATACATTTCAATTTAGTATTAATAACATTTTAATAGTATCACAACTAAATTTTTACAAAAACATATGTATTATATACATACAGAGTTTTTCGAAAATTTGTTTTACATAGTTCTTTTCACAAGTTTTATACTATATTTATTAGTTAATAATGCCACGGCATTGTTGTGTCCCCAATTGTAAGGGAAATTATGATACTACTCTGACAGAAAATAATTATATTTCTATATTTTTATTCCCCAAAGATGAGCAATTGCGGATAAAATGGATGGCTGCTATTCCTCGTAAAAATTGGGCATCAACAAAATATTCTGCATTTTGTAGAAACTTATATCCAAAGGTATCAGAGTACTAATGGTGTACTGGAAAATTTTTTGTTGAGATATATCCGAATTCCATTTTTTCCAATTCACTATCAAAACGTGTGCTACCACAAAGAAAAGATCCTGTAGAGTATAGAGCGCAGAGAAAGAATAATTGAAAACCATGAAAATTTAGTTAGAGAGTTTATTGATTCTGATCTAATTAGTGGTTTCTTAAATTTAATAAACAATTATAAAGAAAAGCTTGTAATTTCGAACCATTGGAGTATCAAAATAACAAATTCAAAAATTTATTTTTGCATGCTTGTATGTAGTGATACTTTTGGTTTCTTGGTACTTAAAACACAAATTGTGATTAGTAATGACACGAAATTACAAGTTTTTCAAGAAGGTAATGAATTATTATTTCATGAATTGTGATGATGATAGTAATGATCTTCATAATCTTTCTGTTGATGTCAGCGGTTTTCCAGAACTTTTTGACAGTGATTATTTATCCACTTGTATTGTTGATGATTCCATGTATTCGGTTATGGGTTCCATTCTGTTGCAGAAAAATTAAATTGTAATATATGTAAATTATTAATTGTGTAGGATAAAGGTACAACTGTAAATAATGTATATTTTGATGATTTACAAAGGAGTGGTTTTCCCACTCCTACAGAAGATGTAACAATTGTATTTACTCACATGTGTGCAATAATCGAAGCCATAATAAACGTTCCTTTGGAATCAGATCTTCTGAAATCTGGAAATCATAAACACATTATATGTAAATTAATCATTTTTAGATAGATGCATTTGTGGTAAAGATTATCACAGTATTTTGTTTAAATTATCAATTTGTTCAAATATTTTACTAAATGATTATGTTAAAACTATAAACAGTAGTCAATTAGAAATTAATGCACATATCATTTCTAAAAATTTATAATTATAATATATTACCTGCACAACTTTTCTCTGCAGTAACTGATTACCCAACCTTTTTGACGTCACTTAACCTCTTCGACTTCGTCACAATAATTTCGTCTATTTCAGGCTTCTATTAACTTATATATCCCTTCATTCATTTTCAAATGTTGCATTGTAGTCCAAAGATGATTTCCCATTGCTTCAAGCTTCTATTTTCTTAAAACCACTGGAAATATTTCAAATAATATGTATCACAACACCAAACTGTTCCGAGAGTCCACAAAATGTATACCGCATTTATAAATATTAATATGCTTTAATATCACTTCTACTTACCATAGTTATAATATTTACACATTGCTTAAACATAATTAACAACAAACTGTGTATTTTAACATAATTTTTTATGAAAAAAGCGTTAATTATAATCCCAAGCACAAGACTCCCGATATTGAAAACCGGACTCTCGAACTGTAAACACGACAGTGTTGCCAAGTTGTTCAGCACTGTACGCGGCGTACCTTACGCCTAGTCACAGCCTACTCTACTACTAGCCGTGCTGAAGGTAAAATGGCAACACTGCGAGAGTCCGATTGTCATATATATATATCAATATACCTAACCCAACCCACTCAATCAGACTCTCAATCTCCCCTACCGGCCTCTCAGTTTCCCGCGTAGTTTTCAAATGTTCTTATCGAAGTGTAGTACACATAGTGTACTTATTATTATGTAGTATAGCTAATTTTCGAAAATAAAAGAGTGCAATAATGGAGTTAAGTATTATTTATTAACTTTTTAGGTTTTTATCTTTGTGTATAGAACATTTACTTAATAGAATCTATTGTTCTTTCAATACATTTCAATTTAGTATTAATAACATTTTAATAGTATCACAACTAAATTTTTACAAAAACATATGTATTATATACATACAGAGTTTTTCGAAAATTTGTTTTACATAGTTCTTTTCACAAGTTTTATACTATATTTATTAGTTAATAATGCCACGGCATTGTTGTGTCCCCAATTGTAAGGGAAATTATGATACTACTCTGACAGAAAATAATTATATTTCTATATTTTTATTCCCCAAAGATGAGCAATTGCGGATAAAATGGATGGCTGCTATTCCTCGTAAAAATTGGGCATCAACAAAATATTCTGCATTTTGTAGAAACTTATATCCAAAGGTATCAGAGTACTAATGGTGTACTGGAAAATTTTGTTGAGATATATCCGAATTCCATTTTTTCCAATTCACTATCAAAACGTGTGCTACCACAAAGAAAAGATCCTGTAGAGTATAGAGCGCAGAGAAAGAATAATTGAAAACCATGAAAATTTAGTTAGAGAGTTTATTGATTCTGATCTAATTAGTGGTTTCTTAAATTTAATAAACAATTATAAAGAAAAGCTTGTAATTTCGAACCATTGGAGTATCAAAATAACAAATTCAAAAATTTATTTTTGCATGCTTGTATGTAGTGATACTTTTGGTTTCTTGGTACTTGAAACACAGATTGTGATTAGTAATGACACGAAATTACAAGTTTTTCAAGAAGGTAATGAATTATTATTTCATGAATTGTGATGATGATAGTAATGATCTTCATAATCTTTCTGTTGATGTCAGCGGTTTTCCAGAACTTTTTGACAGTGATTATTTATCCACTTGTATTGTTGATGATTCCATGTATTCGGTTATGGGTTCCATTCTGTTGCAGAAAAATTAAATTGTAATATATGTAAATTATTAATTGTGGAGGATAAAGGTACAACTGTAAATAATGTATATTTTGATGATTTACAAAGGAGTGGTTTTCCCACTCCTACAGAAGATGTAACAATTGTATTTACTCACATGTGTGCAATAATCGAAGCCATAATAAACGTTCCTTTGGAATCAGATCTTCTGAAATCTGGAAATCATAAACACATTATATGTAAATTAATCATTTTTAGATAGATGCATTTGTGGTAAAGATTATCACAGTATTTTGTTTAAATTATCAATTTGTTCAAATATTTTACTAAATGATTATGTTAAAACTATAAACAATAGTCAATTAGAAATTAATGCACATATCATTTCTAAAAATTTATAATTATAATATATTACCTGCACAACTTTTCTCTGCAGTAACTGATTACCCAACCTTTTTGACGTCACTTAACCTCTTCGACTTCGTCACAATAATTTCGTCTATTTCAGGCTTCTATTAACTTATATATCCCTTCATTCATTTTCAAATGTTGCATTGTAGTCCAAAGATGATTTCCCATTGCTTCAAGCTTCTATTTTCTTAAAACCACTGGAAATATTTCAAATATTATGTATCACAACACCAAACTGTTCCGAGAGTCCACAAAATGTATACCGCATTTATAAATATTAATATGCTTTAATATCACTTCTACTTACCATAGTTATAATATTTACACATTGCTTAAACATAATTAACAACAAACTGTGTATTTTAACATAATTTTTTATGAAAAAAGCGTTAATTATAATCCCAAGCACAAGACTCCCGATATTGAAAACCGGACTCTCGAACTGTAAACACGACAGTGTTGCCAAGTTGTTCAGCACGGCTAGTAGTAGAGTAGGCTGTGGCCTAGTGCAGGCATGGCCAGAAATAGCCCGCGGGCTAGGGATTCTCAACGAATACCCCCACTTTTCCCGGCCGCGCGTCTCGCTCCCCTTGGCGGCTATGGTACTCGGAGCAACTACGGCCGCCAAGGGGAGCGAGACACGCGGCCGGGAAAAGTGGGGGTATTCGTTGAGAATCCCTAGCCCGCGGGCTATTTCTGGCCATGCCTGGCCTAGTGTAACCGTCTCTTCGAGAGTCGGTCGGGAGTAGGATGGCCAACTCCCTATCGGTAATCTTCCTAGGCGCGACCTAGGGGAGTGGCGACGGTAGCGCCATGATCCCTACAATCTGGCGACCGTCGACTAACAACCAACTTCTCTTCGGTGAGATATCTTCTGTTGCGTCGCAGTGTGGTGGGATTTGGGGAATACGCTGGGTTCGGATGCCCGTGGAGCGCTAAAGCACTCTGCTCGTGGAAGGTTTTCTGAACAAACTCTTAACAAGAAAATGTAACGAAAAATAGACTTTATTTAATAGTGTACTCGTTGTTGACTCTAAGATCTCAGAAATGTATCTCTTTCGTATTTGCCTCGTCCCGAGGTTTTATCTTCTTCCAGGTTCCTTTTCCTTAGCCAATAGGAAAATTCGGATCTTCCAGCTGGGCGTTGATTCGTCGGGTGGCTCGTCTTTGGTTGCAGCTCGATGGTGATTGGTGGTGGAGGTGTCCAATAGCGCGCGCACGAGAGTGGGGTACGCGCGAGGGTGAAGGCCCGTCAAAACAAGGGTCGTGGGACCGAACGAGAGAGAGGTCCGAAATCCGAGGGAGTTCCAAGAGGTCCTTGACTTGACAGAGAATTTACGACTTCCTGTCCTTGACCGATTCCAGACTTCGACTGTCTATTTATGTGAAATCGGAGAAGCTCCTCCAAGAGATTACGTGACTTTACCCAAATTCCTCAATTAGTCTCGCCCCTCGGAATTTCGTCAAGGATCTCCGTGGAAATACCTCCTATTGTTTCCCTACATATTCTAAGACTAAACTATCGTGCCCGAATAAAATATATGTAAAATGAAATACACGGCTTTGACCTAATCGTTATGTTTTATATTCAAATTTCCCTCTCAACGCCATCAATCAAACCTATAGTGTGGTAACGTTATCGTAGCTATGTTCGCGTGATCAACGGGTCACGCTACACCTCCCCCCTTATTGAAAAGGTGTTTCCTATGGGAACAGCTTTTATTATTTACTCTATTCTAATGTCATTTGAGTCTTCTTTAAAATCTTCAAAAAACCTACGTTTGAAAACCTGTATGTATACGTGTGTGTGAGCGCATGTGTACTTACAACTCGGAATTCCTAATGTACATGTTTACATTACAATTATTTAGGTGAGGTTAAGTTTATTTGTAAATACAATCGCTTATTTTCTCTTTAGCTTACAATCAGTTTAAATTTGTCATTGCCATAGCTTGAGTAGAGCTTGATCTTTCTAAATAGTTCGTTCAAGTAGTGGGATAATATCCGAGGGATTTCCTGTTTACTAAATTCGTTAAAGCCTTAACGCCAAAGACTAATTCGTATGGAGTAAATCCCATAGCTAATTGTATAGAAATATTATATGAGAACATCCCAAATTTAGTCAACCCAATATGTTTTAGTGCAATAATGTGTCAAGTATCCTATGAAACTCTATTGGAACGTACGAGAGATCCTAATGACTATGGATGAAATACAGTAGAGGTGATCCTTGGAATATTTAAAAGTTGGGAGAGAAGTAGGATGAAGGTTGAGTATACTGTCTATGACTCTAGTAGGTAATACTTTATTCGCATTTTGCGTTGTATCATAAAGATTCTCTTTCTCTATTTCAGGTTTTAATGAGGTCGGTCCTATCCCGGATTGCGTCCCTATTATATACAACCGGCTCGTCAGCCCAATAAACCAGCGCTTCACCACGCCATACACCACCAACCATGGCTCCCTGGGACGGGGTCAGGGGGTTTCCCGGAGAGCCGATTTTCCCAGGGTAACCAATAAACCAGCGCTTTGCCACGCCAAACACCATCAACGATGGGTCCCTGGGACGGAGTCAGGGGGTTTCCCGGAGAGCCGATTTTCCCAGGGTAACCAGAGCGTTGAACAGAAAGAAAGCATCGGACTTGTGCCTAACGAGTCCTGGAACGGAGTCAGGGGGTTTCCCGGAGAGCCGATTTTCCAGGCATACGAGTCGCCACAAGCCAACGATGCCCGAGACGGAATCCGAATATCTACACTCTCTTCACGGTTGCCGTGTCTTTCAACGACCTCGTCCAGATCGGAGAGTGGTTCCTTCCCTCCTACGTGAAATTTTATTGAGGGTAAAGGCGTATCGTCTTCGTCAGCAGTATGGTAATCGTCACTGTCGTCATTATCACTGTCTTTACTATTGAATTTATTGCAACTGTCCTCGACCTCATTTGTAACTACTGCTTCCCCGCGCGCAAGGAAAACAGAAGCAACCTATTCTTCACCGTACTATTCTAACCTTTCGTCTGGGTTGGAATTCGTCCGAAGATTCGTGAGCAGCACCTCGCCGTACACACCACAGAGACACGAGAGAAAGAGAGTAAGATCTCAAGAAGACGCACATAGGCCGTCATCGGTACAATTCAATGAGAACGTGGCGATGGAATGGCAATCGCAAAGATTAGCGAGGACAAGTAGACGACGGGGAATAATTCCGACCCGATCAAGTACGACGTGTTCATCCCGCACATTGCTGCGCGTTGCTCCGCTGTCCATCGATCATCAAAGCGTTCGGTAGAACTAGAGATCTCTTCCGTCTCTTCCCTCGAAGACTCAAAAGTTAGTAATAATATATGTTTGTCGAAATCGCCGGCAACGACGACCCTCCGCCGTAATGCAATTATAACGTAGAGTTAAGAAACGCATCCACGCACAGGCATATTCTCTCCCTGGGGCTTAACATTGCACACCGCACCACACTCTGTGTGTCACAGCAGTATTCGGGGATTGGACGTCCGACAGATCGCGCGGTTCCGCACGAATCGACAAATGAAGAAAAGAAAAGACATGGGGCGTCCGACACAAAGGTTTTCTCATAATATACCTTATCTCTCTGCGGTGCTGTTCCGTGCGTGACACAACATGCAGCGTGTCTTGCGTCGTGTGACAATCAAGTTCGAAATAAGCCTCGCCAATAGAGGAGTATATATATTATAAACAAAAGTAATACATATAACCCGGTAGGATTTCTTTTCTCTCTACTCTAATTTACCAATTAACACACGGGGGTACAGAAACGTTGCGCACGAAACGATGTATCATCGATCAAACATACACACCACCCCTGAGTTCTCCAGACAAGGATGTGTTAAATTTGTTTGAGGAGTTGGATTATTTTAGAGGTTGAAAGGGGTTCGGGTCAATGCGTCAGCGTTGGAATTCCTTTTACCAGGTGTTGTACACAATGTCATAATCATATTCATTTAATTTAATTCGTTATCTCATAGTCTACTTATCGTATCTCTCTTAGTTCGTTATGAATGGAATCTACCTTGAAAAATCGCGCAAATGACTCCTTCAAGAGGCTTATTAAATTATCTAAACTATTGACTTCGCGGTGATCTGAAACTAAGAAGTCTGCATGTCCTACGATTTTATTCTTAACCAGAACAAGATTGTCCATTAACTTGGGGTACTCTGTACTAGAAAAATACTATTAGATGACGCGGCTTATTTGAGAGAGCAACAATAAACAATAAAAGAATTATCACCACTACTCAAGCTGATCCTACACGTTTTCCTACCTCTCCGCGGCATTTTAAAGTTACGCGACATTCTAAGCGGGGCGAAAATAATATAAATTTCATATCGTCGACTTACAGGGACTGCGCTGACCGAATTGCATGATTATGGTCCACCACCAATCGCGATTTCCTGGTTCCTTGCCTCTGGATTCTCCCGGCTGAATTCTCCTCGTCGTTGGATTCTCGTTTGTTGGCTGGATTCTCCTCGTTGTTTGCTGGATTCTCCCGATGATGATTTTAGGGGTGCGTGTGACGGGCAGGGTAGCTTGCACGGCCGCTGACGTCACTCGTTCTCTGGTATTTACCCAAGCTCCTGGGGAAACCGTGCGAAAACCCAGGAGAGAGAGAGATGCACCTTTCCAAAGCCTTCCACAAGCCGGCGGTATCGTCTTGTCGTTGATGGTCCAGTTGATTTCCAAAATTTTCTTCAAATCCCACCGCTGTCACCAGAAAACTGCTATGTTGCGTCGCAGTGTGGTGGGATTTGGGGAATACGCTGGGTTCGGATGCCCGTGGAGCGCTAAAGCACTCTGCTCGTGGAAGGTTTTCTGAACAAACTCTTAACAAGAAAATGTAACGAAAAATAGACTTTATTTAATAGTGTACTCGTTGTTGACTCTAAGATCTCAGAAATGTATCTCTTTCGTATTTGCCTCGTCCCGAGGTTTTATCTTCTTCCAGGTTCCTTTTCCTTAGCCAATAGGAAAATTCGGATCTTCCAGCTGGGCGTTGATTCGTCGGGTGGCTCGTCTTTGGTTGCAGCTCGATGGTGATTGGTGGTGGAGGTGTCCAATAGCGCGCGCACGAGAGTGGGGTACGCGCGAGGGTGAAGGCCCGTCAAAACAAGGGTCGTGGGACCGAACGAGAGAGAGGTCCGAAATCCGAGGGAGTTCCAAGAGGTCCTTGACTTGACAGAGAATTTACGACTTCCTGTCCTTGACCGATTCCAGACTTCGACTGTCTATTTATGTGAAATCGGAGAAGCTCCTCCAAGAGATTACGTGACTTTACCCAAATTCCTCAATTAGTCTCGCCCCTCGGAATTTCGTCAAGGATCTCCGTGGAAATACCTCCTATTGTTTCCCTACATATTCTAAGACTAAACTATCGTGCCCGAATAAAATATATGTAAAATGAAATACACGGCTTTGACCTAATCGTTATGTTTTATATTCAAATTTCCCTCTCAACGCCATCAATCAAACCTATAGTGTGGTAACGTTATCGTAGCTATGTTCGCGTGATCAACGGGTCACGCTACACTTCACAATTGACGATAGATTAACACTGAATATATATACAGTCAAATTTCCTGTAGAAATACATATACATATATTGTGTTGTGGGCGTTTTGTTCATACATGCCATTGGTTTACAATACCTCGACGGAAGTTTAGTATGTAAACATACGGTTTTTTTTCTACAAATATAATGAGCTACTGAGTTTCAGCAATGTCTCATTGACATTTGACATTTGTGTTCACGGCGCTGTAGCTGTATAGTATGTATGTATTTCCTGTCAAACACTGTGCCACGATAAAGATTACAACAATGAGCTGGTTTTAATAATTATCGTTCAAGGTTGTAATAACGCGTTAGAGTAGAAGAAGGTAGTGGAACAACACTATGGAGGGTGTCAACGGACAACTGCAGACCAAATACCAAAAAATTGCCACAGAATACTCAAAAGTAAGGATAGTAATTGTTTAACACTGCACTTGCATAATATTGGTATCTAAACATTTGCCAAACGTTTATTTAGCCCCTTGTGTGACTCTTTTATATTACTCAATGCTGCCTGATATTCGTTAAATGCTTGGTAATTACAAGAAATTTCATATTTTTAGATCCGTGCTCAAGCAAATGTTCTAAAAAAGGCTGTGATCGACGAACAAACGCGTAATGCAGATATTCGTGAACAATTGAAGGAGAAAGAAGTGGAACTTCGAAGAGCCGATCAAGAATTAGATAGTTTATCTTTTCGAAATCAACAATTAACCAAACGTATAACCGTATTGCAGGAGGAACTGGACAAAGCACAAAATAAATCTAAGAAAGGTAAGAATAAAGTAACGGATAGTAAGAGCCAAATACCCACGCCACCGAATCATATCTTGGATGAAGAGTTTCAAAAGAAAATAGTCGAGAATGCTCAATTATTGTCTCAAATCAGTGATAAAGATAGCGAGATTGAAAGCTTGAACGAAAGGATACAGCAGTTGGAGTATAAATTAGATCACAGTGAAAAATCTAAGGTCGAATTAGAATGCCGGTATCAAAATACAATAGACAAGTTAGAAATAGAAAGAAACGATTTACAAAGGAAATTAAACGAGAAGCAAAAGCAAGAAGAAACCGTTTCATGGTCTAGCAACGAAGGTAAACGAGATGGATTTGAGTTAGATACCAGAATAGGACTTTCTAATCATCGTCAAATGGAATCGTCTCCAATTCCATCGCCATTAGCTTCGCGTAGATCATCGAAATCGATTGGTGAAGGCAGACCTCCAAAGTCTCATGAAGATAGTAATGATTTTGATTTCTCAAAATCATGTGACTTGGAAAAAGAAATGAATTATTGGAAAGCACAGTATCACATACTCAAATTAAAGTATGATGAAATTGAACAAAAAGAATATTTAAGCGATGAACAAGTGGAGAGCGAGTCCTTGCAACCAGCAAAGATAAATCATATGGTAACATCTACATTCTGTGTATACAAGTTTCTGTTCTTTATCCTGTAATCTAATCAATGCATTTTTTCAACAGATTGGAAGATTAACAGTACCGTTTCCTATACCAGAAGAGATAGAAGCTCGCGAAGCTAAGATCAGAGAGTATTTTCTAGAAGAAATCGACAAATTAATCACTGAGAAAAATATTTACCATGTTAAAAATTTAGCTATGGCTGCTAATGTAATTAACTTGGTTTTTCATGTATCTTTTTCTGCAAGGACTATGTTAGAAACGCAACTAAATATTTTATTTCAAAATACATTTTCAGAGTGAAGTTCTACAAGTTCATTTAGACACGAGCGAATCGAAGAGAAAACAATGCGAGTCTGCACTTACGGAAGCGTTTTCGAACTGTAATGTTTTGCAGAAAGACAAAGAAATACAGGAAGGAAATTACAAAGCTCAACTCAGTACTATGAGCGAGCATTTAGCGAACATGAACGACAAACTTATTTCTCAAACAGAAGAGATACAACAACTCAAGTTCGAACTTGCAAACAAGGTAAACGTTCATTGACAAATGGAGATGTTCATACTTTCCGTATTTTGTATGTGATTTCATAATTTTCAGAACAATAAAAAGGGAAAACAGAAGTGATATGAGTTGGATTGCAAATTAACTATTATTGACATTCCATCAGCGACAGAAATGAATCATAATTGTCGGTAATTTTAATTTCACCGAAATACGATGTACCTATAAAACAATAATTACAAGTTTTTTTCAAACCTATCCTTGTTAATGTCATGAAATCAGTGTTACATAATTTATCAAGTTCAAAGAAGAATTATTCTTGATGTTCGTTTCTTGAACACTTATAATACAAGAACCTACATTTTACATAGAATCATAAAATATATGGTATTAACATTTACACATATTTACAATGAGTTTATTACAATGTTAATTGAACAATTTGTTCCTCTATATTCTGAATTAAATCTTCTGTTTGTATTTTAATTGTTATAAAATAAAAATGTATAAGCATATACATAACAATATTCTTAAAAATACAATGTCTAACCATTGTAATAGAGCAAAGAACAAAAATACGCTTCTCTAGTACAAGCAACAATTTTCACCATTATTTGGCCAAAAATTTAATAAACATGATGCAGATAAAATTCTTTTCCTCTAAATTTCAATATTCTATGTGCAAAGGAACCATTAGACTTTTATAGAAAAACTGGCTCCACAACTACAACCTTGTTCTGCTAAAGGATTATTTGTTATCCTAAACGCAGAACGTATTAATTCCGTATGATATTCTATTGTCGCTCCTTTAATGTATTCTAAAGATGTAGCATCTATAACCACTTTGGCACCGTCCTTTTGAAATACCCTGTAAAATATTATCTAATTAACTTCTACAACAAAAATATCATCTACTTCTTCTTTACAAGCTTACTTGTCATCTTCGTTTATATTTGTATCCAAGTCGAATTTATATTGAAAACCTGAGCAACCTCCGCCTTCTACCGTTACCCTCAAATAAGCATTGTCGTCTGTAATTTCCTTCAAGCGTTTGACACAACTATCTGTAATAATGATGCCACTTTTTGGCTTAACGGCAGCTGCAGTAGACATTTCTTTTGACGAAGCTGTAGATACATTATACCATGGCGACCTGATAATGAAAGTCATTTCTGATTATTTTATTAACAATATAGGATCACATCTATTATAAAATAACTCCAAACAGTTAATGTTGATCCAATACAATGTAAATGTTCTGTGTTTAATTATTCAAAATGATGAGAGTTTCTCGTTCTACAATTGAAAAAACTGCGACAAAGTATGTAAATGAAAATATACTTACGTCAATAAACGTGAAAAATATCGATTTGCGACGAAATTAGAGGAGAGACCCCAAATTGTATATTTCAATTTCGCCATATTTCTGACAAGCGTAAAATAATCGACAATATCATAATACATAGATACGAATGAGAATATTATCAAACACTATCTATCACCAAAGCCATAGAATAATTATTGAAAACAATGAAACATTGCGAATCTTGTGAATCCTTAGTAATAAGTCCTAGTTACATTAGGTGCTACGGACCACGGGCCACGGACGCAGATTTATTATACTTCTTCATGAAAATTCTTCGTTGTTTCACATGCAAAGAAATGTGAAATTTAATCGATTTCACGAAAATAATTTATTGGTAATGAAATTGTCGATTCTAACTAGCTCCATGGTAATACATTTCCCTTCCTGTATACATAGATATCAATACTTGTCGAACAAATTACACGTATATATACTATATACACTAAATGATTATTGTAAACTGCACTACGATTTAGTGGTGCAACGTGCAACTGCAACCAATGTGAGCTTGAAACAGCTTGAAATTACAATGATGTTCATCTGTTCATTCTGTTCGCAGCCCACTGATATACAGGGTGTCCCAAAATGACCTTAGTTTAATGAAATGGGAGGTTCCCGAGATCATTTCAAGCGACATTTTCCTTTGCAAAAATGTTATCCGCGGCTTTGTTTAGGAGTTATTAACGAAAAACACGGACCAATCAGAGCGCGACCTAGACGCGAGTTGGCACAGTCGGCCAATAAACAGTTGGCGCGCCGGGCCGACTGTGCCAACTCGCGCCTAGATCGCGCTCTCATTGGTCCGTGTTTTTCGTTAATAACTCCTAAACAAAGCCGCGGATAACATTTTTGCAAAGGAAAATGTCGCTTCAAATGATCTCGGGAACCTCCCAATTCATTAAACTAAGGTAATTTTGGGACACCCTGTATATGCACTGGACAGAGAGGATATGAGAGTGCTCACGCCCGGGTCTGAGTTGCCACCACTTTTTGGCACGCTCACGCCACAGACTTAGGATAGGTACAGACGTCTCATCTTACGGGGCCGTCACGCCGTACTTGCTGGGGCCAAAGTGGCCCCAATACCACTTCGGTGTCGCGCCCAATGTTACCGATAGTAACGTATTAGCAAGTACCGAATATTCTGTATACCCAATTTCTACTACGGGTACTTAATATTATTTGAAGATTACAAATGTATATGGCGCGTGTATTTGAATGGTAAAAATTATGTAGTAGGATAATTATAGTAATTATGAAGTACTACATAATGTAAAGTAATAGATTCATGAGCATTAATATCTTTACGTACATTTATATTATTGTTTAGAGTGTGATCTCGGTTCTGTGAACTACAAAATTACAATAAAATTATTTAGGATAATTTTATATCAATAGTTTTTCATTTTGCATTTATCTTACGCATCAAATCTGCCTTATAATCTTAATGTAATAATGTCTGATATTTCTACGCAGTTATTCAATAGTTATGCAAGTATGTTTCTTGCATTGTTAATTTTATTAACAAACTTCCACAAGTTTATGGTGTTTCTTTGATTATTTCTGCATACGTTCATATGTATAAATTTTATTTAAATTATAACATTTTTGAACATTACGTAATTACGTAGAATTACGGCATACTATTTAGTTTTTATATTTGTTACACATTTTTTTCAATTGTAACTTAAAATTCGAGTTACTAATAATACTTGCTATGTAATCCAAAGTTATAGAGCTACTGGAACGATATTTAATGACATGAACAAAACTATATAAAATCATTTTTTTGTTGAAATGAATTGATAACCCACTAGTTTGAAGGTATATTGTAATCTCATATATTAAACACAATAAAGTCGACCACTTTTTGCAGGCGCCATCGTCGATTTTGTTCTGAATGAAATATGTTGTAGTCCATGTGAAATTACAGGGGGTTTAAGTCATCATTTCGCCGGTTCCGATTTTTTTAGAAATAACAGCCCTTCGAAATTTGCAATTTTTGCCCGCTTTGGCGAGGACAGGCCCCGCTTACAAATTTTTATCTCAGGAACTGTTTGTCCGATTGAGCTACATTTTTTTTGTTTTCTTTAGAAAGGATTGGACTATTATAAAATAAATTTTGCAATCTCGATAATCAACTTTACAATGTCGAAAAATTTAAACAAACTCTTTTTTTACATTTTTTTTCGATGAGGGACCAGAATGATTTAAATTTTGAAAAAATATGGTTATATTCTTTGAAGTTTCCCCTTCAAAATAAGCCTTTGGAAACGGTGACGATTTGAAAATTGGCGTCACAATGAGCTGGGAAAGTACGCGGTATACCCCCGTTGCAGGTATACCTGAATGTCACCTCTATAGAGGCGAGTCAAGCGCACCGCTATTATCCCGAAACCCTCATCGGTTTGAATGGAATAAAATCATAAATCTTGTTGGGTTGCTTCTAAAAACGGAATATCTATTTATTACATAGCGACAAAATATCATTAGTAAAAGAACCCCGCCTAAGCAAAGTAGCTGACGCTCTCTCTCTCTCTTCTCTCTCTCTCTCTCTCTCTCTCTCTCTCTCTCTCTCTCTCTCTCTCTCTCTCTCTCTCTCTCTCTCTCTCTCTCTCTCTCTCTCTCTCTCTCTCTCTCTCGCTCTCTCTCTCTCTCGCTCGCTCTCTCTCGCTCTCTCTCTCTCGCTCTCTCTCTCGCTCTCAAGTTCTTCAGTTTATTTTATCTCCATTCCATCTACGTAACGTATTTTTTAAATTTTCAATACTAGGCTAACATAAAAAAGTTGTAAAATGCAACTTTTAGTATTTTCTCTACAATTCCGACCAACTGCAATTTCTGAAAAAATATTCCTTCACATCATGTAGTAAACTAATTGTTCATGAACAAATTTTATTTGTCACTATCGACGACGCGTATTCTAATCTGCTCGTCATTTTTAATATACAAATACCATAGCGTTCACATGCAGTGCATGATTGTTTACATCTTTCTTAATACTTTCGTATCGGAAAAGAATATCTTTCGTATTCAAATTTAAATTAATTATGTTGATATGTTAACATTTGTTACCAATATATGTACAAAACATAATTTTGAAAACTGTACTTTTGTGTTCTGTAGATTACTTAAGTGAACGTCGTACATATATATATATATATATATATATATATATATAATCAGGTTACGTGAATGCGTTAAACAATCTACGAATTAAAAATGTCAAAGCATTTAAAAATTTTATATTTACATAAACAATTAAAAACATTAAAAAGATTCTTTAACAAGTCAATGAATATTCAGATAATCGTTTAATAAAATTATTTACGAATGAAAAGTCTATACTTTAAATTAAGAAGCAATATGACTCTGAATTTCGACAGCTCCGCAAAGCAGAAAAGAAATCGTTCGAACGCTTTCGATGCGGGCATCGACGATTACTGTATGAATATAATGCGGCAACATTGCACTTTTAAAGCTGACAACGCTGTAAAATCTGACGTGTTGTAACCAGTTGTAGCGTCATGTAGTTCACTAGCTGACCGTTCTATTTCGATAGAGTCCGCTGTCGTACTAGGGCATTTTCTACAGGGTCGGTAATTCAGAACCACGGCGTGAAAAATGTATTGCATGCACAGTCTGTACCTATCTTAAGTCTGTGCTCACGCTTAGCACGGAACAGCTCCTACACCGAGGATAGAGCCCACTTTTAAGTACCACGAAACAGAGACCACACCGTTTTAGCATGAAACAGAACCTTTACTAGCCTGTGGCATAAATCAGAACTAGCTTCAATCGATGCTTCGTGCACCGACGAGATACCACCGACGAGAAATAGTATCTCGTCGGTGCTTCGTGCGATATAACCATGTATCGGAAATTGCTAAAATTCGATGCGGTAATAATTCTAATAAATTTAATATTACTAAATAGCTTTATTAGAAGAACGCGTGCGGAATTTACATAAAAACTGTGACAAAAATAATAATTGCAATTAAAATCACAATAAACATAATAAAAATTAAAATTGCAATTACAATTAAAATCACAATAAAAATAGAATCACACACACACTTTAAATCAAAATAACTTTTTTAAGAATGGACCAAATGACTTCAATTTCTTTGTAAGGCTAGAAGAATTAGTTTAGTAAATGACGTCTAAAAAATATGTTGAAAAAATGCATTTGGTCGGAATTGCGAAAAAAATAGTGAAAATTGATTTTTACTACTTCTTTAGCTGGGCCAATAACGAAAGTATAAAAGGTGTGTTTGGTAAGCTCGTATAAATATATGCGCTCTAAAAATTTTATTGAAATTGGTTAATTGCGATTTAGGAATTATAAACGATCAAAAGTTATAAAAAGGCCGGAAATCATGGAAAATTGCAATTTTTATTCGGAGACGTCGAATAAATCTACGAATAATTTGACTAATAAAACCACTATGCACAGTCCAAATTCTATCGGCTCGTATCACTTTCATGAAAAAATTATGAAAAATAAACAAGATCTGCAATTCACTTAGTGGTTTCTTGCCGATATACCTGGCTGGCCGTCGGGTGGCCCAGTCGTGTTTATTGCACCACTTGGACAAGGCGACCGAAGCCTTCGTCGCTCTGGCACAGAGTAGGGGCGAAAATGTATTTAAATATATTTTCCGAAGAAATTCTCACGAATCTTAAATCCACTACAAACAGTCCGATTTCTATCGGGTTTAGACTTTTCTTAATCGGAAGAATGCCACGAACTGGCTCGTGTCACCTCCGTGAGGAAATTATAAGAAATAAACAAGTTTAGCATTCACTTGTTAGCGGTTTCATGCCGAGATACCTGGATGGCCGAGGGTTTGCCCGGTGGTGTTTATTGCAGCACTTGGACAAGGCTCCCGAGGCCCTCGTCGCGTCGCCTCGTCGTCGCCCTAATAAATACTGGTACAAAGAAGGTGACAAAGAAGGTAGAATGTTGTGGAAGTACAATTTTCTTACTCATTCGAACGCCAATTTTCTGGCTTCTGCTGGAAGAAGACAAAAATAAATAGGCAAACATTGCAAATGGTGTTTTGCCATACTCCTTTCTTACAACACTTTCGACGCACCATTACCGATAATTCACTGACTCTTATTATTAGATAATTGGAAGTGTACGAAAGGCAACAAAAATGAACGCCTATAATATAGTGTCAGCTGGTTTGCTTAGGAAGGTTTCTTTTACATCTTATAATCTGTTTTTAGTAATGTCCACACTTCTGGCATATTTTCTAGATCCCAACAAGATTTAAGATTTTATTCCACTGACAATGAAACCGATGAGGGTTCAGGGTTTTCTTAACTTTTCATTAAAAAGGTGTCGTACAGTGTCGCCAGACAACCGTGGATCCGAGGGCTTTTTCCTCCCCTACTTTTCCCCTTCCACTAGCCTATTCCACTACCATGAGCACACTCCGACGGAGTCCGACATTCCCCTCAATGTCCGCAAACTGGTTACGCGATTGAGTGGGGCGAATGGGAGAGACGGCGGCGCGTGCGCGATGGGGACGCAACAATGACATGACATTTCGCAAGTTTTAGGTTATTGCCGCGTATCGTAAATATTATGTATGTACCTACTTTGAAATGAATTATACAAGTCGTTCTAGAGATTATAAACATTCTTTATTATTATAGATAAAATGAATTGTAACATGTAGGAGTTTCAGTTGTGAAGTGAAGATAAAATCATAAATGTCATAAAAATATATAATATATTTTAACACTTTTAAGGAATGGACATAGCAAGTTTTGAAACTACCTTTTCAGAACTGAATACTGAATATAATAAATATATTATACACAATACAATAATATAAAATAAAATTGTAGGAAAATATAGTCTGTCAGCTAGAAAGGATATGGGAAAGGATGACTGGTGTGTGGGCGTTTAAAATTTGAACTTCAAATAACAACAATTATTGAGTTATTCACGGCGAAGCCGTCCGCCAAGAGTGTGATGTATGTATTTCAGCTTCGCAGCCTAGAAATGGACTTTGTTTTGGACGCGGCAATAACCTAAAACTTGCGAAATGTCATGTCATTGTTGCGTCCCCATCGCGCACGCGCCGCCGTCTCTGACGTCTCTCCCATTCGCCCCACTCAATCCCCGTCGCGCACGCGCAACGTGTCTCCCATTCACTCTCCCCTTTGCTCTGGTCATCAGAGAAGGGGTACTTGTATTCCCCTCATTTTTTGTCGATCTGGCGACACTGGTGTCGTAGGCCAAGAGTAGTTTCTATTAGAACCGAGTCGGTAGCATGCTACCGCTCTCATGCTAGCACTCGGTCGCGGCAGCGGTAGTGGTATGAGTGGGGATAGCGGAGGCAGCATCTAGGCGAGGGACGGAAGGGTAAGGGGCCGGAGGGGATAAAATATGGCAACCCTGGTTTCTAATATTGTTCTCAAGACATAAAGAGAGGGTCATGTAGTCGTATACAGTCTGCTGGTATTTTACCGAGACCTGCGGTATAGACAACGGACCATAATAGCGGTGCGCTCGACTCGCTTCTACCTGAAACGGGGATATACGGCGTCCTTTACCAGCTCATTGTGTCGCCAATTTTTAAATCACCAGTCTAGGGCTCAGTTTAATGGGGAAACTGCAAGGAATATAACCATATATTTTTTCAAAATTTAAATCACTCTGGCACTCACCGAAAAAAACGTACAAAAAGAGTTTGTTTAAATTTTTCGACATTATAAAGTTGATTATCGATGTTGAAAATATTATTTTATAATAGCCCAATTCTTTCCGAATGAAAACAGACAAACAGTTCCTGAGATAAAAATTCGTAAGTGAGGTCCGTTCTCGCCAAAATGGGCAAAAATTGTAAAAATTTCGAAGGCCTGTCATTTCTAATAAAATTCGAAATCGGCAAAATGATGACTTTTTTTTTTTTTTTTTTATTACGCTATAAAACCCCATATGGGATTATTAGCAGCATGCACATGACTGTGCATGCTAACATTACATATATAATTTATAAACTAGAAAAGAGACAATATAGTTAACATTTTTCGAATACGTAACGAACATTATAGATATAAACAGTGAGACTTAAGAAAAGTATGTATAGAGAATAAGGGACAAAGAGAGGGTCCACACAAAAAGGAATCTATTGTATAGGGAGGAAAGAAACCCAAGTTACAAAGTTTGCGAATCAGTGAGTCTCTACCACTATCATAGATCGGACATTGCCATAAAACATGATTAGGATCCTGTACCTGACAACCACAAGGACAACTTGTGTCAGTAGCAAGTTTGATCTTAAAAAGGGAAGCCCTCAGTTGATAATGTCCAGATCGAAGTCTATTAACCCAACAAATGAATTCTCTAGGGAGCCTGAGGTGAGCAAACCAAGGTCTGGCCCCAGAGTGATAAAAGGAACTGAAAAATTTGATGCCTTTGAATCCAGCTTCTGCAAGAATATAATTTTTTGTTAGCTTCTTAACTTGTTCCCTAAAACTATGGGAAAAATCAGAGTAGGGAACCAGAATATTCCGAGAAATATGCAACAAAGAAGCTTCTTTAGCTAGTACGTCTACCTTTTCATTATGTGTGATTCCAATATGCGATGGGATCCAAATAATGATTCATAACAAGGTCCAAGAAGGTCATTGTATGAGTTTTCCAATAAAGATTGATACTGCATCCAGTCTGTTTTTTTGGAAGAGAGGCGACGACGTTCTTTAAAGAAGAATGTCTTTTCAACTCTTAGATTGATATCTAAAGGAAAATGGTCAGACCCCCAGGTATCATCAATAACATTAAGATTGAGAATATCAAAGATTTGAGGAGAGCAAAGGGCGAGGTCTAAATTTGAAAATTTGTTCCTATATGTATCTATATGTGTGAGAGTGTTGCGATTAATTAAGATCAGATCACAATCAATTATGGAGTTGAAAAGCTTAGTGCCATTAGAATCTGTCATGGAGCAATTCCAATGAATGCTGTGTGAATTGAAATCACCAACAATAAGACAAGGGTCATGTGAGCTTGATTTTGCAAAGAGCTGATTCCACTCCAACTGAGAAGTGTAGGTGCCAGGAACTCTGTAGCAACCCAATAGTACTAAAGAAGGACTCACACCATGAATTTTAATAGCCCCAACCTCCAAATTATTCGACATAGTACATAAGTCTTGTATAGGACAAAAATTGAGTGGTTTTCTTACCAAAAAGATGAGACCACCTCCCGGTCTATTGTTCCTATCGATTCTAAAGGAACTAAAGCCAGGAATATCAAATTTTTTGTTATTTTTGAGCATGGTTTCAACACCAACAAATATGTCAACATTCTCCAAATATTTCTGAAGATCAACATTGCAATTAGAAATGCCTCTGCAATTCCAAAAGACAACTTTGAGGTCAGTGCTAATACAATTGCTCGAATTATTATTGCTCATGAATATTATAGATAAACTTAAGTGTTCTCTGGACAATAAGTAAGATCTTCTAGAGATAGAGTCACTTCAGAGTCGGTTCCAGGTTCTAGAGATGAGCTAGAGATGTCTTTTTCCTTGTCTTCAGACCAACTGATGTTGAGTTCCAACTTCTTAATAGCTCTAGAGGTTCTATTTTTAATAGATCTACTAGAGAGACCGGAATAAGTTTCCCGAAGCATCTTCACAAGCTGAGATAGGTCATCAGTGAAGGAGTGAGCCAGTTGAACGATGTTTGAATTGCCTTTGGCTTTTGATATAAATTCTTTGTATTGTTCGTATCGTAGGATGTACTTTTCAGGATGTTGACTAAGAAGTTGTCTAATTGGTTCCAAAACTTGATCCGTTTTATCCATTGTCTTAGAGCTAGACAAATTATTAGAGTTCTCAGTTTTTTTCTTTTTATTAGCTGGCGTGACTGACTTTTTAACTGGGAGAGGATTTAAGAAGTGTGAATCCGCTAGATCACTAACTGGAGTAGTGTTCAAAGATGCAATAGAGCGTTCCTTGTTAGGTTCTTCCGAGATACTATGAGACGTATTTGACGTCGTTGAGGAGAGAGGCCTTTTATTAAGGCCCTTGGCCGACTCAAGATTTTTGTTTTCATCAGCTTCGTGAGTAGATACTTGAGATTCTTTTTGGCTGACTAGTTGAGAATACTTCAATGTGTCCACGTCAGGATCCCCATCGTGAGTCGATAAGGAAGGTACATTATTCTGTTGAGCTGGATTATTGATAGAGGTCGGGCAATGTTTAGCCACATGTCCTTCCTTCTTACACAGGAAACAAGCTAGGCTGTCCGTAGAGATAAATATCCAATATGAAGTATCCTCAAAGTAAACTTGTATTTTTTCCGTAAGTTTACTTACATCATCTGGGTGGATGTAGATTTGTCGACGAAAGCTGAGAATATGTGAGAAGCCTGGTTCAGTAAATCCCATTCTAATGAAAGACATGGGTGAAACTGTTCTAATTCCCATTTGCTTAAAAGAGTCCAATATCACAGAATGTGGAATACCAGGGCATACATTAGAAAGAATAATGCGTTTAGTTTTCATGATACAAGGTCTAATAGATATTAGACGGCCTTTAATATTTATAGAGTCATTTTTTGACGTGATCTCGGTTACTAAGGATTTCTCCGCCAAGTATATAGCTACTCTATTATTAGAGATTCTTGATCCAAACCTTATGTTGATAGGATTGGTGACCTTTGCAAATGCATATATGTATTCTTTGATAGTGATGTCATCATGTGCGTCTAGAACTATAGCATATTCTTTCGATGGAAAACAAGCTTTTTGCATTACACTGGCGTATGTAGCTACTGCAGCGTATGTAACTTGAGGTGTATTTTCTGTGGACATGATTTCTGTGGGAGAGATTCCTGTACACAGGAATATATCTCTCAAATATCAGAAATGAAACTAACAAACTCACAAATTCAACCGTGACGAGCAGCGGTATGAGGAAGCACAACACTCACTATATCCAATACTAGATTGTAATACGCGTACCTCGTGGATCAAAACAAACGTCTTGTCTCTTCGAACGTCAACACGCGACTGACGAAATGATGACTTAAAGTCCCCCTAATTTCAAATGGCTACAACATACACCCGTCACCCATCCCTCAATTTACGCAGCACTTTTTTACGCGAGTATTTGTTTTACGCGCCTTTACCTCAATTTACGCGGAACTTTTACCTTTTACACGGAAGGGAAGGAAAACATTAGTAGTGTGGCCTCTGGAACCTTATCAACTATACAGATTCAATTTACACGATTTTTTATTCAATCCACTAATCCACGTGGAACGGATATTCGCGTAAATTGAGGGACATGCTTATCCTGAAAAACCCTTTCGGTTCTTCATAAAATAGTTTGTCGAAATAAAAGTTCTTCATAACTGTTCTAGGATCCGAAATCGATATTGAACAGTTTTCGAAGTCTGGTTCTGAATAATTCCTTTACATTCTATAATTACAATCAAACAAAAAGAAACATTGTACTCCAAATACATCAAATTTCAATTACAGTGTAATTCAACTACATTCACGATTAGCGTAATTACTAGCAATCAAATTGATTAAACGGTTTGAATTATGTCATACAACTAGGGTATAATCTCTCCCATGCTAAATATTAAATTAATTTTTATTTTTATGCTAAGTTTTGCAGAAAACTACGCAAAATATAAATTAATTTAAGAGTAAAATGTGTTCTAACTCTTGGGAACTTTTCTCCGAGTTGTATGTATATTAAATCTAGAAGTAGATAGAGAGAGAGAGACAGATTGTTTTTAAAACTATTAATTTCTCTTGCATGGGAGGGGGAAATCCGCTCTACTATCGGTGTAGGATCTAATCCAGGCTAAGGGTCCGCTCTACCGTCGGTGTGGGATCTGATCTAGGCTAAGAGTGGGAGGGGGAAATCCGCTCTACCACAGACGAGATATAGGAATAGACCTGGCACCTTATGGCACTTGGTGTCCATAGGAATCTGTAGTACCGGCACCTTAAAATGCCAGTGATTTCAGCGTCCTCTACGCATTGAGAACGGTGAATTCGAGAACTAGAACCAATCCGACTCGGGTTCGACTGGTAAAACTTCTACAGCCAGTGCCTCATTAATCCAGCGCGGGGCCCGTAGCAAATGTAGCCAGGAGGCCCTATGGTTTGCACGATAATATAATAAAACCCAATGTGTTCAAAACCATATCTATGGAATCGAAATATCCTTCAACGAGCGGTTAAAGGTTCGTCTGTTGGCTCGAGGCGATATTATTTCCAAGCGTTCCTGTGATTCAGTCACTCGTGACTATTGACAGTTTTTGTAACACGACCCTGCGTCTTGTCTAAATGTCGTCTCCGCCTCTGATTGGCGAACTCGAATAATAACGTTCCATGCTTAATCGCTGCCGTTTCTCGCCCCGGTTTCTCGTACCGGGAGTGAGAGTCGAATCGCCGTCAAGCAAAGTACATGTATACTGTCAGAGAGCTCGTCAGGCCCTCGCAATAAATTCAAGGAATATCCGCAAACTCGATCAGTTATTTAACAGTTATAAACCCACAGTCCAGCGAGCCAATCCTAACATCCTGTTGTCAACAAAAATTTGGTCCTTCGAGCCGGATTATCGCTGCGACTGTGTCGAATTCAAGCGAACTGTGGAAGTGTTGAACGGTTATTCCAACGACTCAGTGAATCCATCGCCTTTCCCTGATAAAGGCGCACGGCTTGACCCTCGCTCGTTTATTCTGCTTAGAACCCTTCTTTGCAACTCGTTCGTTCCCACAAAATGGACGACGACTGTGAGAGCTTGCTAGTTAAGCAAGATACTGTGATTGCATCAATCAAGCGTGTAATCGTGAACTTTAAAAAAATGGCCAAAGCTCAAATTACGCTGGTCAAAGTGAAAAGTCGACTGGAACAACTGGAGAAGCTGTGGACCGAGTGCCGTCAAAATCACCCGAAGCTGCTTCTGGTCACAAGGGCGGAGGACCAGAAGATTATACCATATTTCAAGGATAACGTTTTTCTCGACGCGGAGGCCGCCTACCTCGACGCTTCCGACACCCTCACCGAGGCCATCGCCCAGCTGGACCCCGCCGTTGTAAATTCGCAGATAAGTCATAATACTTCTTCCGTTGCTGCCGCTCCGGTATCTGTACAATTGCCGCGTCTCTCGCTGCCGATGTTTTCCGGTGACTTTTGTGAATGGGGAAGTTTCCGTGGTCTATTTGAATCGAGCGTCGACAAGAACAAGTCCCTCTCAAACTCTCAAAAATTACATTATCTTAAGATTCATGTAACCGGTGCCGCGGCGCTTTTAATTAACAATATCAGCATGTCCGACGAAAACTATGAAGCTGCCTGGCAGATACTTGTCAACGAATACAATGACGAATCCGCGCTCATTAATTCACACATACATAAATTCGTTAGCTTGCCGTCTATGAAAACCGAATCTGCGTCGGAACTCAAACATCTGCGAGACACCGTGGTGTCTTCTTTAACCGCACTGAGAAATCTTAAACGCGATGTTGATTCTTGGGACGATTTGTTAGTCTATTTGATCGCGCAAAAATTTGCGAAACGCACTCGCGATGAGTGGCTCTTAGAACGCGGTTGTACTAAAAATTATCCCTCGTATAAAGAAATTCACGAGTTCATGACTCTTCGCATCCGCGGTCTCACCGACTCGATCGCCATGACCGACGATGGCTCTGGCAAAAACAAGGTCGCATCTGATGTTCCGCGAAACCGCTTGCGTGTAAACAATGTATCGATCATCAAATGTATCGAGTGCTCCGGTAGTCATCCTCTATTTAAATGTGACCGATTCAAATCCAAATCTATCGAACAACGAATCTCGTTTGTAAAACAAAATAGAATTTGCTTCAACTGCTTGCGCTCAGGTCACGTCACTCACGACTGCAAAAATCCAGGTAGATGCTTTCAGTGCAAGCGAATGCATCATTCGCTCTTACATCGCGCCGCCGGTACCCCAAGCAAAGCGACTAACGCTATTAACGAGACATCGGTTAGAGATCACGTTGATAAAATTGGCTCTTCTGATGAGTCCAATACTACGTCGCAAGTACAAGTTCAAACGGTCCTTCCCGCGGACCTCTCCGTTCCAAATACGTTGCTCGCTACTGCTTGGGTCGTACTCCGCACAGCTGAAGGACGTGCCTTCAGACTCCGCGCTTTACTAGATCAAGGTGCTTCCTGTAGTTTTATAACCGAATCGGTGTGCCAGTTAATGCGGACGAAAAGATATCGGACGAGACTCCAAATTCAATGCTTCGGTGATCAGTACAACGGAGTTGCAAAATCTCGCGTGTCCGTGACATTAGAATCATGCTACAATTCTAAAGTATCGTTCCCGCTGTCAGCCTTCGTTTATCAGCGTATCACTGCCTATGCCGGCTCTAGATCCCGTGTTGATTTACAGTCTTGGCCACACTTACGCAATCTCCAGTTTGCTGATCCAAATCCTTCCAGTGGCCATCAAATTCATGTCTTAATCGGTGCCGATTTATACGGCTCTCTTTTACTGAATGACCTCCGTCAAGGTCCTCTCGGTACTCCTACCGCCCAGCATACATCACTGGGATGGATCCTTTCCGGTCCCATCAAAAATCCAGATTCCCGTCAGGAATCCACCTCTGCTGTAAATTTCGTACAAGCAGACGGGTTTAATGACTCTCGTCAGGAGTCTAATGATCTCATAAACTTTTTGTCGGCTGCCGAACTCAAAGATTCTCGTCAGGAATCTATTTCTATTGTCAATTGTTTATCCTCCGAAAATTTAGACAATTCGTTACGTCGTTTCTGGGAAATTGAAGAAGTTCCCTCCAAGCTTCCTCTTTCAGAAGAGGACGAGCGGTGTGATCGCTTTTTTCGTGAAACCTACTCCCGCTCCTCTCAAGGACGATACATTGTACGACTCCCGTTCAAGAGTCAACCTCCATTCGATCTCGACGGATCACACTCAATCGCATCTCGTTTTTACTCGAAACTAGAGCAGCGACTACTCAAGCAACCGATCCTCGAATCTGAGTATCACAAATTCTTATCAGAGTATCTCTCCATGGGTCACATGGAGCGAGTAGCGGAAGAGCAAGTCTCGAACTCTTCTGCTATATACATTCCTCATCATCCCGTCGTGCGACCTTCTAGCAGTACGACCAAGCTCAGAGTCGTATTTAATGCTTCCGCCAAAACCAAGTCGGGAAAATCTCTAAACGACTGCCTCATGGTCGGTCCAAAGCTACAGCGCGATTTAGCTGCTATCATACTGCGCTGGCGGCTATTTCGTTACGTATACACTGCTGACATCGCCAAGATGTTCAGACAAATTCTAATTCACCCCCTTGATTCTGACTATCAAAGAATTTTATGGCGACCGAGCAGCCAGCTGCCGGTTTCTTCATTTCGATTGCTTACCGTAACCTACGGTCTCGCATCTGCGCCGTACCTCGCCATTAAGGTACTCGATCAATTAGCTCTTGACGAGGGAAATAATTTTCCCGCTGCCGTGCCTATTCTACAAGATTCGATTTATGTCGATGATGCTATTTTCGGCGCGGACAATACTCATACTCTCCTCGAGATTCGTCGGCAGCTAGTAGCACTCCTGCTTCGCGGGGGCTTTCAACTTCGAAAATGGGCTACTAACGCGGTCGAATTACTTGACAACATTCCTTCTGAGGAGCGTGAGTCCGCGTCCGATCATCTTCTCCGCGAAGATGAATCCTTGAAAGTCCTTGGTATTGTATGGACTCCTTCTGAAGACGTTTTCCGCTTTCAGGTAGACTGTTGTCTGCCGGCTAAGTGTACGAAACGAAGTATTCTTTCGATCGTTTCAAAAATATTCGATCCACTAGGATGGGCATCTCCCGTGATCATTGTCGCAAAAATCATGCTCCAAGAGCTCTGGCTCTTAAAGAAAGACTGGGATGAAGATATTCCTCCTGAATTCCGTAAAAAATGGACGGAGTATTGCTCAACTCTGCCTCAATTGAGCTCCGTTAAGATTCCCCGCTGGACTGGATTGCGAAGTGACAGTATAGCGATCGAATTACACGGCTTTGCCGATGCGTCACATCGTGCCTACGCCGCTGCCGTTTATTTGAGAGTTCTTCATTCCCTTTCCGAAATACAAGTTACCTTGCTTACGGCTAAAAGTAAAGTAGCTCCTCTCAAAACCGTTAGCATTCCTCGTTTGGAATTAAACGCTGCCGTACTAGTGACCCGACTGCTGGAGTGGACCTCGTCATCCTTAAAACTTCCATCGTCTCGCATCTACGGATGGACAGATTCCACCGTCGTCTTAGCCTGGCTTAGACAACATCCGTCTACGTGGAATACCTACGTCGCAAATCGCGTATCCGAGATCCAGACTCGGCTTCCGCAAGTAAAGTGGCAACATGTTCGCTCTCAAGAAAACCCTGCTGATTGCGCCTCACGAGGCATCTCCGTCTCCGAATTCGCTACTCATAAGCTGTGGTGGTCTGGACCGGATTGGCTATCTCGTCCATCCGTTTTTTGGCCAGATCACTCCAATTCGAATCGCGAAAACCAAGACTCCAGAGAGATCGCCTCATCTGAATCTCGTAAATCCCAGGTTCACCTACTTTCCACGCACCCTGAATGGGATTTTCTATATCGATACTCAAGCTGGACTCGACTCTGTCGAGTCACTGCATATATACTCAGATTCGCCCTGAATTCTCGTAAAAAACTACGTCCATCATCCACTTACTCGCAATATCATTCACTTTCGTTATCTGCTGCCGAGATACGAAATGCTTCTTCGTGTTGGATGTCTTACGTTCAACGGAAACACTTTCATGCTGAAATCAAGCTTTTAGAGGATCATGCGCCGGTTCCGAAGTCTAGTTCGCTCATTTCTCTACATCCTATCCTTGGGAAAGATTCATTAATTCGGCTTGGCGGGCGGCTCGAGCACGCCGCTCTAAGCTATGAAGAAAAGTACCCGATTATATTGCCTAAACATCGAGTTTCAGAACTTTTAATCGACCATGTACACAAACGCACTCTCCATGGAGGGGTGCAGTTGACTCTTCGCGTCCTTCGGCAACAATATTGGATCATATCGGCCAGATCCTTAGTACGCGCCCACATACATCGTTGCATTCCTTGTATTCGGCAAAGGGCGCAAGCTGCTACTCAACTGATGGGAGCCCTTCCCAACTTTCGAGTCAATCCCTCAGCTCCATTTTCACATACTGGGCTGGATTATGCTGGTCCAATAAACATACTTCCAATTGTCGGTAGAGGTCAAAAGACGAGAAAATATTACTTTGCCGTATTCGTATGCCTTGCTACCAAAGCAGTGCATCTCGAACTTGTCGAGGATGCCACCACCGCTGCCTTTTTAGCTGCCTTTAGACGATTCGTCAGTCGTCGAGGGCTTCCCACTAACTTGTACTCTGACAACGGCACGAATTTTCGTGGTGCCGATCGTGAATTAAAACAAACCTTTCAAACTCTCCTTTCTGACCCTTCGCTCAAAAAGTTGCTAGCTAATGACGGGATCACCTGGAAATTCATTCCCCCTTCCGCTCCTCATTTTGGTGGACTCTGGGAGGCTGGAGTAAAAAGTGTCAAGTATCATTTAAAGCGAGCAGTGGGAGCGCATACCTTGTCGCAAACTGAATTTTCTACCGTCTTATGTCAGGTCGAAGCCTGTTTAAACTCTCGTCCGATTTCCGCTCTTACCGACGAACCTACCGATCTATCTGCGCTGACACCCGGTCACTTCATTATCGGGCGACCACTTGTCGCGGTTCCTGAGGAATCCGCTTTAGAGATTAATTCAAATCGACTTGACCGATGGCAACAAGTCAGAAAAATTACCGAGCAAATCTGGCGTTCGTGGTCCTCTGATTACCTCCATACGTTGCATCAACGTCGAAAGTGGTCACAGGATCGCGCAAATTTAAGTGTAAACGAACTTGTTCTTTTAAAAAATTCTTTACTTCCACCCTCTAAGTGGCAACTCGCGCGCATCACTCAGTTGCATCCCGGTCCGGACAAAAAGGTCCGTGTCGTCACCGTACGCACAATCGACGGTGAATTGAAAAGACCTATAACTCAGATCTGCCCGCTGCCGGTCAAGTCATAACATCCCGCTGCCGGTCAAGGCACAAAGTGAAAATTTGGATTCGCCAAAGTAATTACGAATTATACTTTTGTATCATTCGCGTTAGTTTATAAGGTAGATTATAGGCTGCGTTTCATCTTTATTTCTTGTACTTATTTTAAGAAGCAATATTGTCAGTTCCTTTTGCCTTTAACGGATTACTGTTTATCGTTATCTACTACCTTGAATTGTCATTCATGTATTCAAATTCCGACGTTTGCGATATTACTCTCAAATCGTAATCACAGTTTGCGAAGACCAAGATATATCGTTTTGCCTCCTCTGGATGCAAGGCGGGCGGTATGTTCAAAACCATATCTATGGAATCGAAATATCCTTCAACGAGCGGTTAAAGGTTCGTCTGTTGGCTCGAGGCGATATTATTTCCAAGCGTTCCTGTGATTCAGTCACTCGTGACTATTGACAGTTTTTGTAACACGACCCTGCGTCTTGTCTAAATGTCGTCTCCGCCTCTGATTGGCGAACTCGAATAATAACGTTCCATGCTTAATCGCTGCCGTTTCTCGCCCCGGTTTCTCGTACCGGGAGTGAGAGTCGAATCGCCGTCAAGCAAAGTACATGTATACTGTCAGAGAGCTCGTCAGGCCCTCGCAATAAATTCAAGGAATATCCGCAAACTCGACCAGTTATTTAACAGTTATAAACCCACAGTCCAGCGAGCCAATCCTAACATCCTGTTGTCAACACAATGAATGACCTTTTTTGTAGCAAAAATATCTGCGAACGGTATGTCTACAGCGTCGTCAACTTTGTAACCCTGCTCTTCGAGAACGGCCGCGATAGGGAGATATTTCTCCATCTTCCGAAGCCTTGCGGCTTCGAAAGCTTCGATGCCGTTCTCGAAGGTCACGGTCACGTCGATGATCACGACGCTTTTCGAGGGCTCGTGCCTGACGACGATGTCAGGCCTGAGCGCTTCTAGATCGCCGGTGAGACCCTCGACCCTTTGGTTCACCCTTAACGTCCCCGGCAGACGGCAGGCTCGCGATATCCACGAGACGACGGCGTCGTGGCGCAGTTGCCATGCAGCCGAGTGGGGGCGACAGTGACACATGACGTGGGGCAAGGTCTCCAGGGCCTCCCCACATCGCCGGCAACGCCTATCACCGTCGCCCCAGCGTCTTGCCCCATTGAGAGGCAACACGTCGAGGCGAGCGCGGTGGATAAAGCGCCAATCAGCGAAGCGGGTGAAACTGCCGCCGCGGAGGAAGTGGTTAGACACCCTCGTCCGCGACGACACCCCGAAGACCTTCCCCTGGTCTGGCTTTTCGCTCAGACGATGGCTATAGTATTCGGTCGCTGCCGCCCTTAGTCGGTGCAATATTTGGCACCGCGCCGACGGTGTCACGACCGTCGTGCGCCCGCGCGAGCCCCGGAGTCTAACACCCATCTCCAGGCGTGCAGCGCTCCACTCCCATCGCAATTGGAGGACGTCCCCCAACCTCCGTGCCGCGTTCCGTGCCCTCGACCACAATGTGGAGAAGTCGCTGCTGGTCCTGGCGAACTCCCCCTCCAGCGAACCGGAGAGGTAGGTCGCCAGGTCCTGCTCGGTAGGTGTTCGACCGATTTTCCTGGCTACCGCCCCCCTCAGAGAATCTCTGGCCAGCCCACTGATCGCCGGGTCAGGCGCCGTCAGGAGACGATACGCATGCCCGACGACCAGCGCGTCGGCCAGATCAGCAAGCGGAAGCAGTCCACATCCCCCCGACTGGGAGGGAGGTAGACTACCTCCGCGCTGGCTCTCTGAGGTAGGTTGAGCCAGGACTTCGCGAGCTTCCTAACGAGCTTATCCGCGATTTTCAAAGGACCTTTCTCCACATGGGCTCCCCGCAGCAGGAAGTCGAGGCGGGGCAATATAAAAGTGCCGACCGCCTCACACTTTTGCCACGGGGCGAGGAGGGAACGATCGACGGCCCGGAGGTCGCGGACGAGCTCCTCGATCGACAGGAGCGGGGTCTGCTTGACCTGGAATCCTGTGGGGACTCCGAGGTGCTCATATGGCGCTCCTGCTGCCAGGGACTTCAACCCCTGACCCTGCAAGCTGGAGCTGGTGGGGGCAGCCCGGCGAGTGCCTCTGCTGTCCTGGTGCAGTGTTGCACACTTCGCCGGGTTGAACCGAAGTCCAACCCCACCAGCCGCAGCTTCCACTGTTCTCAACAGTGTTTCCATTCCCTCCGGGGTGTCTGCAACTAATGCCAGATCGTCGGCATACGCAAGGATGTTATACCGCCGGCCGTGCAGCGAGTACCCCGCCGAGGTTCCGGCAGCTGCACGCAGCACCGGTTCCAGGGCAAGGTTAAACGCTACAGGGCTCAGCGGACATCCCTGCTTCACCCCGGAGAGAATGGGGACAGGGTCGGTGAAGCCTTGTGAGGTACGCACCCGGGTGGTGCACCCGTCGTAGAGCCCTTCCACGATGTTACGGAAGGGCTCGGGGACCTTGGCCTCCGCGAAGGCGTGGTATATGGTCGAGTGGGGGATCGAGCCGAACGCGTTCGACAGATCCAACCACGCGACCACCACCTGACGCCTGCCCCTGCGCGCGTCGTTAAGGACCTCCTGCAGCACGTAGTTGTGCTCGTAGCACCCCTCGCACGGCAGGAAGCCCTTCTGTTGAGGGCTGAGCCTCTCGTTGTGGAGCGCCCACGTCACGAGGCGGTCGGCCAGCACCGCCGCGAAAAGTTTGGGGGTCGTGTCGGACATGGCTAGTGGCCGCCAGTTCGAAAGATCCTCCCGGTCGCCCTTCTTGTGAATCATCACAGTGTTGGAGGACTTCCAGGAAGCAGGGACCGACTCCAACCGTTGGCACATGTTGAAATATGCGGTCAGAATGACGCAGCCCGGGTCCGCCTTCCGGAGATCACGGTAAGATAGGCCGTCGGGCCCCGGAGCGGAATTTGACATCCGCCGGAGTCGACGATCTACCTCACTCACTCCGAAGGGCTGCACCAGCGCCGCGTCACTCGCCGCTGTTGGAGCCTCGGAAGGAAAGCCGAGAGGCCCAGAGGCTGGTGGCGTACTCGCAGGTGAGTACATGTTCAGAAAGTGCCGATATACCTGGTCCTTCGGGACCTGGCATTGCGCCGGGGCGCCCATCAGCACCTCCTGAACCGCACGCCTGCGGTTTTGCCGGAACAGCCTCTGCAATCGCGTTGCCTCTGCGACTTGGCCCGTACTTCCCTCTGTCCTCCGCTCGGGACGACCGGGAGGGCGCGATGCCGAAGAATCGCCGACACGCCCCCTCCCCCTCGCGCCAGTGGTTGACCTTCCACTCGCTCCTCCCCCAACCCCCACGGGTCGCGACCAGTGTAGCCAGATGCCGCGGCTCAACGGCCCAAGTTTCCCCTTACGTCTCCGTCCCTCGCCTAGATGCTCCCCACTCTTACCCACTACCGCTGCCGCGCAGACTCGGCAGCATGCTACCCAGTGTCGCAGAAAAAACCGTACGCTTATACAAGCTGATTCGCCTCGGAAAGATAGGTTCTACTGCAATAACGAAATAAATTTATTCGTGTATTGTTAAATAAACAAAAATTAAGGTTTGAAAAATGTTTATTTGCGACCTACTAATTACAATCATCGCTTTCGCTGCTAATTTCGCATTCGCTTCCTACAATAACATTTGCAAATTCTTGCGGTATACTTTCTTTTTCGTACATACCGCAATTAAAATTTTGTATAAAATCATCGCTTATAGTATAATTGTTACATTGCGTACAAGTATTTCTAAATTCTAATTTAATTCTACCGAGTGCAGCAATCATTTGAGGCTGCAGTCGATTGCGACGTGGCGTTTTTATTTCACTTACTAAAGAGAAAAATCGTTCAATTTCAGCATTTGAGTGTGATAACGATAGACATGCCAGTGCCAAATTTGAAATATTTTTAAATATCTTTGTACCGTCAGTATCACACATCTTATTAATTTCGTCCCAAAATTGAACGATTTCTAATCGTAGTAAACGCTCTCTCATATCATCCTCACGAACAGCTAAAAAACCTAGGGCGTACCATTCATCAATACATGCTGCTCTATCGAATTTTGATTCAAATTTATTTAAAATATCACGTACTTGGTCTGTATGTTCCGCAATGTCTAATGCAACAGAAGGCATTATTATGGCTGCAATTTTCGTTTTCTTAAATTGCATTTTTTTACGGCTAATACAATTACAATCAGGATGTGCTGCATGAATCATTGGAACGTAATGTCCGTAAGAGTTGAAACTTCTACTATGATGCACTATATCTAATACATATCTTAATTCTGCTTTCTTAACCAAATACATATCGATGCCACTGTCATCGTAGTCCAACTTCGAAGTGGTTTCTTCTGCTCCCATTCTGGCTACATCCATATGCCCGAGATGAGGTTTCCCAGAGCTATGTTGTATAAGGTGACTTTTACCAGCTGTTATCGTTACGTTGCATAGAAGACACTTCGCCTCGTACAAATTTCCTTCAGATTTTGCCAACCATGGAATAAAAGAAGGATCCTTCAGCCACGAATCGCGGAACTTCTGCGGTTACTTCACCTTCTTAGATGGTGGTTGCATGTTGTCCGTATAACTATCAGTATCAGTTTCTGTATAGAAGTTTAAAAATTTAAATTACTAAATGATTTATAAAAAACGGACGCACAAATGCGACACCACAGAAATAAGATATAGATATTTACGTCATAGTTCTAGAATGAATATTACACAAAAAATGTTTTTCTTCTCTAAATTCAAAGTGCAAAAATATTAAATAAACAAATATATTACCTTCAATAGATATATTCACAGCATCGCTGGAAACACAAGGAGTAGAGCTCTTCTTGGATTCAGCCATGATATTACCTATTTATAAAATAATATTTTATACGTTACACACACAATAAGCATAATATATGTAAGTCCACAATTTTAAAAAAATAGCTTATAATTAAACTGCGGATGCTTATACATTGATGAGGAATTTAAATGTACAAAACGCTGCAGAATCTCCGTAACATGTAAAAATATAGAAAATATTTAAACTAAACTAGTCATTATATTATTTGAAGTATTCAAAAAATTTCTATTTCAGCTCCTTTGCTTTCTTTCAGTTCCCAAAAATATGCATTTGCGTAAACATCCGCAGTCTACTTATAATCATTTATATTACACATTTGAACTATAATGATCTGATATTCAATGTATACATTACCTGCTTTCTCAATACTTTTAAAAAATGTGTAGTATAAAATACTGCAAACGGCACTGTAAAACTTTGATCCTTGCTACACTGCACAATCCACAACAAACGTCTGTAATTGCTGTAAACCGAATTCACAAGCTAACCTCACCCAAGCCAAGCCGTCCGTGGTGTAGCGTGGAACAAGAACACCCGTTATTTTCCCTACTACTCCCACAGGCGGAAGAGTGGGGAGCATCTAGGCGAGGGACGGAGACGTAAGGGGAAACTTGGGCCGTTGAGCCGCGGCATCTGGCTACACTGGTCGCGACCCGAAGCGTTGGAAGAAGGCAGCGATCGTGGTCGCCACCTCTTCCAGGTCTTGGATGTTGTCGACAGCCCCAGCCAGACCGACCAGTAAGCGCCTCTCCTCCGCCAGCGTGACTTGCTCCCTTCGAAGGGATGCACGCGAGCGGGGGCGAGGCTGATCGGCAGGCGCGGGCTGGCGACGCTCCGGGTCTCGCGGGGTTTGGGGGTTCGCGGGCGCCCCAACGACGATCGCAGGGGCATTTGTCCGCCCCGCCGGGACCACTGTCCCAGTTCCACCACCTCCCGGGCGCGAGCTCCCAGGGTTATTCCCACCCACGCTACGAAAACGCGACGCGAACCCACCCAAACGAAGCAGCATATCGCGTAAGCTGCGGAGTCGGTCCGTCCGCGCGGAGCTAGCAGGGGCTCGGTCACTCAAACCTACTCGGGAGTTGCCTCTGCCTCAAGTCGCCGTCCCACGTCGGGCGCCCCTGCGTGATTGCATGGGCGCCGAGGGACGAGTCCTCGGCGTAACGGTGGTGGTGGTGGTGATGGTGGCCCCCCTCGAGGCCTCGATGATGGCCGGAGCTGGTGGGGGAGGCGTGGGACGCTGGGCACCCGCAGATGGTCGGCGTGGTGCTCCTGGCGTCCTCGTGTCCCTCGCTGGTGACGTGCGGGGCGGTGTCCTCGTCGCTGGCGGCGACGCTGTCTCCGGGTTCGACGACCTAAACAGAGAGACAGACGGGGATATAGGCGACGTAGACAGAACACGTCGGCGGCGCCTCCTCGAGGCGACGGACTGCCACGGCAGGGGGGAGGAATCCTCTTCCTCCCCATCCTCCTCTTCGCTCCCCTCGATGGCCGGAGGGGGGGTGACGACCGCTGTCCGGGTGGGACCAGGGGTCACCGTCACTTCCTCGATGGGGGGGAGGGAGGGGACTGTCGTCCTCGACGTCGTCCTTCGCAGTCCTCTCTCCGCTCCCCCCGCGAGGGGCCGCGAGGTGACAATGGGCCCCCCGCTGACGGTGGTGGTGACGGTGGTCGTGGTGAGTGTCGCTATCGCCATGCAGGAGACCGCGCAGCAGCCTCTCCCGCCCCCCTGCTCCCCGAAGATGGTGGGTGGGGAGAGGGTGGAGGCGGGAGATCCCCTCAAGGTGGTGGCGAGGGGGGGGCTACTGCGGGCTACGGCCGAGCACTCGGGCGGTAGAGAAGACGCCCGGGTGAACGACCGCAGCCTTCTTCTTCCTTCCGTCTGGTCTCCTGCTGGCGCCGCGACGACCACCGTTGCGCCCGCTGTGACGGCGGCGTAAGATGGAGAGGCCGCCGTCCTGATCGTCGAGGTGAACGTCCGGCTGGTCTGGACGTCCGGCGGGGGAGTGGTGGGGGCGGGAGAAGCCTCGCCCCGCCCCGACCCCGCCTTCCTCGGCGACTTCCTAGAGCCGGCCTTTGGAGCCGCCTTCCTCTTGGTGGTGGTGAGGGCCGCTACTCTCCTTTTAACATCCTCGAGCTCGACCGGCACGCTGGCTCCCCTGCTCCTGGTCCTGGGGCCCCTCGGGCTGGTTGGCGGGGCCTTCAATGTGGGGGAGACCGTCGACCCCCAGGTCCTCCTCGCCGCCCCGCTGGCGGGCTTCGCGCGGGGCGGTTCCGGGGTCGACTTGCGTGTCGGCGGGCTCGGGGTGGCTCGGTGGGCGGCTCCGGATCCGGTCCGGTTCTTCGCAGCGGGCGCTGCCCCAGTCCCTGCTGGTGGTGACCCTGAAACAGAGCCGTCACTCCGTCGCGTCACGCCGCCTCTCTTCGTCGTCGTCGTCGTCGTCGTAGTCTGTTGGGGCGAAGGCAGTCTGTGTGCGGCGATGGTGACCTCCCTCACAGAGAGGATCCTCGGATTCTTCTTCTGGGCCGGGGGCGGCGGGGGCGTCGCCGACTCCCGAGAGGAAGCCGCCGGTGCCGCCGCCGCAGCCGGCCTGGTCCCCGCGCTGGCTGGAGGCGGCGGGGGCGTCAACGAGGTCCTCGGTGGTTCTGTCGTCGTCGCCGTCGTCCTCTTCAGTGCCAGCCTGGCCCGTGGTTTCGCCGGGGGCGTCGACGACTTCCTGGAGGGAGCCGTCGGCGCCGCCGCCGCAGCGGGTCTGACCCCCACGCTGGATGGAGGTGGTGGGGGCGTCGTGGAGACCAGCGGCGGGGCCGCCGTCTTCACTGGCCTCTTCAGGGCCAGTCTGGCACGTGGTGGTGGTGGAGGGGTGGTGGAGGTCCTCGCTGGGACTGCCTTCGCCCTTGTCGCCGTTGATGTCGGTGGCGTCTGTCTCGTCGCCGTGACTGTCCCCGTGGTCCCCTTGGCAGAGGGAACGCTGCCAAAAGACAGCGTGCTCTGCCTCAGGGAGGTGGAGGGTCGTCTCGTCGTCGAGGTCGTCGTCGTCGTCGTTGTCGTCCTTGTGGCAGCCGCACAGGTGGTCGGTGCGGCTGCAGGGCCCGTGGATGGTGTGGGGGCCCCTCCGGAGATTCTCTCCTTCGTCGCCGCTCGCCGCATCCCGCACGCCGTCGTCGTGGTGCAGGCGGTTGACGTCGCCGTCGCCGTCCTGCACGTCATCGTCGCCGTCGTCGTCGACGCCGTGGTGGTGGCGGCGGTGGTGTGACCAGCTCCGGTCATAGTGGTTGAGCTTAAAATTGACTCGGGCCCAAGGGGGCCCGAGAAATTAGTATTTCTGGTCGCCGAGGGAGAGGGCCTCACGGTGGACCGGGTGGAGGAGCCGCGTGCTCCTCCGGTCCCACCCTGACCCGATCTGCCCGAGTGAGCGGCGGCGTGGTGAGCCTTCACGGATTTTAAGGGATACGCTCCCTTCCCGCGCTCACCACACTCGCCGCACCGGTGAACCACCGAATGACCGGGGTGGTTCTTTTTGGCGTGCTTGATCAAGTCAGAGTGGGACTTGCAGGCTCCACCGAGCCTAGTGCCCAGTATGCCGTAGCATTCCGGGCACCTGAATTCCGCCGGGAACGGAAAATCAATGTAAAAAACAATTGAATTGTCGGACGGACTTCCCATTATGTACCTGTACGGGTATCACTCGAGTAGAAGACTGATAAAACGGCGGTGGAGATATAAAAGCGATTCTGTCAGTAAAGGAATAAATAAATAAATAAACGAACACAGTAGATTAACTAAAACGGGTGATAGAATAAATAAAATAAAATAAAATAGAATAAAATAAAATAAATAGACTAGAATCGGTACAATCAACAGTTAAAATGCGTGTAAACAGATAAATTCAGTCTGACTCTATGTACGGTAAAATAAATAAAGTAAATAAAATAAATACATAAAACTATTTCCGTTAAATGGAGAAATAAAAGCTGAGTGGCAAGCGATCGACTCACCGGAAAATAGAATAATAGCGACAGCAGAAAATAGAGAGAAAATTAGGGATAGATAGAGAGAGAGCGGATCGATAGAAGGAGAAAGAGGTTAGAAGATAAAGTGACAGGGGAGATTTCTACCTCGACAGCAAGAGAGGTTGTCGAGGGGGGCTATCTAGCGGCGGATCGAGAAGCCCGTTCCAGGTTCTCGTGCAGGGATCTACCGCTAGAGGGCTGCACCGATACTTGGCGGTACTTGGAGAAATTTCCTCAGCTCTGGTCTGAGGAATTCCCAAGTCCTACTCGGATCGGTGACTGAAGGGATTAAACCGAATTAATTTAATCGAGCGGACTCGATTAAACAATTCGGCGGTCTATTGCGCGACGCAAAGTCTTCAAGGAATTGAGTTCGTCTCGGAAAACGAATCGCTTTAGAACGATGAACGATTCGACGTGCCGGCGTTAAGCAGGAATTAGATGTTATTATTCAATTTATTATAACAATCCGGCACAGGATCGCTCCCAAATTTCACAGCGATTAGCAACAAAGTATTCGGAATAAAACTAAGCAATTAGTTAACCGTCGATTAAATTGATGTAATAATTGTGAAATTTGTCGAATCGCACACGTGGCGGTTACGAAATTCCGAAACGAACGTTCCGGAATCCTTTGTTCGCGCGACCTTGGAGGGAGCCGTTGGCTGTTGACTTCGCCAGACAAACAGTCAGCAGAGCTGAGTGTCGACAGGTCAGAGACAAACAACAACGAACGGGGGGAGGGTGTTTACCGCTGAGCGAGCGTTGCCGCTCGAAGCTCGCGCGGGGGAAGGGGGTGTTAGAGTGGGAGTCGATCACTTACCCCACTCGAGGTCCCGCACAGGTGTCCGTCGTCGTCCGTGGTGTTCCCGGCTGCTCGGTGGAGTCGCTGATGGTGGGGTCCTCCCTCTCGGCGGCCAGTCGCGCCCCGATCGCTCCTCGGCTCGTGGTGGTCTCGTAACGCACTGATTTGCACTCTCGCGCGATAAACGGACGTTGCGTGTCCGTAACGGTGTAACCGAATTTATTGGAGTGAATACACTCGATTGTTTGAAAACTGACTAGCGCTACTAATTGTTGTTAGATGTAGCTAATTGGGCCAATCCACACGGCACTGCAATGCGTGGCCGACCCGTGACCGAGGGGGAGCAAGCCCCGACCGCTCAGTCAGTTTTCAAAAATCGAGTTAATATTCTGACTCCCCGATGAGGAGTGTATCAGATATTAAGCTGATAAGAACAGATAAGAAAGGACTTTATTTTACAATTAATCGTCCCCCGGGCTACAATAGTACCCGGGGGCGGTACATATGTGATGCCTTTCGGCGAGGGCTATGATATATTAAAAAATTTTTATTTGGTGCGGGGGTGTGCGGCGCGGGGGAGCTGTGTCCCCCTGCGTGGCAAACATACAAACACTCAGACGCATACGCACACACACACACACAACCACACGTCAATAAATAAATACATAAAGTAATAAAATAGGTGCAGCACGAGACTTGCCAGTTTATAAATATAGATAGTAGAACGGCCTACAGCACGCCGGAAAGAGTTAAAACTTATTAACTAGATAGATGACTAGACATATAAGAGAAGAAGAGAAAAAAAAAAGAAGAGAAAACTAAAGGGAGAGCATACATAACTAGAAGGAAAGAATAGGAGAAGAACCAAATAAATAAATAAATTAAACTTGATAGACGAAACTAAAAAGAGAAAATAGAGGACAGAGGCGTGCTGCAGGCTCGTTGCCCTCGCTAATAATAAATATAAGTATATAAAATATCACGTAGGGCCGACGTGGCCTCGAGTCAGTCGATGGGCTTCGTGCCCTGAAACAACAGTGTTAAAATTTATGTCGGGGCGCGACATACTAGGGGAGGGCGAGGGGGCCGCGAGGGGGGCCACACTGGCCACCTCAGGGGGCAAGGGGAGCTCCGGGGCGGGAACGGCGGCAGCGGCATCGGCATATTGCCGAACCCCCCGACACGTGCTCTGCCTCAGGGAGGTGGAGGGTCGTCTCGTCGTCGAGGTCGTCGTCGTCGTCGTTGTCGTCCTTGTGGCAGCCGCACAGGTGGTCGGTGCGGCTGCAGGGCCCGTTGATGGTGTAGGGGCCCCTCCGGAGATCCTCGGTTTCGTCGCCGCTCGCCTCATCCCGCACGCCGTCGTCGTCGTCGTCGTCGTGGTGCAGGCGGTTGACGTCGCCGTCGCCGTCGTCGTCGACACCGTGGTGGTGGTGGCGGTGGTGTGACCAGCTCCGGTCATAGGGGTTGCGCTTAAAATTGACTCGGGCCCAAGGGGGCCCGAGAAATTAGTATTGCTGGTCGCCGAGTCGGAGGGCCTCACGGTGGACCGGGTGGAGGAGCCGCGTGCTCCTCCGGTCCCACCCTGACCCGATCTGCCCGAGTGAGCGGCGGCGTGGTGAGCTTTCACGGATTTCAACGGGTATGCACCCTTCCCGCGCTCACCACACTCGCCGCACCGGTGAACCACCGAATGACCGTGGTGGTTCTTTTTGGCGTGCTTGATCAAGTCAGAGTGGGACTTGTAGGCCCCACCGAGCCTAGTGCCCAGTATGCCGTAGCATTCCGGGCACCTGAATTCCGCCGGGAACGGGAAATCAATATAAAACACAATTTGATTTTCTGACGGACTTGCCATTGCGTACCTGTACGGGTATCACTCGAGCGGAAGACTGATATAAAAGAAAGTACAATGAATAAAATAAAATAAAATAAATAGGTAAAATGCGTGGTTAAAATCTGGTGTAGAAAGCCGTATATATAGATTCTGACAAAATAGTGTATAAATAGATAAAATATAAAATATAATAATAAATAGTGTACATAGAGATAAAATGGACTAGAATCAAATAAATAAAGGGAATAGAACAGATCACAACAGATAAAATTCAAGTACGATACACGCGGATAAAACCAGTCTTACTCTGAACACAGTAAAATAGAAATAAAGATAAGAATAAATAAAATAAATATATAAAACTATTTCCGTTAAATGGAGAAATAAAAACTGAGTGGCAAGCGATCGACTCACCGGAAAATAGAATAAAAGCGACAGCAGAAAATAGAGAGAAAATTAGGGATAGATAGAGAGAGAGCGGATCGATAGAAGGAGAAAGAGGTTAGAAGATAAAAGTGACAGGGGAGATTTCTACCTCGACAGCAGAGAGATTGTCGAGGGTGGCTATCTAGCGGCGGATCGAGAAACCCGTTCCAGGTTCTCGTGCAGGGATCTACCGCTAGAGGGCTGCACCGATACTTGGCGGTACTTGGAGAAATTTCCTCAGCTCTGGTCTGAGGAATTCCCAAGTCCTACTCGGATCGGTGACTGAAGGGATTAAACCGAATTAATTTAATCGAGCGGACTCGATTAAACAATTCGGCGGTCTATTGCGCGAAGCAAAGTCTTCACGGAATTGAGTTCGTCTCGGAAAACGAATCGCTTTAGAACGATGAACGATTCGACGTGCCGGCGTTAAGCAGGAATTAGATGTTATTATTCAATTTATTATAACAATCCGGCACAGGATCGCTCCCAAATTTCACAGCGATTAGCAACAAAGTATTCGGAATAAAACTAAGCAATTAGTTAACCGTCGATTAAATTGATGTAATAATTGTGAAATTTGTCGAATCGCACACGTGGCGGTTACGCAATTCCGAAACGAACGTTCCGGAATCCTTTGTTCGCGCGACCTTGGAGGGAGCCGTTGGCTGTTATTGACTTCGCCTGACAAACAGTCAGCAGAGCTGAGTGTCGACAGGTCAGAGACAAACAACAACGAACGGGGGGGAGGGTGTTTACCGCTGAGCGAGCGTTGCCGCTCGAAGCTCGCGCGGGGGAAGGGGGTGTTAGAGTGGGAGTCGATCACTTACCCCACTCGAGGTCCCGCACAGGTGTCCGTCGTCGTCCGTGGTGTTCCCGGCTGCTCGGTGGAGTCGCTGATGGTGGGGTCCTCCCTCTCGGCGGCCAGTCGCGCCCCGATCGCTCCTCGGCTCGTGGTGGTCTCGTAACGCACTGATTTGCACTCTCGCGCGATAAACGGACGTTGCGTGTCCGTAACGGTGTAACCGAATTTATTGGAGTGAATACACTCGATTGTTTGAAAACTGACTAGCGCTACTAATTGTTGTTAGATGTAGCTAATTGGGCCAATCCACACGGCACTGCAATGCGTGGCCGACCCGTGACCGAGGGGGAGCAAGCCCCGACCGCTCAGTCAGTTTTCAAAAATCGAGTTAATATTCTGACTCCCCGATGAGGAGTGTATCAGATATTAAGCTGATAAGAACAGATAAGAAAGGACTTTATTTTACAATTAATCGTCCCCCGGGCTACAATAGTACCCGGGGGCGGTACATATGTGATGCCTTTCGGCGAGGGCTATGATATATTAAAAAATTTTTATTTGGTGCGGGGGTGTGCGGCGCGGGGGAGCTGTGTCCCCCTGCGTGGCAAACATACAAACACTCAGACGCATACGCACACACACACACACAACCACACGTCAATAAATAAATACATAAAGTAATAAAATAGGTGCAGCACGAGACTTGCCAGTTTATAAATATAGATAGTAGAACGGCCTACAGCACGCCGGAAAGAGTTAAAACTTATTAACTAGATAGATGACTAGACATATAAGAGAAGAAGAGAAAAAAAAAAGAAGAGAAAACTAAAGGGAGAGCATACATAACTAGAAGGAAAGAATAGGAGAAGTACCAAATAAATAAATAAATTAAACTTGATAGATGTTTGGTAAACTGGTTTTGGAAGCCGAGAAGGGATGGAGGAGTGATTGAAGGAGTGGAATGCTTTAAATGAAGGATGGAATGCAAGATCGACTGGTATGAGTGAGAGTGATAACGGATGGATTTGAATGGACTGTATAAATGTTGGTAAAGTAAGATGAGTCGGATCTACAATATTTGTATATTTGTCACTTATATCACAAGCGATGAACGTCGATGTACAAGAAAGTGTAAAAGGAATGAATTTGAAAATAAACGCAGAATCGAATAAGCTCTTTTGTTTTGACTCGAGTCAGCTGATGGCTGGTCACAGAGAGAGGGAAAACGACGGTTGTCTCTCTGTTTTATTGTCTCGACCTTCCTGGAAGTTCGTCACGCTTGTACCGTTCTGATTTGACGCTCGAGAATCTTCCAGAAAGATCGAGAGACGGTTGGACCAATGACAGGCGTGATTTCGGCCCGCGTGAGCCTCGACGGCACACGCTTGTCATTCGCGTCGTTGGCGGGATCGCGCGTGGTTCGCTGTTACGTCACGCAGCAACATGGCGCTTAGAGCGCCAATCTCAAACATGCCGCCCGCCTCGACTTGTCGATTTTAACTCGCCCGTGTGAGTCGTACAGTGCAAGTGAATACAGAGTGTGGAAATGATGGCATACAATGATTGAACAATCAAGTGATGTCGGCGAATGAGGTGAATTTTGAGGGATCGCGAGCGAGGTTGCCGCGATGAGGTTACTGCGCCGTTTGGCTACTGCGCCGGCGCGAAGATGAATGGCGTCGCGTACCGCGTGTTACTACGCAGGTGTAAGCTGCGTAGAGTGTGTGCGCGTGAGCTGCATCGACCCACTCATTGATCGGGTGCATCGATCGGCAGGACAACCAGTGCTTCGATTCGGGGCACTATTTTTCGCGCATGCGCGGCCAAAACAGTAACGTATCTATAATGAGGTAGCAGAGCGGCCAGAGCCCTGTGGCAGTTATATTGGCGGGACGAGTGATAGTTATAGCCGCGAGACGTGATGCGGAACGAGAGGTAAGTTATTATTAATATTTTATTATACAATGGCAGCTAATAGTGGAGAAAGCGCTGCAAAGAGGAGTAATACTCGCCAAATAAAATATTTTGTTGTTTTATTATGTATTTCGCTTAGTTACTTTAGCACTCCTTCCCTTTCCCATCCTCAAAATAAAGAATAAGTTTGAATTATATTAAATTTCAATATTACTAATAAGTTTTTAAAATTCTGCGGGGTGCTCAAGGTACCCGATTTTGTACGCTACTGAGGCCGTCTGACGCTAAAATCGCCGCGCATGCGCGAAAAATAGTGCCCCGAATCGAAGCACTGAGGAGAACGAGTTTGTGCACTGGTCGCAACAATTCGGTGTTTGCAGTGACCAATTTTGCGACCCGAACTTTCCCGTCAGTCCCGGCTTGAACCTCCGATACGCGCGCGAGTGGCCAGTGAGAAGGAGGGTTGTTTTCGTTCGTAATGATGCAGAGACGGCCAACTGCAAGATTCTCCATCGATCGCCGCCATCGTGGACGCAAGGTGAGACCGTGGAGGTATTCCCTTTGCCATCTCTTCCAGAACTGATCTCGTAATTTTGTCAGTAGTTGCCAGCGGGTGAGCCTGTTCATCTCCTCATCGTGAAGTGACGGCTCGGGCAGCGCATTCATCGCTGAGCCGATCAAGAAGTGCCCAGGTGTCAGCGCCGTCATGTCGGCTGGATCGTCGGACAGTGCAGCTAATGGCCTGGAATTTAAACAGGCCTCTACCTGAGCCAACAGCGTCGTTAGTTCCTCGAACGTGAGTCGAGCCTCCCCAATGGTACGTCGTAGGTGGTGTTTAGTGGACTTTACTGCGGACTCCCACAGTCCACCGAAATGAGGTGCAGCAGGTGGGTTAAAATGCCACTGTGTCCGCAGGCTGGTCATCTGGTCTCTGAGGCTGCGGTTCTCCTGACTGCTGGCACTGAAGAGACGTCTCAGCTCCCGGTCGGCTCCCTGAAAATTCGTTCCGCAGTCGCTATAGAGATGCAAACATATACCTCTTCGCGAAATGAATCTGCGGAACGCCGCCAGGAAGGCCTCGGTCGTATAATTGGAGACGACCTCCAGGTGGACAGCCTTCGTGACCATGCAGACGAAGACGGCGAAGAAACCCTTGTAAGCCTTGTGTCCACGCCCTGGGGTGGTCCGCAGCCAGATGGGACCCGCGTAGTCGACGCCCGTGGAGAGGAAGGGACGAGCTGGAGTGACCCGATGTGCCGGCAGCTCTCCCATCAGCTGCTGTGCTGGCGCCGCCTGCCATCGCAAGCACGTCACACACTTGTGTAGGATGCCCTTTACTATGGACCGGCCCTTGGGGATCCAGAACCGTTGTCGAACAGCCCCAAGTGTAGCCTGGACTCCTCCATGCAGCGTGTTTCGGTGGATGTGTGATACGTACAAGTGTGTGAGCCTTGATCTGGTGGGCAGGATCGCTGGATGAGCCTCGTCTGGGTTGAGCTGCGCTTTTCCGAGTCGGCCTCCGACTCTTAGGATGGTGTTGTGATCCAGTGTCGGGGCCAGTGCTGCCAGGCCGCTTTTGGACTGCACACATTGCCTGTTGGCGACCAGCTCAATTTCCCTGGAGTAGGCGGCCTGCTGCACCTTCCGGATCCAACAGCGTTCGGCCTCGCTGATTTCAGCCACTGTGAGAGCTGGCGGCTGCGTCCCCTGCCTCGCGTCCACGGCTCCTGGAGGCGTCGAGCTGTGGCGATTTTTGAGCCACCGCCGACACCAAGCTGTGACTCGTAGCAGACGAGTGTAGGAGGAGAACCGGTTCAGCACATCATTGTCCTCATCAACCTGCTCCATCCCTGTGGTGACGGCAACGATGGGCCCTCGCTTGTCCGGAAGACGGTCGTGGTTGATGGATTCTGCTGGAGTGAGAGTGATGTCCCGCAGCAGAAAATCCGGCCCTTTCCACCACAGCTTCCAGTCCAGCAGTTGTGACGGTGAGAGACCCCGCGAAGCACAGTCAGCAGGATTATCGACTCCTGCAATGTGGTGCCACTGTGCTTCCGGAACTCTTCGTTGAATATCAGCGACCCGGTTGGCCACATATGTCTTCCATCTGGATGGATGGGCCTGGATCCATCCCAGCGCCACCGTGGAGTCGGACCAGAGGTGAACTGTGGTGTCACCGAGGCCGAGCGTGGTGATGGTGTGCTGGGCTAGGCGTGAGAGGAGGTGGGCTGCACACAGTTCTAGTCGTGGCAATGAGACCTGCTGCAGTGGAGCCACCTTGCTCTTGGCAGCTATCAGTGTGGTTGTCCACTGGTCCTCTCCGGTCCGAGTCCTCAGATAAGTGACCGCCCCATATGCTCGTTCGGATGCATCGGCGAAGCCATGGAACTCCCTCTGCGTCTGGCTGGAACTGTAAAACAGAGGTCGAGGCACTTTTACCTTCTCGAGCAGCGGTAACTCTGCGCAGTAACTCAGCCACTCGTTAGCTAGCTGCGATGGAAGAGGATCATCCCAGCCGAGCCCCAGGAGCCATGTGGTCTGAATGGATATTTTGGCTCGTACAATGACTGGAGTGAGCCATCCCAAAGGGTCGAACAGCTGTGCCGCCTTGGAAACGATCCCTCGCTTAGTGGTTGGTTGCTTGTCGGTGATGGCGATAGTGAAGTGAAACGTGTCTTCGCGCGGTGACCACTGGAGGCCAAGAGCTGAATGAGTCGCATCCATCCACGTTTTCTTCTCTCCTTGTGTGCTCTGGTGCGATGTGGACTGGCCGGTGGCAGTCTGACATGACAGAGGGATGACGTCGTGCAGGTCTGGTACGTTGGAGGCCCATTTTTGCAGCGGAAAGCCGCCCGCCATGCACAGCTGGTGTAATTGCCCCGCCGCTTCCTTCAAGGCTGGAACGGAGTCGGCTCCAGTCAGGATGTCGTCCACGTACGAGTCCTGCTTGACTGCTGCTGCACCGATGGGGTAGCGGGTGCCTTCGTCAGCTGCCAGTTGGTGCATGGTGCGGACTGCGAGGTAGGGTGCACAAGACAAACCGTAAGTGACAGTGTTAAGGCGGAATTCACTCACGTGTTGTGTCTCGTTGTTCCTCCACAGTATCCGTTGGTGGTCACGGTCATCGGGGTGAACCAGGATCTGCCGGTACATCTTGGTGACGTCGGCTGTCACCACGTACTTGTGCCTGCGCCATCTTAACAGTATGTCACCCAGCAACGGCAGCAGGTTTGGTCCTACGTGCAGACAGTCGTTGAGTGACAGCTGCGAAGGCCCTGCCCAAGAGCCATTGAACACCACTCGAAGCTTGGTTGTCGAGCTGTTCATCTTCAGGACTCCATGGTGTGGCAGGTAATGAGCTTGGTTCTCATCTGTGGGCTGGTTTGCCCTGGTCATGTGCCCGAGTTTCTCGTATTCCGAGACGAAGTCGTGGTACAGAGTTTTGAACTCTTCGTCTCGTCTGAAGCGCTGTTCCATCCTTCTCAGTGCGTGGATGGACGCGGCTCTCGACCCTGGAGTGGCTGGACTCGCTTGGCTGAATGGCAGCCTCACCTGGTAACGCCCCTCAGGAGTACGAGAGTGTGTGGTGACGAAATGGTTCTCGCACGCCAGCTCCTCAGCTGTCAGCGTGGAGTGAGCCTCCTGGAACTCCTCCTGCTCCCAGAACCTGCGAACAATTGAACTGAGGGATTCGCCAACGGTCACTTGGTGCACCCTGGCGTGCGTGGAAGTCACCGAGGTTCCAGCCACTCCAGTTACAATCCAGCCAAACACGGTGAGTTGGCCGATTGGCTCGTTTGGAGCTCCTTTCTTCATTCCTGGCTTAATGATGGCTGAATACACGTCCGCACCCAGCAGAACATCTATCGGCTTGGTCCGAGAAGGGGCTGGATCAGCCAACTCCAGCCCTTCTAGATGTTTCCAGCTACATTGCAGTCTAGTGCAACCGTGCGTGTAGTCGGTCAGCTTTGGGAGAACTAAGGTCGTGACTTTGAATGTGTCCTCTGTCTTGGCTGCAGATATGGTCAACGTCACTCGTCCCCGCGTCTTGGTGAGATGCTGCCCTCCTACCCCGTAGATGTCAACGTTGGAGGATGTCCTTGGAAGCTGCAGCCGTTGTGCCAACCCTTCGCTCATCATTGAGATTTCCGAGCCTTGGTCGATGAGGGCTCGAACGTGGTGCTTTCTCCCAAGACGATCTGAAACTCTTATAATGGCAGTGGCGAGTAATACTTGACCTCTTTCGTTGCAGCAATCAAGGGTGTGATGGATCGTCGCTGGCCTGGCACCATCGCGGAATGCTTCATGGAGGGATGAGTGATGCCTTTTGTTGCAGGACATACAGTTCCTCGTGGAAGGGCACGCTTCCAGTTGGTGCTTTCTGAGGCAGTTGATGCATAGGCGAGCCCTCTCGACGTAACTCCTTCGCTCTGCCGGTTGAAGCGCTTGGAATTCGGGGCACTGCATAAGGAAGTGCTCCCCATTGCATTTGGCACATGCAGACTTTTGGAATTGTTGAGCGTGGTTTGCTCTAATCGCTCTCTGTGACTTTCTAGGTTGACCTTGGCTCGAGCGTGGTTCGTGTTTCTTGGGCTGTTCGCCGTGTTTTCCTTGAGAGGACTGTGAGGAGGTCTCGTCGGTTGACGCCTCAAGTTGCTGCCGCCTCTTCGTCATGAAGTCCTTCAAGGTGGAAAAAGACGGTGGATCGCTGCTGCTGGTCACTCTCTCCTCCCACTTGTCGCGTGTGGTTGAGTCGAAGAGATTGACCACCGAATACACAAACCAGTCTTCAGTTCGGTCAATCGGTCTGCCGAGACCTTCCAAGGTATTCACCACGGAAATAACGCCTTTGTGAATAGTGGTAAGCTCCTGAGCTGAGCTCTCTCTCATTTTGGGGAGAGAGGCGAGCCGATCGAGGCACGATCGCACGAGGATCCTATTATTCTCGAACTGCTCTTTCAGGATCGTCCATGCTCGATCGTAGTTTTCATTTATTGTTGGCAGGTCCTTCACTAGATCGGCGGCTTGACCATGGAGACTGAGTTTAAGGTAGTGAAGGCGGTCTACCTTGCTTAGCTGCTTGTTTCTGTCCATGATCGACACGAACAGATCCTTAAAGGCTGGCCATTCTACATATTCCCCAGTGAACTCAGGCAGTTGCATCCTGGGGAGTGGAGCCGACCCAGATCGTGACTCCTGCTCGGAACTGCCTGCAGCTGCTTGCCCCTTCGCCACCGAATTCGAGCTGTCCAGGTCAAGCTGGTTCACCATGTCCAATAACCGACCTCTTTGTTCCAGGTAAGCCTCTTCCACTATATCTGCGTAACACTTTTTTAAGTAGTCGCTGGTCTTCACCACTTCCTTGTGCCGAAACGAGAGGACATCGTGGTTTCGCTGGAATTGAGACCAGCAATCCTCGAGACGCTCCAGCCGTGATTGTACATCACCTCTCGTCATTCTGCTCTGTGCCGTGGACTTTTTGAAGTTTTCCACCGTGCGGCTGATTTTACGTCCCAGCTCGCTCTGTCTGGTGAGCAGCTCTTTGCCGGTGAATTCCATGCTGATTCGGAGCTGGCTCAATGGATGGAACTTCACTGCAGCACTGTTTCACCACGTGGCTTGTCGATTATTGTAAAGATCCGGCTCGAAGGACCAGAAATGTTTGGTAAACTGGTTTTGGAAGCCGAGAAGGGATGGAGGAGTGATTGAAGGAGTGGAATGCTTTAAATGAAGGATGGAATGCAAGATCGACTGGTATGAGTGAGAGTGATAACGGATGGATTTGAATGGACTGTATAAATGTTGGTAAAGTAAGATGAGTCGGATCTACAATATTTGTATATTTGTCACTTATATCACAAGCGATGAACGTCGATGTACAAGAAAGTGTAAAAGGAATGAATTTGAAAATAAACGCAGAATCGAATAAGCTCTTTTGTTTTGACTCGAGTCAGCTGATGGCTGGTCACAGAGAGAGGGAAAACGACGGTTGTCTCTCTGTTTTATTGTCTCGACCTTCCTGGAAGTTCGTCACGCTTGTACCGTTCTGATTTGACGCTCGAGAATCTTCCAGAAAGATCGAGAGACGGTTGGACCAATGACAGGCGTGATTTCGGCCCGCGTGAGCCTCGACGGCACACGCTTGTCATTCGCGTCGTTGGCGGGATCGCGCGTGGATCGCTGTTACGTCACGCAGCAACATGGCGCTTAGAGCGCCAATCTCAAACAATAGACGAAACTAAAAAGAGAAAATAGAGGACAAAGGCGTGCTGCAGGCTCGTTGCCCTCGCTAATAATAAATATAAGTATATAAAATATCACGTAGGGCCGACGTGGCCCCGAGTCAGTCGATGGGCTTCGTGCCCTGAAACAACAGTGTTAAAATTTATGTCGGGGCGCGACATACTAGGGGAGGGCGAGGGGGCCGCGAGGGGGGCCACACTGGCCACCTCAGGGGGCAAGGGGAGCTCCGGGGCGGGGTCGGCGGCAGGGGCATCGGCATATTGCCGAACCCCCGACACGTGCTCTGCCTCAGGGAGGTGGAGGGTCGTCTCGTCATCGAGGTCGTCGTCGTCGTCGTTGTCGTCCTTGTGGCAGCCGCACAGGTGGTCGGTGCGGCTGCAGGGCCCGTTGATGGTGTAGGGGCCCCTCCGGAGATCCTCGGTTTCGTCGCCGCTCGCCGCATCCCGCACGCCGTCGTCGTCGTCGTCGTCGTGGTGCAGGCGGTTGACGTCGCCGTCGCCGTCCTGCACGTCGTCGTCGCCGTCGTCGTCGACGCCGTGGTGGTGGTGGCGGTGGTGTGACCAGCTCCGGTCATAGGGGTTGCGCTTAAAATTGACTCGGGCCCAAGGGGCCCCGAGAAATTAGTATTGCTGGTCGCCGAGTCGGAGGGCCTCACGGTGGACCGGGTGGAGGAGCCGCGTGCTCCTCCGGTCCCACCCTGACCCGATCTGCCCGAGTGAGCGGCGGCGTGGTGAGCTTTCACGGATTTCAACGGGTATGCACCCTTCCCGCGCTCACCACACTCGCCGCACCGGTGAACCACCGAATGACCGGGGTGGTTCTTTTTGGCGTGCTTGATCAAGTCAGAGTGGGACTTGTAGGCCCCACCGAGCCTAGTGCCCAGTATGCCGTAGCACTCTGGGCACCTGAATTCCGCCGGGAACGGAAAATCAATATAGAAAACAATTTGATCCGACGGACTTCCCATTATGTATCTGTACGGGTAACACTCGAGTGGAAGGCCGAATAAAAAACAGAAATAAAGTCTAAAGTATAAATAAAAGCGATTCCGTCAATAAAAATTCAATAAATAAATAAATAAAACAATACAGTAGATAAATAAAACAATACAGTAAATAAATAGAACAGGTAAGTATGTATAAAATAAATGGACTAGAATCACAGGTTAAAACGGTTAGAACGAGTGTAAACAGATAAAATCGGCCTTACTCTTACACACAGTAAAATAAATAAAATAAACAAAATAAATAAATAAAACTGTTTCCTTTAAATAGACAATTAAAAACTGAGTGGCAAGCGATCGACTCACCGGAAAATAGAATAACAGCGACAGCAGAAAATAGAGAGAAAATTAGGGATAGATAGAGAGAGAGCGGATCGATAGAAGGAGAAAGAGGTTAGAAGATAAAAGCAGAGAGGATATGAGAGTGCTCACGCCCGGGTCTGAGTTGCCACCACTTTTTGGCACGCTCACGCTTAGCACGGAACAGCTCCTACACCGAGGATAGAGCCCACTTTTACCACGAAACAGAGACCACACCGTTTTAGCATGAAACAGAACCTTTACTAACCTGTGGCCTGTGGCATAAATCAGAACTAGCTACAATCGATGCTTCGTGCGATATAACCATGTATCGGAAATTGCTAAAATTCGATGCGGTAATAATTCTAATAAATTTAATATTAATAAATAGCTTTATTACAAGAACGCGTGCGGAATTTACATAAAAATTGTGATAAAAATAATAGTTGCAATTAAAATCACAATAAACATAATAAAAATTAAAATTGCAATTACAATTAAAATCACAATAAAAATAGAATCACACACACACTTTAAATCAAAATAACTTTTGACTTCAATTTCTCTGTAAGGCTAGAAGAATTAGTTTAGTAAATGACGTCTAAAAAATATGTTGAAAAAATGCATGGTCGGAATTGCGAAAAAAATAGTGAAAATGGATTTTTATTACTCCTTTAGCTGGGCCAATAACGAAAGTTTAAAAGGTGTGTTTGGTAAGCTCGTATAAATATATGCGCTCTGAAAATTTTATTGAAATTGGTTAATTGATTTAGGAATTATAAACGATCAAATGTGATAAAAAGGCCGAAAATCATGGAAAATTGCAATTTTTATTCGGAGACGTCGAATAAATCTACGAATAATTTGACTAATAAAACCACTATGCACAGTCCAAATTCTATCGGCTCGTATCACTTTCATGAAAAAATTATGAAAAATAAACAAGATCTGCAATTCACTTAGTGGTTTCTTGCCGATATACCTGGCTGGCCGTCGGGTGGCCCAGTCGTGTTTATTGCACCACTTGGCCACGGCGGCCGAAGCCTTCGTCGCTCTGGCAGAAAATGATTTGAAGGATCTATATATAGACATGATCTTTTGCAAAATATTAAAATGATTTGAACATACCAGGTATTGCCAACTGTATTACAGGTATGTTTTTCATAGGTTCCGGAAGTTGTGTCATCCAATACTCTAGTTCCCTGTTTGTATCTATTTCTTTGCTATCCATTGGATGTGGGAAACCACTTTTGTATTCCATGATTTTAATCGACGGACCGATGTACATAAATATGTAGGTGTGCACTACCTGCATTGAATGACTGGCGTGCTAGTCATCTCTATCCTTTATAACGCATTTCTGAATCAACGTTCCCACTAGTTCCCACCGTGATCTCATAACAATTACGCACCTTGCACCTTCTACCCATAGGGAACAACTAGGTGGTACAGAGGTACAGATTCAGAGAATCTAACCTCATGGCCACACGATCATAGAGCGACCCTATTTCCTTCAATCGAGAAGTTAACTGCGAGCGTGGCACCCAGTGGCACCGTGGCACGTGGCCGGTTCCCAACACTGGGTGGCCGTCGGCCGCAGTGTCGCCAGACAACACTGGATCCGAGCAGTGATGCCAGAACCGTGGTACCGTGGTACTAAACCGTACCACAGCATACCCCCACCATAGCCTACTATTGCCCCTACGTTCCTTTCCAACGTGCCCGCGCGCTACACTCACCAGCGTACCTCTAGTATGTGACACGGTGCGCTGGTGCGTGTAACGCGCGAGCGCGTTGGAAAAGGAACGTAGGGGCAATAGTAGGCTATGGTGGGGGTATGCTGTGGTACGGTTTAGTACCACGGTACCACGGTTCTGGCATCACTGGATCCGAGGGCCTTTGCCTCCCCTACTGTTCCCCTTCCACTAGCCTATTCCACTACCATGAGCACACTCCGACGGAAGCCGACAGCCGACATTCCCCTCAATGTCCGCAAACTGGCTACGCGATTGAGTGGGGCGAATGGGAGAGACGGCGGCGCGTGCGCGATGGGGACGCAACAATGACATGACATTTCGCAAGTTTTAGGTTATTGCCGCGTCCAAAACAAAGTCCATTTCTAGGCTGCGAAGCTGAAATACATACATCACACTCTTGGCGGACGGCTTCGCCGTCAATAACTCAATAATTGTTGTTATTTGAAGTTCAAATTTTAAACGCCCACACACCAGTCATCCTTTCCCATATCCTTTCTAGCTGACAGACTATATTTTCCTACAATTTTATTTTATATTATTGTATTGTGTATAATATATTTATTATATTCAGTATTCAGTTCTAAAAAGGTAGTTTCAAAACTTGCTATGTCCATTCCTTAAAAGTGTTAAAATATATTATATATTTTTATGACATTTATGATTTTATCTTCACTTCACAACTGAAACTCCTACATGTTACAATTCATTTTATCTATAATAATAAAGAATGTTTATAATCTCTAGAACGACTTGTATGATTCATTTCAAAGTAGGTACATACATAATATTTACGATACGCGGCAATAACCTAAAACTTGCGAAATGTCATGTCATTGTTGCGTCCCCATCGCGCACGCGCCGCCGTCTCTCCCATTCGCCCCACTCAATCGCGTAGCCAGTTTGCGGACATTGAGGGGAATGTCGGCTGTCGGCTTCCGTCGGAGTGTGCTCATGGTAGTGGAATAGGCTAGTGGAAGGGGAACAGTAGGGGAGGCAAAGGCCCTCGGATCCAGTGTTGTCTGGCGACACTGGTCGGCCGTGGCTGTGGCACTGTGAAGTGTGAACTGTGAAGTTCATGTGGCGAGCAGCCTGAACGTCGCTCGAAGCTGCTCGTAGCATAGGATGCTCGATTTTGGACGGTTATCTACGCGCACATAAGGGTACGCGTACAGTGGACCCGTTTTCGTCCGACGACCTAACTCAGCCCACACAGACGAGCGTTCGAGAAGCATGTGTTGGTGTCTTTTCGTCCGCTTTCATCCGAAAATGTGCGTACAGTGGGCCCGACGTCGGTCGAAATGGTCAAGGTCCGCAGGTAGTTCGACCTTTTCGAGCGCTTCGAGGAGGGTAACAATGGACAAACCCCATGGGGTCCCGACGTCTGAGGAAAATCAAATGATTTTGTTTTTCGTCCTACCGTCGGTCGAAATCTCTATAGTAGAAGTTATGATATTTTGTGATTTGTAACATAAAATAAAATATACAGGGTGTTCGCGCTATCACTAGTCAGCGTTTTTCTTGTAAATAGTAAATTTAGAAAAAAATGAAAGAGGTAGTACTGTTTTTTATGCGCAATACAATGGCGTATATAATTTTTTATGTTTATACTATTTTGTTAGATATGAAGGTGACCTTCAATTTTTTTAATGGAATCCTGTATATTTTTTATATCACATGAAAGCGTGTGTCTAGACGAATTCATCCGTATACACACTGCACAGTGACCGTCAAGGTCATGCAAGCTCAGAAATGAAAAAAACATTTTGAATATTTGGGTTTGCAATTATATAATTTTAAGATGTTATGAGTTGAGCTAACTGAAATACCACACGCGGAAGCCACTTTTCGCACCGGAGTTGTCGGATTTTCTTCAAAATGTAGGAGGACTTCCAATTGTTTATCTTCAGAAAGAAGACATTTCCGATCATGACACTTATTCTGCAAAGACGCTGTTTCCGTCAAACGCTTTGCAAGCAAAACAAACTGATTTTGATTTGGCTGCACTCCGTCCGGATATTCTTCTAGGTATTTCAATTTACTTTGTCTTTTATTTCCATTGCAGTGGTGATACATGCGCACCATATCCGCCTTCTCGTCCATCGAATAATAATACATTACTATGCGATATTACTAATCGGTTCGGAATACTGAAATTGTCTCATCATAGAAAAAACTAGAAGTAAACATTCTGATAGTGAATGACAACATTATCTGATTCGGATGAATAAAGAATACTTGTAAACACATTGGTATGAAATATTCAAAATGTTTCTTCCATTTCTGACCTTGCATGACCTTGAAGGTTACTGTGCAGTATACAGATGAATTCGTCTAAACACACATTTTCATGGGATATAAAAAAATATACAGCATTCCATTTAAAAAATTGAAGGTCACCTTCATATCTAACAAAATAGTATAAACGTAAAAAAAAACAGTACTACTTTTTCCTCTTTCATTTTTTTCTAATATTTACTATTTACAAGAAAAACTGATGCTGTCGATCATTGTATAATCAAGAAATGAGAAAAAATTTTTTCCTTCAAATGTATGTCACAGTTGTTTCCAATGTCAGTGTTTGTGCTTAGGTTCTATTCCAATCTAAGATCGATGCATTAATACTGTAATGTATTTCAATACACATAGATTTTTAAAAATGACGTTACCACTATAAACGAATTATTGCCACGTCTTGGGGATTTTGCACCACTGTGCGACGTACGATAGCGTAGCAGGTTTGGGAACGTGCAATAAAGCATTTGGCGTGCAAATGGTCGGGTCATTATTGGGCGATCGACAGCGAAGCTATTTTTCAGAAAGCTGTTTTTAGCGCGTGCAATTCATAACTGTTTACTGCAAATTTAAAAATTACTTTACAGTCAATTCGTTTTGTCCGAGAAAGTGTCGATTCCAGCTCAATAGTAATGATCTATCATAAGCCTCTCCATAGAGAACAGCCCCGGGAACGGCACGTAAACAAATCGAACCTATCATCGCAAGGTCTGCCTATCCCCTCCACAGCCGCGCCCGTAGTCCCAATGTTTTGACTTCGACGTTGCACGGTACATAGTATGTGTGCCCGCTGCAGCCAATATTTTGTCGACAGCCGAAAATGCGTGTGAAACGAGGCCTGCCTCCTCCGCTCTGATTCAATCGGCCGCACATTCGTACCTTGAGCACGTCACCGTAGTTCTGCCTGGGAACCTTCTTCTCAGGCTCGCATCAATACAATGTCACCAGTTCGGACCCATACGAGATGGCGCCTTGCCACCCCCTACAATCGCGTAGTAGTGGGCGGTAACGGTTTAATATCTTAACCCACTGCTGTTCCGCTATCGCTCGTACGGGACAGTGTATGTTTTGGACTACTTGTTGGACATAAACAAATTGAAAATGTTTTTTCACTACGTGAAAAGGTGTCCCATCCCAATTTGGCCACCATGGAGGTGGAAGACAGGTAAAAGAGTCATTGCAAACGGTGTGCGGTTTGACGGGAAACCCCAAGATGAATAGCTGCAGCCCCCAACTGACCGTGGAGGTCTGCAAGGTTTATAACACATAATTGCTATTGAGGCATAGAAAGATGTCCTTTCTTCGTGGCTCCGACAATAAAGTAATAAAGAACTAAATGTATTTAAGAGAGGCTTTTTCTTAAAAATAGCAAGGAAGTCACGTCCGTAAAACAAGACACATTTTTCAACTTTAAACAAATATTGTGATGTTATTATAAAAGATATTGAATTGTTCTTTGCAGCGGAAGATTCTGTAGACTTTCCCGAATACAGTGATATCCAATATTAATATTATACATTATGATCGCTTAAACATGTTTAAACAATGGTTTTGGAAAGAGCGAGACAAACGATTTTTTCGAATCCATATTTATTAAGCTTAAGATTTTTCAAACTAAGAAAATGAAAACACTATCCGAATACCCAAAATTTCATCGAAATCGGTTGAAGCATAAAACAGATATAGTAGTAGGCATTGAAAGATGTAAAGATACGAATCTTTGAATTTTTCTGCTTACGATTGCTCTAAATCGCAGTCTCTTATAATTGTTTTAATTTTTAATTGTTTTCGAGTATCCATATTTCCATGAGCGTTAAGTTACATACAATTAATGCACATGAATTTTTTTCAAATTTGGATATGTTGCAGTCTTTAGTAAAATATGAACGTATTTCAAAGAATTCCTTGAAATCTTGAAAATTGTTGGTTTTACGGACGTGTAGTATGAGGTATCACAAGTTTTTCATTAAGTTATAACGGCCAAACAAACAAAACGATGAAAATTAGTTTTGGGTGCTCATAGTGAAACCATAAGAGTATTTAATAAAAATTATTTCAGTTGAGAAAATATTTGTTTTCATAGTTCATTTTGCAATTGTTTTAAACAGGGGCATTGCTATCAAAGGACCAGAAAAATGAAAAAATAAAAATAATGATAATATAGGCCCAAGTGTCCTCTTTACGGACACGTTTTGAAAAATGTGGATACTTAAAAATTGGCGACATGAAAATTATTTGAAGTGAACGCTGCACCGAAATATATCGCGCGAGGCCCGTCCCGTCGGTCGACGTCGGTCGAAGCTAGAAGGGCCTCACAGACAGGCCTACCCACACATTTGAAACGTCTGACCGAAGCCTCTGACGTCACCACATCGGTCGGTCGTTGGATGCACTGTACGCGTACCCTAAGCCGGGCAGAAAGACCGGGCACAGTGTTGTTAGATTGACGCAGCCTGCGCGCCCATACGCGACCAAATGCAGGAACGTATGTGCGTCCTACAGTCCTAAGCTTGTGGCGCAAGTAGGGGCGACTGTTATTGGTAGGAAACCGGACGACGCTATACAGTGATAATTACTGTGTACAACAATTATTTTTGAATAATTATATATCCTTTTTTGATACTTGATAATTACAATTATAAATGTTTTACTTTGCGTAATAAATGTAGTTTTTCTCTGCGAGTACTGATAAGGTTTTGGCAGTTTTCCTTATCCTAGCAGCAAATTCTTTAGTTTCTTCTCTGCCAAATAAAATATTTTATTTTTTATTGTATATTTGGTTTAGTTATTTTAGTACACTTCCCTATCCCCAAAATAAAGGAAAAGAGTAAGTATTAGATGATTGCATAAGTTCGTGACTACATATCTGATGTATTATACATATATACACAATTAGAATATATTTATGTATCATATGTACGCACACATCTAATTTTAATGTAACATACGCATGTTAAACGTTCATATTTAAAAAACGAAAAAAGAAATTTTGCTAAATTATGCGGGGTGACAAAGATACCCCAACTGTTTACTTCACTGACACTAGAATCGTCGCGATGCGCGCGCAGGCCGCGTCAATCTAACAACACTGACCGGGCATCTGTCCGGCCCGAGCACGGCACAAGCTGCCGTGCAGATGCCCAGTCTTTCTGCTGGCAGAAAGCGCTACCTATGCGCGCGTAGATACCCGTCCAGAATCGAGCATTTTGCTTACTGGATAGAGTTCACGAGCAATTTGAAGTATTCGTGTTTCGATTTTCACTGCTTATTTGTGTACTGATGACAAAATGTTACCGTATGCCTTTATATGTGAACCAGGGGGAGTAAACTCCCATGTATAATATTTGGACCATGGACTTCAGCAGCGCCATCTACTTTATATCCCTCGGCCCTCAACTAAAACCTATATATATAGCTACAGTAAAAGCTCCTTCGTTGTCCAAAGGCCGGGGGGTTGAGTGAACAACGAGCGTGCCCGGACACTATTCTTGATTTATGAGTCATAGGGTTGCCATATTTTATCCCCTCCGGCCCCTTACCCTTCCGTCCCTCGCCAAGATGCTGCCTCCGCTATCCCCACTCTTACCACTACCGCTACCGCGTACCGCGTGAAGCGTGCTACCGATTCGGTCGCGGCAACGGTAGTGGTAAGAGTGGGAGAAGCGAAGGCAGGCTTAACGGAGCATCTAGGCGAGGGACGGAAGGGTAAGGGGCCGGAGGGGATAAAATATGGCAACCCTGTTTATGACTGCGTCTAGATATCGCGCCGACCGCCGAGCGAGACTTCAATAGAAAGCCGAACATAGAGAAGGACAGAATGAGATACGGATCGGGTGACCGAAGCGTGTCGCCGTCGCCGGCACAGTTTAAAGGCCCACATTGTTGCTGTTGTTCGTTGCCTTCGAAACTTTGACCGTCGATTAAACCACTAAATACAGTTGAAACTATATCGTGTTTGGTGTCATTTTAATCAGAGAAATGCCAGAAATAAGTTAGTGAAAGTCCCATAAAGAAATAATGAAAATTAAGAAGTTTGAAAATTCGGTTTCCTGGAGTCAATGTGTGGTGTTCACACCGATATACCCAAGCCGACATCAATCGTCGCCGCCCTGCGGAGCGACTCGGCGTTGACAGGCAGTGGAATGGGTAGGCACTGGACAACGATCGTGCCCATGATTCAGGACAACGAAGGAGCGATTACTGTATACAGTAAATTCTCTATAATCGCAAACTGGGCATGTACGATAAACGCCAATGAAATATCCCCACCAACTCAAACACTGATCTCGGCTCGGTATATCGGTGTGAACCACTACTAACGCGACGCGGAGAGTCGCAGTCGTCGGCACAGTTCAAACGCCCGTGAGTCATCATAACGTTATACCAAAATTCTATCTTCTTTATTTTCCATTATTTTTTCATGGGACTTTCACCAACATATTCCTGGCATTTTTCTAATGCAAAATGATACCAAACACGATATAATATGAACTGAATTTAGTGGTTTAATTGACGATGAGAGTTTCGAACGCAAGGAAGGACAGCGTATATGAAAGAAAGAGACGCGGAGAGTCGCAGTCGCCGGCACAGCTCGAAGGCCCGCGCGTGGTCTCGCGTTACACGCGCTGTCCTTCTCTACGTTCGGCTTGGCCTTTGGTTCCTTCTCTACGTTCGGATCGGCCTTTGAAGCTCGAAAAACGTAGGCCCAAGATCTATAAATGCAAACAGGTGCCGTCGCATCGACGGTTGCCGTGAGTCTGTTTACACGCGCTGTCCTTCTCTACGTTCGGCTCGGCCTTTGAAGCTCGAAAAACGTAGGCCCAAGATCTATAAATGCAAACAGGTGCCGTCGCATCGACGGTTGCCGTGATGTCTGTTTACACGTGCTGTCCTTCTCTACGTTCGGCTCGGCCTTTGGTTCCTTCTCTACGTTCGGATCGGCCTTTGAAGCTCGAAAAACGTAGGCCCAAGATCGATAAATGCAAACAAATCCCCCCGAGGCATTTGCGATTATAGAGAATTTACTGTATAGCTATAGCTATGCTATATATATAGCTATACGATTCTATACCGCTTACTTTCAACTTCGAAGTAAAAGGATATAACATGTTTTGTAACAACAGTTCATTTTAACAATATTTTATTATATAATAATACATATTTTATTACATAATAATACATATATAATACAGAATAATATTATAATGATAATAGATGTTTCAATTTTTATACTTGCTGCTGCACTCCTCTGCACCTCACTATCCTAAACTAAAGTTTTTTAAAAAAAATTTTATGATTTATACACAAAGTAAAGTTCGAGAAATAAGCTCTAAAATAAGTTCACTGAGTGTCGCTCAATTTTGAAAAATTATTTCTACAATTGATTTGACACTCAGCAAACTTCGTTTTTTCAAGCTTATTAATCAAATTTTCAACACAATATGAAAGAATATAAAAACAATATAAAAATGTCTTCTATAAATTGAAAAATCGCAGACCGCAACAAATGGTCGAGACACTGTGATTGACAATTGACAGTGATTTTAGAGGTTATAATCAAACACATGCAGTAAGAACTTCATCAAATAGTAGCGCCCAGTAGCGCCAAAGATTGGAAAATCAGTCACGTCCAATCACGTTTAATCACGTGATATGCTGTGATCGTGGTGCTATCTAGTTTAACTCCCTCGAGAGTGTACTAAGCAGTCCAAGGCCATACATAAGAGTTTTCTCCCCCTGATGTGAACTAACAGATAATTAACGAAAATATAAATATTGTTACTTATAAATAACATGCACATAGATTTATGTGACACTGTTCCATGAAAAATTTCCAACAGTAAAAAAGTTATTATTTAACGATTTACATTATAGACACATACGAATTAATGTATAGAAAATAACTTATTTCTGATCTGTGTATGTGTTTACTATTCTACAGTGTATTAAATATATCATTATAAAATTACGGCCGTATTCTACGCAATTGTATACTTATAGATAGCAATTTATATTTAACATAAGATCAATTATGTTATAATTATAAACTATCCAGGTCGTTTTATCAACCTTCTAGTTTTGTTATCTTCAAGTATATTCCTCCTTTTGGTGCCAATAACAGCGCAGTCGGATCGATTACGTATGGTATCATTGTTTTCTCGCAGACATCGACTCTATGATTGCGGAGTATTTTTATCAGTCCGACTTTCGATTGATAAACTGCAAATCGTGCACCTGGAATTCACATAGTTTGTTAACTAATTGCTTAATTAGTTAAAAACATTTAAAAGCACTTGATTTTCAAAAGGTAAATTATATAATCCTTCTCAATTAAAATTTACGAAACATGTTCATATTATAATGATATTACGTCATGATAATTTTTATTGCTACCATCCCAGTCAGCCAAGCCTGCCTCGAGCAGATATCGAGCACAGCCTGCAATCCCAGTCAGCCAGGCCTGCCTCGTGCAGATTTCGAGCACAGCCTGGCGAGCAGATGGCGAGCATTATGCTGTCAGAACGATGCTCGAAGCTGAGGATGCTCGATTTTGGACAGCACACCCTGCTAGCATAAAGCGATACTTCTGCGGACGCAGAAGTTAGTCCAAAATCGAGCAGATCGCTTACTGGGATCGTGTGACTCTGTTCATTGTTATACAGGATGATTCAACTAAGAGCGCCGCCAAAAAATTACTTGGTACATATATGAAAAAATGGCTGAAACAAAACACTCGAAAATGTATCACTTGCACTTATCGATCGATTATTCGATCGAATATGAAAATAATTTTGAGCATTGCTTGCATTAAAAATCATATACAGTAAATCCTCTATAGACGCAACAATTTCTATACGATAGATGCGACCAAGAATATCCCCCACAACTTGTTAGTAATCTGTTCTCGGCTCGGTATATCGGTGTGAACCACTACTAATGCGCCGGGGAGAGTCGCAGGTCGCAGTCGCCAGCAGGGTTGCCATATGACGCCCCTTACGTTTCCGTCCCTCGCCTAGATGCTGCCTACGCTATCCCCACTGCTAGAATGAGTGCTAGAATGAGAGCGGTAGCATGCTACCGACTCGGTCGCACCAGCGGTAGTGGTAAGAGTGGGGATAGCAGAGGCACGCATCTAGGCGAGGGACGGAGACGTAAGGGGCCTGGCGAGACTCGCATATGGCATCCCTGGTCGCCAGCACAGTTCAAAGGCCCGCGCGTGGTATCTCTTTACACACGCTGTCCTTCTCTACGTTCGGCTCGGCCTTTGGAGATACAAAGACAGCTAGCCTATACGATAGATGCGACCAAATCCTCCCCCCCCCCCCCCACGAGGCTGTAACGTCTATAGAGGATTTACTGAATAGCGAATATCTAAGCAAACATCACTTTTTTGTAACATATACCCTTATAGCTTTCTATGCAAGACTCAATTCTCTCTTCAACCACAAGATTAAAATTAAAAAGATTAAAACACGATAAAAAAACGAAGTACAGGAAAAATTAATTATTAAATTGTATGCTACTCTTGAATCCACACCACTTTCGTTTCAACCATTTATCTTTTACCATTTTCTAGTAGCTGGATGACCCTGTATTTAATGAAACATGTTTTTTACCAATGCAATTTCTTGGTCCATCGCCGAAAGGTAAATAATCCATGGGATTTCGAGCTTGAACAGCATCTTCGGTGAACCGTTCGGGAATGAAAGCATCAGGATTTGGATAGATCTTGGGATTTCGATGAATTGTGAAGAGTGGTATCCAAACAAATGTTCCTTCTGGTATTGTAACCTTTGTTCCTTCGAAACTGTAATCTGCTATAGATTTTCTGACTAGGAATGCTGCAACCGGATATTTCCTCATTGTCTCTGCAAATATAAAAATTCATTCATTTAGTTTAGTGCTCTTTAATCGTATAAAGTATAAAAATCAGATACGTCTTAGGTTTAACCATTCCTACGATTTTATTTCGAATACTATAGTATAGTAAAACGTATCTCAAAAAAATCCAAATTTTGCAACATCATTCTAATAAGGATATTGTTAAGAGAAAATTATTTGTTTTAAAAAACAATTCAATTTTGTTAAAACTTATTGTTTAACACTGACCGATTCCACATATTTTATTTTATAATTATTGAAATTACGAAGATGCTTCCATTAGAAATGAATAGATAAATTTCTTCATTCAACCACAAATTCCCAGTCAGCCAGGCCTGCTCCGAGCAGATATTGGGCACAGTCTAGCGAGCAGATGGCAGGCATTATCCTGTCCGAACGACGCTCGAAGCTGCTCGAAGCATAGCATGCTCAGAATCTAGACAGCGTCTGGGAAGTTCCTGCCGGGCAGATGCCGGGTCTTTCTGCCAGCAGTAAGTGTTACTTCTGCTGACGCAGCTGCCCGGCCAAAACCGAGCATTTGGCTGACTGGGTTGTTAAAGAAACCGTGAGAAATCTGAATATGGTAAATTCTGCCTTGTAATTTTGATAAAACAAGGCATACTAGTTACATTTTGAGATCGGTACGGCTAATGTGAAAGTTGTCGTACTTACCGCGGAATACCATATCTAAATATGTCATCTCTTTAACTTGATTGTATTTTAATTCCCCGTTATTTTTATCGGTGTGTTCTCGAATCTCTTTCCGAAGTTTATCCTGTATATCGGGATTCAGAGCTAGCTCGTACAGTGCGTTGGCCATCGCTGAAGAAGAAGTTTCAAAGCCAGCAATGAAGAAAATAAAAGCTTGAGAAGTCAAAAATGTGTCTGTGAGCTCTGCAAGTGAAACAAAGTCAAATTTTATTAACAAATATTTCTGTTAGAGCATAAAATGATTAGCCGTTCGGTATCGCTGCGCGAACACACGAATACACTCGCGCGACGTACCGTAATGAGCTCGTGTGTGTGGCAACTGCCGAAATGTATCTGTACGAGGACTCGGCCGTTGTCGTCGTTCGTCTCTCCCTCCCCGCACACTTCGGGCGGGCCGAGTAGTTCGGGGTGCGCGGCGAGGGGAACGAGCCGCGACAATATACACAACAATCGGTCGGGTCCTCGCTCTCTCTTCTACGAATTGTACAGACGAAAAGTATATTTCTTGCAAGCATTCGATCTTTGTCGCGTACCGACCGTTGCAAGCCGAACCTTGCAAATCGAGAAATACGGGTTTTTTGTAATATCGCGAGTGACGGTGGTCAAATAAAGTTAATACGCTCTCCCACAATTCCGATCATTCAACAGATTTATTCTCCTGCTATTTCGCCGGATCGTAAATTCAAATTTCCGCGGAACGGAAATCAACGAAGATCCAAACAATTTCGAAAGCAACTTATTTAATCTATGATGTGCGTCCAGATACGTAATGACAAGAAAATAGTTTTAAATTCTGGTAATAACTATAAATGGATTGAAGTTAGTATGAAACAGACTTGGGCAAAATGTAATTTCAATTACAATTACAATTACTCACCAATTACTGTAATTTGAAATTGCAGAATTACATGTAATTGTAATTAGTAATTGCAATTACTTGACGAATCATTGTATAGCCTCATTTTATGCGAATCACTAACTTCAAACACAGCTGCCATAGGTAAAAAATTATCGCACCGGGTTCATGGAGTACTCAATCCAATCGGCAGAATCTCTGCTTTTAATCTGACTTTCGGATGATGGTATTGCGATCATTTTTCGCTGAGATATAGCGAGTTGAAGGAAAAATGGAAATTGCGTATTTTTTAAGCATATTTTCAGAAACATCTGGTATATCGAAATGTTAATGAAATTGAAAAAACAAAAGATGTGCCTTGAAGAGAAAGAAACGCTCTTTCGATTGCTTTTTTGCACAAGATTCTACGACAATTTTTTCGCTATCAAAAGCCAGTTAAAGTTAAAACGCCAATATTTCCTTCAATGTTGAATAACTGGAATAAAAAAAATTGCACAATAATCAACAACCACACATTTTACACAGGAAAGATAGCCCTTCCAAATGATATTAACGCAATTTATCAAAAAAATTTGTTGCTCCCCGTCTGATGTTCCAAAGTTGCACAAAATTTTCGTAACCGTCAATGTTGTCTTCATCTCGCTATAACTTTGTAAAAAACTAACATAACAACAATTTGAAACAGAGCATGTGAAACTAGAGGTTTCAAGCTTTCAAACCATTGTTTAACGATATCGATACACTAATTTTGGCCGGAGTTATGATCACGTAAAGCGGGAGCAATTTTCGGGTTCGCAAAAGTGATCCTTGAATTCTTTTGAGGAGTGTATAAAGTAGATCCCCGTATGCAAAGCTCGGACTCGCGTTTTGAGAAGTAATTTGTTCGTACTTACTAATATTTTCCAATTTATCTGGGTGTCTCTTGAGCTCGAGGAGCACGTTAACGAAGTCCGGTCTAACAATATTATTATCCTCTCTGTAAGCTAGCGTTTCCGAGATGGCTTTAATGAAGAACGTTGTAGAGCTCCGCTGCGGTAGTACGTAACCGAGCAAATTGTAGAACCGTGGCATGTCATGTCCAAGATGGTATCTTATTTTATTTCCAAGGCTGGGTTCGAATATTGCTCTACCCATACGACGAAAATCGCTTTCCGTGTCTGCCAAAGCGTTCGTTTCGATCCCAAACACACAGCTACCGATCACATCTGTCGTGTATTTTGCCATTAATTCACGGACTTCTACACAGTCTTCCTCTTTCATGACTTTGTCAAGATATTGTTCCAAGTGATCGGAACAGTTCAATATGAACGGGAACATCTCCTTCAGTTTCCCGGACGTAAATGCTGGAGAAAGTATTGTCCTCAGTGGCCGCCATCTTTCTGCCTCCAAGTTTAACAAATGAGAAGACAATGGTTCTGTCTGGAATTTGTTAAACTTATTGCAATATACAGATGCTAAATAATAAATCTACATTTTATAACTTCGACCAATAAAGTGTCCCAATATTTTTGTGACATACAATTTTGCATTTTTTAGATTTTTCTTTTGTATGTACCAATGCTATTGTTAAGAAGAAACAAGCCGTTTTTTAGGAATACGTAGTGTAGTTTATATTTTACTTTAACATATATAATTCAACTCGGTTTTGTACATAATTGCATATCCATTCAAGATATACACCTTAGAATCCAAAATTATATTGTGCCCAAATATTTTTTGTAGAAAGTTTGCCGAACGAGGCTGTAATAGCAGACTAGCAAAAAGTAGCTGTACTTGTTTCCAACAACTTTTTAATGTACCTCTAAAAATATTACAAAACTGCACCGACTGTCCATTCTTTACAGTCGACTTTCATTCTTTGCTACAGAAGGGTTCAAGATATTTTTGGTTATACAGGGTGAGGCATTTACACTGGCCACCTGGAATATCTCGAAAACTAAATTCCAGAGAAAAAAGTATTTCGAATAAAAAGTTTAAGTCAAGGAGGGGCTAATGCAGCAGTCATATCCATTTTGAATTTTCATCTTGTTTTCAAGGTCATTCGAAGGTCAACATTATTTTTTCAAATGGTGTCCCATTTTTTATACCATAGATCGATAGAGTATCAAATTCTGAGTATAAAAGTGTTGACCGTCATATGTCCTAAACCTAATAGTTAACGAGATATTATCCAAAGAAAACAGAAAATTGTTTCGATCATATCTCGTTAACTATTAGATTTAGGACATATGGAGGTCAATACATTTTTACTCACAATTCGATAGTATATCGATTCATGATACAGAAAGTAGGTGTTTCCATTAAAAAAAATCAAGGTGACCTTGAAATCTCCACTATGCCTCCACCTACGCAGAAAATGTTTATGTCACAATATGCCCCCCTCTGTACCGTGAAAATTTTGTTCATAACATTTTTCCATATTATTACAGATAACGGAGATATTCAAGGTGGATATAGCTATTGCCCTACCCTGTATACGTCTTACGGATCTTTATGCATTTATATCTGAAAATTTTCAAAAATTGCTGCAATGTCAAATTTGATAGAATTTGGTACGATATTTTATTTATTCCAGATCTACAAAGACTACTACCACTGGAAAGAAGATTTTATTCAATTCCAGTTTCTCAAAATTTATCTACAAAAATAGAAAATTTGGCAAACGTAAATACAGGCCTTCACGGCCTGAAAATTATACCTTTTCGGGGATGGGAACGCCACGATCAGCGAATTTCGAGAAATCTCGTATTAAAACATCCTTTATAAATTTCGGATCGTGAATGACGAGAATTGGCGTGCTGCTTGTAAATATTCCGACCATCGGTTCATCTTCATACTGTTTGTGAAGATCGGTCAAGAAATCATACATTGTCTGTTTGCTTAACATCACATCCTTTATATTACCAAACAATGGTATAGGCTTTGGTCCGGGAACATTGCGGACTTTCCAAAAGTCGAAGGTTGAAGTGAAGTAATAGTAAAGAGCCAAGACTATGGCTACGACTCCGAAGAGTATATCTAACGATAAGTAAGCCATTGTTCTTCAGTGTGTATCGCCCAGTAAAATATTCCTGTAAAATATTATTATGGATATCAAGAAATAAGCTTTTCAGATGGAACGTCATATATCAATAACACTGTCCAACACCAAATTTGTTCATAATATAAGTACTGTTGGGTCCTTGTTATAGAGTTTTTTGCGCTGATTCCGAATCTTTCCTTAATTTTTCTCCTATACGCACAGTTTTTGAGGAACATGGCTTTGAAAAAAAAACATATTTTTCAACTTTAAACAAATATTGTGATGTTATTATAAAAGATATTGAATTGTTCTTTACAGCAAAAGATTCTGTAGACTTTCCCGAATCCAGTGATATACAGTAAAAGCTCCTTCGTTGTCCAAAGGCCGGGGGCTGAGCGGACAACGAGCGTGCCCGGACACTATTTTTGATTTATGACTGCGTCTAGATATCGCGCCGACCGCGCCGAGCGACTTCAATAGGAAGCCGAACATAGAGAAGGACAGAATGAGATACGGATCGGGTGAGCGAAGCGTGTCGCCGTCACCGGCACAGTTTAAAGGCCCACATTGTTGCTGTTGCTCGTTGCCTTCGAAACTTTGACCGTCGATTAAACCACTAAATACAGTTGAAATTATATCGTGTTTGGTGTCATTTTAATCAGAGAAATGCCAGAAATAAGTTAGTGAAAGTCCCATAAAGAAATAATGAAAATTAAGAAGTTTGAAAATTCGGTTTACTCGAGTCAATGTGTGGTGTTCACACCGATATACCCGAGCCGACATCAATTGACGCCGCCTACGGAGCGACTCGGCGTTGACAGGCAGTGGAATGGGTAGGCACTGGACAACGATCGTGCCCTTGATTTTGGACAACGAAGGAGCGATTACTGTATAATATTAATGCATTATGATTGTCTAAACATGTTTAAACAATCATTAAAGACGGAGAGACACCACTTTTGCACCAATTTTTGAGGATATTTTTCAATTTATCTGAAAAAATAAGGGTTCAGCGGAAAATCGAACTATACCACGCGATAGAGCAGACTTTTATCTTGAGAAACCACCCTATTAAGTTTGGAATGTCGATATTTTTTTCCAACCAGAAAGCAAAATATCTTCGCCCGACATGAGTTGTCGCCAGTGGTGCTCACCGCTAGAACGGTCGTTCGCCCGATGTATCCCGTCCCGATACTAATAATCGGGAATAATGCAAATTATGCTTCGTAAACGGGCGATCGCGGCCTAGATTGATCTTTTATCTAGCGCTTTTGACTACTGAAAAACCCCATCACAAGCATTATCGAGAAATAAGAAGAAGCATCCCTTTCAATCCTGGAAACGAGGGTCTACCCCTTTAAGTGTTTCGATGGAGTTACAACGTGCAATTGTATAATTTTCTTAGGTGGAACGGTACAATCCTTTTTACATTATTCGATTGTTCATTTCATTTTATACGAAACGGTACATACTACGTGTACTATACGAGACATTATTCAGCAATGTCAGCCACATAACACGCAACGTGCGTTTAAAATACTTCACACTACTTCGAGCGACTCAGATGATTTACGGTCCAACTAGCAAAAACCGTTTAACCACAACATTTAAAACGTATCCCAAACAATCCTAATCGAATATGTATGATTAAACAAAACATTCGTACGTACGTATGTACCAATTATCCTCTCTGACGTGAATCAACGAATCTGTTAGTAGCACGGCATCCAGTCGACTGAACGAAACCAAACTTACCTCAGACCATATATATACTATATACCAGTGTGGCCAGAGGAGTCCGACCTTGAAACTCGTAAGGGGAATACAGTACCCCTTCTCTAATGCCCAGCAATATGCGCAAGCGCGACGGGGATCGAGTAGGGCGAATGACGACGCGTGGCGCTTGCGCGATGGGGACGCAACAATGACAGATGACATATTACAAGTTTTAGGTTATTGCCGCGTATCGAACTTATTATGTAAATACTTAATGAAATGAATCATATGAATCGTCCTAGATATTATCAACATTCTTTATTATTGTTACGACCCGCGGCCGGAAATTCCGGTGGAGAGGGAATTATGGTAACAGAGATTTTAATGGACGACCTTCGATCCACGTGGTCCGTACGCCCACGTCTGATCAGGACCGATACCGGTGCCTGCCGGGAGTGCCGCGAATAGTTCGGCGAGAAACGAACGAAATGTTCCGATCGCCGTGAATCGGGACGCAGCGCGAAAATATAATTTCAATGACGCGACTGCGACGCGTGTAGGATGCGTTCGGAACGTCGCGGTGTGTGATACGGTGATTTTCCCGAATTTCACCTATCGCCCGGAGGGAGTTTGGAGCGACCGAGTCTGTGTTCCCCGTACCGAGCGACCTGGTGGGCTCAGACGTACGCGGAGGAACACAGAAGTCACTGGGAACACGATTATTGTTTGGAGCTACCGTGCCTGGGTTCCCCGTACCGAGCAACCTGGTGGGCTCAGACGTACGCGGAGGAACACAGGAGTCGCTGAGAACGCGATTACGTGCACTGCCGAGATATCACACACTCGCGAACGTACCGCCACTGACACTACTGTCATTCAGGGTGATATGTACGATGAGAATTAGCACTAATGGTCGATTAGATCGATTTCCGAATAAATGAGGCCTGTCTTCCCTCGTACCGAGCGACCTGTTGGGCTCAGTCGTACGACGGAATACAGACTCTTGTGAGAAACGCGGTGACACTGATGAGTCTCACGCACTCGCGAACACGACGGCACTGGCGCGGTATGGCACTGGACGATGCAGGATGGTGAATAGAACGGACGATGGTGTAGTGTAAAGAAAAGAAATGTAATTATCCGAAAATGTACAGGCAAAATAATGTAAAAGAAACAAAACGTGATGCAGCACGAAGCGCGATAGAATAAAATAAAACGAAATAATAGAGAAAGCAAATGAACGTAAATGCAGCACGAAGCGCGATAGAACAAAATAAAATAAAACGAAATAATAGAGAAAGCAAATGAACGTAACTGCAGCACGAAGCGCGATAGAACACAAATAAAATAAAACGAAATAATAGAGAAAGCAAATGAACGTAACTGCAGCACGAGGCGCGATAGAGCAAGATGAAATAGAATAAGAAACGCCGAAAAGTATTGGCAAGGATAAGCGCGAAGTGATTTAGAACGTGATAAGGAGGTATACGACCTGATTAGTATGAATACTGAACTGGAACTGAGAGGACGAGGCCCTGATCCTTGCCTTATTTATAGGTCGAGCGTGGACCATACGAATTTGTGTAACACGTGCAATTAGTCACGTACGCCACGACTGTTTTGCGCGATTTTAGAAGGAATCGTCCACTTCTTTGTTATCGTAAATAAGGACGATTAAGGTTGCGACGCTCGTCCCTGCCTGTTGCTAAGCCGGCGTACGCTCGCACCGGCTACCGTGTTATTATTCGTATGGTCGCGCTCGTAGGAGATGTGTGTATGGGTGTGTGACATGCGCTGCGTGTTTACGCGTTTCGCTCGCTCGCTTGTTTGGCGCGGTTACGGTCCGAATATACAGGTGTATACGCGCGCGGGCTTGTACGCGCTTATTTGAAATTTTGAACCTAGTTCAAGACGTCGGTCCGACGTCACATTATAAATAAAATGAATTGTAACATGTGGGAGTTTCAGTTGTGAAATGAAGTATGCTTATTATGTATAATATGTATGCTGAAAAAAATGTTGAAATCTGTACTATTGAGTACTATTGAGTTAAAAATGTTGAAATCTGTACTATGAGTTATTGTTATATGTCCGTCTCTCGCCTAGATGCTGCCTCAGCTATCCCCACTCTTACCACTACCGCTGGCGCGACCGAGTCGGTAGCATGCTAGCACTCGGTCGCATTCTAGCACTCGGTCGCGCCAGCGGTAGTGGTAAGAGTGGGGATAGCTGAGGCAGCATCTAGGCGCGAGACGGAGACGTAAGGGGCCTGCGAGCCGCTTGAGCCGCACCGTCTGGCTACACTGGTCCCGAGTTCGAATCCTCGACAACTGCATAAAAATTTCTGGATATTAATAAGCACCTTTCAAACACAAAGTTGAATATTCCCTCAAGCAGTGCACAGAAAGTACAGTAAATTCTCTATAATCGCAAATGCCTCGGGGGGATTTGTTTGCATTTATCGATCTTGGTCCTACTTTTTTCGAGCTTCAAAGGCCGAGCCGAACGTAGAGAAGGACAGCGCATGTAAAGAGACATCACGGCCAGGGTTGCCATATTTTATCCCCTCCGGCCCCTTACCTTTCCGTCCCTCGCCTAGATGCTGCCGCCGCTATCCCCACTCTTACCATTACCGCTGCCGCGACCGAGTGCTAGAATGAGAGCGGTAGCATGCTACCGACTCGGTCGCGCCAGCGGTAGTGGTAAGAGTGGGGATAGCGGAGGCAGCATCTAGGCGAGGGACGGAAGGGTAAGGGGCCGGAGGGGATATAATATGGCAACCCTGATCACGGCAACCGTCGATGCGACGGCACCTGTTTGCATTAATAGATCTTGGGTCTACTTTTTTCGAGCTTCAAAGGCCGAGCCGAACGTAGAGAAGGACAGCGCGTGTAAACAGACATCACGGCAACCGTCGATGCGACGGCACTTGTTTGCATTTATAGATCTTGGGCCTACTTTTTTCGAGCTTCAAAGGCCGAGTCGAACGTAGAGAAGGAACCAAAGGCCGAGCCGAACGTAGAGAAGGACAGCGCGTGTAACGCGAGACCACGCGCGGGCCTTCGAGCTGTGGCGGCGACTGCGACTCTCCGCGTCTCTTTCTTTCATATACGCTGTCCTTCCTTGCGTTCGAAACTCTCATCGTCAATTAAACCACTAAATTCAGTTCATATTATATCGTGTTTGGTATCATTTTGCATTAGAAAAATGCCAGGAATATGTTGGTGAAAGTCCCATGAAAAAATAATGGAAAATAAAGAAGATAGAATTTTGGTATAACGTTATGATGACTCACGGGCGTTTGAACTGTGCCGACGACTGCGACTCTCCGCGTCGCGTTAGTAGTGGTTCACACCGATATACCGAGCCGAGATCAGTGTATTGAGTTGGAGGGGATATTTCATTGGCGTTTATCGTACATGCCCAGTTTGCGATTATAGAGAATTTACTGTAGTACTATATATATAGTTTCTAATTTTTGTTATAACTTTTTCTTAAATTTGAAGATTTAATTGAATGTTATTTAAATATTGGTTTCACATTTTTTAAATATTTACTTTATATTTTTTAAATATCTAATTTATATTCTATGAATAGTTAGCTTATATTTTCTAAACATTCAATTTACATTTCTTGTATATGTATACAATATTCAGATCCAATATTTTTCTAATATGAAAAAGTGTGGCTTAAAAAATGTTTTCCTAATGTTCGAAAAAGATATTTATCCAATATTTTTGTGCTACTAGGGGGATCGGGTGACCGAAGCGTGTCGCCGTCGCCGGCACAGTTTAAAGGCCCACATTGTTGCTGTTGTTCGTTGCCTCCGAAACTTCGACCGTCGATTAAACCACTAAATAAAGTTGAAATTATATCGTGTTTGGTGTCATTTTAATCAGCGAAATGCCAGAAATAAGATAGTGAAAGCCCCATAAAAAAATAATGAAAATTAAGAAGTTTGAAAATTCGATTCACTCGAGTCAATGTGTGGTGTTCACACCGATATGCCCGAGCCGAGATCAATCATCGCCGCCGTGCGTCTCGGCGCGGTGTTGGCCGGCAGTGGAATGGGTAGGCGCTCGACAAGTTTCGAACCCCACGTTTTTCGTTTTAAATCTTACAACTATTTTCTTAGCTATTCAAAATTCACAATCTGTATGGGGTTAGGAACCTGTATGGGGCTAAGAAAAATTATTTTATACTTTTTAGTCCGTTTTAAAAACGTGGTATTTTTAAAAAATTTATTTTTATTTAAATAATTATTTTCTGCTTTTTATTTCTGAAAAAACAAAAGATGTGCCTTGAAGAGAAAGAAACGCTCTTTCGATTGCTTTTTTGCACAAGATTCTACGACAATTTTTTCGCTATCTAAAGCCAGTTAAAGTTAAAACGCCAATATTTCCTTCAATGTTGAATAACTGGAATAAAAAAAATCGCACAATAATCAACAACCACACATTTTACACAGGAAAGATAGCCCTTCCAAATGATATTAACGCAATTTATCAAAAAAATTTGTTGCTCCCCGTCTGATGTTCCAAAGTTGCACAAAATTTTCGTAACCGTCAATGTTGTCTTCATCTCGCTATAACTTTGTAAAAAACTAACATAACAACAATTTGAAACAGAGCATCTGAAACTAGAGGTTTCAAGCTTTCAAACCATTGTTTAACGATATCGATACACTAATTTTGGCCGGAGTTATGATCACGTAAAGCGGGAGCAATTTTCGGGTTCGCAAAAGTGATCCTTGAATTCTTTTGAGGAGTGTATCACCATTTGATAACCTATTTCCTAGATTCAAAGTTTTTGGCCGGGCCGCAGACTACTTGTCGACAGGCCGCATGTTTGACATGCCTGGTTCACATCAACAGAGCAGACAACTTCCTTGTCGTCAGAAAAGAGAAAATCAAAATTCTGCATCGTCATAGTGAGTTGTGAGAATGTTTTGTTTCCTTATCCTTAGACCGAATTTGCAGAAGATAAAAAATAAGTCGTAACATTATTCGAAAAAGGAATTAGTTCTTTCTACTGAAAGTGCGATAAGATAAAGCAGAGCGAAGGCTGCTCTATTACAGCCAATACATATATATGTATATAACAATACATATAACTATAGTTACATTCTTCATGTAACTATTATACAGGGTGTCCATTTGAAAACTTCCCAGCCGAATATCTCGAAAACTATGAAAGATATTAAAAAAGTGTAAAACACGTGTCCAAGGATTTCGAGGGGGAAAGTGGGGGGCCGTATCAGTTTTTTATCCGAGTGGCATTTTCAAGGTCATTTGAAGGTCAACTTTGTTTTTTATTATGGGATCTTATTGTACGTAAAACTTTTTTTTATCCGCGCTCTAGTTTCGGAGATATTTAAAGAAAAGTAGAGCTAGTCATACTTATACTGCGAGAAAGTTTGTCATTTCTTTATAACTATAACAAATTTTCAAAACGTTCTCCGTTGTTTTCTAAACAATAATACAAACGATTCTTAAATTCTGAACGAACATTTTTGAAGGTATCTGTTGGAATAGCTCTACGTTCCTGTACAATTTTGCGACGCAAATCGTTGACGCTATCTGATTGTGTTTTATTAACAACAGACTTAAGTGTCCCCTCAAAAAGAATTCGACTGGAGTTAGATCTGGTGATCTTGGTGGTCACTCAATAACACCTCTTCGGAGCATCATCATGTTGGAAGTACAAAAGTTCTTCATTTAACAAAAAATTGTTATCTACTTCTTTTTAAATATCTCCGAAACTAGTGCGCGGATAAAACAATAATATCCTACGAAAATTGCTGGGCTTTTCACGTACAATAAGATTTGAAAAAACAAAGTTGACCTTCAAATGACCTTGAAAACGCCACCCAAAAAAAACAGATACTGCCCCCCTCTTTCCCCCTCGAAATCCTTGGACACGTGTTTTACACTTTTTTAATATCTTTGATACTTTTCGAGATATTCGGCTGGAAAGTTTTCAAACAAACACCCTGTATGTATATGGTATATTGTTTAAAAAAAAAATTCATTTGCGAAAGCTTATGTATCAGTCGAAATTATACAAATATTCATTCCTATTTATTATTAATGAAAAACGTACAAGTGATAAAAAAAAGTAATAGATTAATTGTGTAAGTATCGAAATCTTTTGGTATTTATTTCTTTTAGATTCTTCGATAGCGTTAATATTTTTATTCGGGTTCTGATCTCATTGATGTGTCCGCTTAACGTTACGAATCTACTTTACTTATTTTTAAATATATTCCTCCCTTTGGACCTAATATCAACGAACGTTTATCAAATTCATACGGAATCATCGTTTTCTCGCAAACGCTGACTTTAAAGTTGCGCAGGGTTTTTATCAAGCCTATTTTCGTTTGGTAAATTGCGAAACGAGCACCTAAAAGAAAAATTCCAAATTAATTTTAGATACACGTGATATTAAACATTGCAAATATTAAGCGGTGCGCGTTAAAAAGCCACAGAAGTACTCTAAGCAGTGAACGCGTGCAAATTAATTAAGAATACTGTTAAGAGTAGACATGTTCGCTTCGTTACAATTGATAGACTTTAGTCATGGCCGTCTCTGGTACATGCCGGAGCATGGTAAATCTGGCAACGTTGTCTCAGTCCGATTTAATCGATTTAAGTTTTTATTAATTTTTTTTATTATTTCAATATGTTTAATAATTATAAGACCTAGAGTTCTACATATATGCTACTACGCGTATGCAGTAGCTTGATCGGACTGATGTTCGGTCTGTATGCGGTGTTGCCACATCACATGTTCCGGCTTGTACTAGAGACGTAGAGACGGCCGTGCGTCAATGCACGTGTTTGCTGATCGTGTGATGCCTTGTTATCTGTCTTTAACTCCTTGCCGTATTTTAACGAGTCTGAATCGTCATGAAGATTTTAACAAAGTCTAACAAATATGAACGTTACGCGTTTCTTTTTAGATGAAATAAAATTTGATCTGTTTGTAATTATGCATTAAAATAAATGTAGCCATACAAAAAATACAATTTTTCTTTTCCCTTCTCCGACATTTTTAAGGATAAAAACACTCTAACTGTAGAGAAAATGGTACGGCAAGGGGTTAAGCCGGACAATCTCCTATACTTTGCTAAAGGATAAAAGAAAAATGAAGTGTATCTTTCGGGATACAAAAATTTGGAAGTGAAAACAAAGACGTTCGGAAAACCCACAGAATTCAAGGACGAAATGGTGTGTTATTAGATCAAACATAGTCTTGCGAGGCTGATGCTATTCGGTTCCAACGAAAAAGATTAGATGATCTTAAATCGTTGATGGTGCAAGATCGACGTTATTTTGCGAACAAGCAAGTGTAATTTAATTTTCTTTGTTGATTTACCAATGCAATTCCGTGGCCCGTCACCGAAAGGTAAATAGCTCATCGGGTGTCTCGCTGCAACTGCATCTTCGTTAAACCTTTCTGGGTCAAAGACTTCTGGATTTGGATAAATGCTAGGATCATGATGAATCGCATATACCGGGATAACTACTGCAGTGCCTTTAGGAACTGTTACTTTTGTACCATTGAAGGTGTAATCTCTGTTGCTTACTCTTCGCAGCACAGCTCCCACCGGGTACTTTCTGAGTGTTTCTGTTGGTAAGAATGCGTGATTTTACATATCAGATTTGTTCAAAAGATGAACTCTCTGTGCCTCACAGAAAGTTGCTCGAGACGACTCAGGGGCAAAGCCAATGGTTAGGCCGTGACGTCACACACTTTAGCCGATAATTCGGCTAGAACCGAAAGTGCGAGTGGAATGACCCAATTGTACGGCTTGCTGCCGCATTCCTTTCGAATTCCTGCCAGGAGACTTCTTGTGAGGCACGAAGAGTACTGATCGTCTATCAGAACAGTGATGCCAGATGGGACCGAAACGGGTGCTAAATTCTCGGACACATTCTCCTCCTTTTCCCCTTCACTATCCCATTCCAGCACCATGCACACACACCAACGTTCCCCACTAAGACCGTAGACGTAGACCACGGTGCCCGTGCCGTAGACTCGCGATTCCCCTCATCTGGCACGACTGTATCAGGAGATGGCAATGAGTTCGGCAGTGGAGCAGGGGGATCTGCGAGACCCCGCTCTTGACGCCAGGCTGCGGACCCCACCCTTACGCTTACAATTAGGTTCTAGCGGGAACTGTTGACACAGGACAGTACCGCCAGATCGAGGAAATCGAGGGGAATACAGTTTACCCCCCTCTGTGATGATCAGATTAATACGTGACCAGTCTGTGGTCTCAGTGGGTGATGTTGGAGTATGTTCATGGTGCTGGAGTGTGATAGTGGAAGGGGAAAAGTAGGAGTGGAAAAATCGACCAATTTTAGTCGACCCTGGCGGCACTGACATAGGACCACATCGCTCAGTTCTAGTCACACTAATACGCGCATTTGCTGTCTTCGTCAAGCGATTCGGCTTATAGCAAAGGACGTGTAGCGCGGAGTAGGGATGCCACGTGCTCCCTACAAGTTTCTCACTGCCATCTCCTGATGGACGATCAGTACACTCATTCACATTAATTGAACGAATATATCCGAGGACATACCTTTAAAAACTTTGTCTAAATATTTCATGTCTTTTACATCGTCGTATTTGAAGGTGCCATCGTTCTTTGCACTGAATTCCTTAATTTCGTCTCGTAATTTATCTTGCATCTGCGGATTCAGAGCCATTTCATAAAGAGCATGACATATAGTGGTTGACGATGTTTCGAAGCCAGCTACGAAGAAGACGAAAGCTTGCGCAGTCAACAAGCTGTCCGTTAATTCTGAAAATGATTAGATGCGAGCATGGTGCATTTTCGTCGAATTAAAATCAAGCTAGTGAACCATTCATTTTTAAAATTAAATTTTGTAGTTCGTTCAGGTTCGTTCGAAGGCTATTTGTTCACTCTAAAATTCTGAGTCTCTGTGTTACAGTCCGTTCTACAGTTTGTAAAGTAACTGTTTTTTGCAGTTCTCTGCAAAAAAGGTATTGATCTACTTGTGCCAAAAAATTATAATTTTAGAAAACATTTTGTATGATCATTTCCCAGTATTCCGATCAAAGTATGTATCTCCTAAAATAACAATTTCTTGACATAAGTAGCTTAATACTTTTTTTATAGTGATTATCCAGCTACATCAATTAAACTTTAGAGTATATGTTACCTTCATGTAATTTCTATACGTTCGTGTCAGAGTCGCAAAATTAAGCCTTTTAAACCAACCCTTTTAAACGCGTTAAGAAAGAAAATAAATTTCTATTTCACTCTAGTTTGTTGTAATTCAAGTAGACCATTTATATTCTGCATAAAAATCTGCTGTCTACTCATCACCATTCACTTCTTATTTCTTATAACTAGACTGCGGATCTTTATGCAAAATAAAAATTGTCTGCATCGATTGCAAGAAATAGAAACTAATTTGAATGATATTTCTTCCCATACAGGAGAAATCATATATTGACGTCTTCAATTTCTTTATTTTTTCCAGAAATGCATAAAGATCCGCAGTCTACTTGTGACATATAATATTCACGTAATGTTTATTTAAAGATTACAATCGGCCAGCCTGTGTAACAGTTGCAGTAGCAATACTGCAGTTGCTTACCAATATTTTGTAATTTATCCGGATGGTTCTTTAACTCTATAAGCATGTTCACGAAATCTGGCCTGATCACGTTATTCTCCTCTCTGTATTTTACCGTTTCCGTTATGACTCGCGTGAAAAATTTCGTAACTTTCGACGGCGGTCGTAAGTACATTGTCAAATAGTAGAGTCTCGGGGCATGTTCTCGTATCTGCTGCGTCAGGAGAGTCGCCAGCGAAGTCGAAAAGATCATCTTTCCGATTCGCCGAAATTGACTCTCTTCGTTGGATAACGCGTTCATATTAATCCCAAAGGCGCAACTACCGATTACGTCAGTGGTGTATTTCGCCGCTACCTCGCGACACTCTATCGGCTCCCCTTTCTCTTCTAGTTTCTCCAAATATCTCTCTAGTTGCTCCGAGCATTCTAGTATCAGGGGAAACATTTCTTTGAGTTTCCCGGATGTGAAAACTGGCGAGAGCTTCGTTCGCAATGGTCGCCATTTCTTTGCTTCCAAGTTGAAAATATTTTCGGCTAATGGGTCCACCTAGAGCGACAGTAACATCCACATTTTTGATTTTGAAATTATGCCGTCTGTACAGTAACCTGTGCAAAGGTCTTGAGCCACTGACGACACGCTAGAAAATATCTTTATTGTACTCTTTCTATAAAGAACGTACAGGGTGTATAAAAAGTAATGGTCACCCATCCGAGGGGTGAATCTACACCGGGAATCCGATAATCTATGACGTTCGGGTACCCGAATATTATGTCGCGGGTCGGGTGGTGGTTCCTGAATCCGATTTAATACGCACTCTTTCAGATTATTAAATGTTTTCGTATTTTATGTGAATGAAATCAAATTTTAAAAATCTACACCAAGAAAAGAAAAGAGTGCATCGCATTGTATGAAAACTATTTTATTTCAAACTAGGGGATTCCGCCGCCTGTTCTCTTCGCTCACCAACCCGACTCGGAGTTTTTGCGTGACAGAACTATTTTATATAATAGAAAGATTTCTAAATGCGGGTTGAGAATACCCTTATCCAGAGGTGGGCTTTATTTGGCGAAACAAATATTTCAAATACTATTTAATATTTTAGATTTTATGTTGCTTAAAGAAAATAGTATTTTGAATAAGATGCGTATAGAATTTCGATAATAAAACATTTCTATTTTAACAAACTGAAACTCAAAACAAAATATTTCTATTTTAACAATCAGAAATACGAAATAAAACATTTTACTTTCTCCATTAATGGACAATTGTTATCATACTCTGAGAAACCGCATAAACATACAATCTTATCGTTAAGAAACGATTTAGACTCATAAATGTATTGAATTCGAACCATTATATTCCGCAGTAATATTCATAATTGAAATTGAAAATAAAGAGAAAATACAAATATTTTCAATATTCTTCAAATAAAAAACTATTTTCAAAAAAAATTACTGCCTCAAATAAATTATTTTATTTTCAAAAATTACTAAATCAAATAAAACATTTTATTTTCAAAGTTGTACACATACTTTGAAACTTATAGGATTATTTACTATTTTATTTTCCCCAGCTCTACCCTTAACACACCTGATTTTTGGTCATCGACAATAACAGCAACATTGTAATTACTATCCAATCAAATAACGATTGAAGAAAGAGTTGAATCCGATTTTATCGGGTACCCGAAATTTCCTATCGAAATCAATCTTGATGGACGATTAGTGTACGTAATATATACCTTATAGATCCTATCGTGCACAATGTTTCCCGGCCGTATCATCGAAAACAGAAAAGTCCTTGATGAGAACATCCTTGATGAGATTCAGGTCACATAAAAGAGCTCTAGGGTTTCCTTTTACAAATATCCCAACAATGGGCTCATTCTTGTATTTATCATATACTTCTTTGGCATATACGCCAATTAACGTTCTTCTTAATATAACATCTTTAGCAGTGCCAAATATGGGTATTGGTTGAGGTCCAGGTACACCTCTACTCTTCCAAAAGTCAAAGGACGATGTTAAATAATAATAAACAGCGGTGAGCACCAAAGCAATGGCACCGAGTATTTGGAGATTGTCAACCATGGTAGCTCACTGCTTATTGTTTGCTGAAAATAATAATACACGAAACAAAATGATTAAAAATTACCTATAGCATTTACGAATACAGTTGCCCTAAATGTAATTAATTTGAATTGTCGGAATTGCAGAGGAAATACTAAAAGATGCATTTTACAACTTTTTTATGTAGGCTTATATTGAAAATTTAAAAAATACGTTCTGCAGATCTGTTTCAACTAAACGCATCCTGAAAATTTTGTGAAAATCAGTCGACGTTGCAATGAGCTGCAAGCGTTTAAAGATGGTAAAAATTACAGATTTTCACAATTTTCGGCCTGCAATATAACGGCAGTAAATGTAAGAATTCTTACATCTTTCAATGTCTGTCATTTTTCCCTGCATCAACCGATTTCGATGAAACTTTCACAATGCATATAACCCACACAGATCTACAAAAGCATATTTTTTTAAATTTCAATATAGGCCCGCATAAAAAAGTTGTAAAATGCAACTTTTAGTATTTTCTCTACAATTCCGACCAAATGTAATTTTTGAAAAAATTTCTTTTCATATCCTGTAGTAAACTAATTGCTCTAGCTTTCCGAAAAAGTTCAAATCGCAAAGTCCAATATTGAAAAAGTTATGATGTTTTTAAGAGTGTCCGAATATTAGTGGGAGTCACTGTAAGTAGCCACGATACAAAATTATTTTGATTTTGAATAAATTAAACGAAAACAACATTCATTATATTACTCCTCTAGTTATCGCTGTAAAAGTCATTACATCATTGCGGGAAAAAATGTAACATGAAGTAGGTATTTTAAAATGAAATGGTAAAACCAGTCATCTTGACTGGTCTGGTGTATTGTAGTTCCAGTGTTAAATGAAACAGTATATTTGCTGTTTTGATTGGAATTACACTAGGCATTACCAAGACACTCGAAACATTAAACTAAACATGATAAAAACACGCGACACAGTACAAACGTAACGTAGCATAACTAAAGAAGAAGAAGATTACTTATTAAAGCGCGGTGCTTAACTTCCAGTTTCTCCGAGCACGTGAAAAGTGAACGAGAGTAGTGTCTCTGCGACGTCTCGTTTTATAACAGCGCGGAAAGATAAAGCTAATGATTGTATAGAGTTTACAATCATTCTACGTTACTTATAAATGTGTTTCTCATTTCTCTCGTGATCTTATCTCCGATATGTAAACAAAGACACAATTGTATGTTCGAACTGATTACGACGTACGAGGTTAACTGAGAATTTCTTTTTTATTAGTTAACTGAGAATCTCTATTGTAAATCAACATGTGTACACCATGATAAATGTTGCAAAGCTTGCATAATGGCATACAACATGTATGTATTGTGAATCTTCGTCTAGTAGGCGGCTATAAGAAGTACGCACTTTATCAGATAATTTATTAATCGTAACGAAAAATACAGAAAATTGTGAGCAATTAATGTAACGAATGTTCAAAATGATGTCCTTCCATATCAACACATTTTTCAATCCTTCTTCTAAAGGAGTCACGTGCGCGCACAAGCATTTCAATTGGAATTGAATCGCACACATCACGTATGCGTTTTCGCATATTTTCGCGGGTTGTGGGGACATCTTGATAAACTTTGTTTTTTATGTATCCCCAAAGATTCCTGTCACCGCTTACTAGATTTTTATGACTTCGGATCAAACTCAGTATTTTTTGTCATTACAAATATTGGGATATTCACCATAATTTATTTAGTAAAACCGTGCACGCGAAGATATTTTGTATCGAAGTAATTTGCATTATTCGGCAGCGTAACTTGCATTATTCGGAAGCACACAACTGCGCGTGCAGCGAAAGGGTGTTTTTCTAGCTTCGATAGAACTTTCGATAGGGATAACTGCATGTCAATACAAGCTGTCTTTCCGACTGCTTTTCTTGATATTTATGTTCAGTATAGACTGGCAAATCATCATGAATAGACACACGCTTGAACAACGCTACCAAATTATTATATACTCCCCACTATATAGTGGGGATTTCAAGGTCATCTTGATTTTTTAAAATGGAAACACCTACTTTCTGTATCATAAATCGATAGACTATCGAATTCTGAGTAAAAATCTATTGACCTCCATATGTCCTAAATCTAATAGTTTACGAGATATTATCGAAACAATTGTCGATATTCTTCGGATATTATCTCGTTAACTATTAGGTTTAGGTCATATGAAGGTCAACACTTTTATACTCAGACTTTGATACTCTATCGATCTATGGTATAAAAAATATATGATTCCATTTAAAAAAACATCGAAGACCTTGAAATCTCATAAAAAATGACCTTGAAAATTTATTTCCCTTACACCGTTACATGTGGCCCTTCAAACAGTGTAACTTTGTCCTAAGAAGTTTTTCGTACAACGAAAAGTAAAGGAGATATTTAGGTGTCCTGCTTTATCGAATTCACCCTGTATATTATTTATTTGTCATAACACGATAGCATTTTCCGACACAAATTCAACGACATATCAATCACATTATGTTATTTACTGTTACAAAACATACACAGAAATTATATTATAAATTTGTAAGTTCTTAAATATATAGGCAATGTTAGTTTTTGGTTGCCGGCTATTATAGCTGCGCACTGTAAACAAAGATCGACCTATTCTTATCATTTGTTCTGAAGATGATGTGCCTTATTTGTCTCGAGTCTCATTTATTTTAGTTGAGAAAGTGCAAAGACGATCAAAAATGAACACACCTGATTTCAAAGAAGAAGTTCCTTGTATAATACATATTATCATAACAATTATGTAATAATTGCTATACCCAATAATCCTATCTTTGTGATCTGACCTGGTCTCTTATCTTACTTCATATTAAATAAATAAGAATATAGTGAGATAAGAGACCAGGTCAAGTTACAAAGAGAGGATTGAGTATATATGCAATTATTATACCAAATATATATCAACTTCTACTATGACGATAACTAATAATGTACATCTATTGTTCTTTTTTCGTACAGGATCACGAAACCCGAGAACTGATAAAGAATAAGCCACTACCAATCAAGAAAAAGTAGAACGAAAAAGAAGAAATCATAATATTATATATGGCCCATGCCTTTTTTTGTACCAAACTCATCCTTTGCCAAATCTCCATGCAATTCCAATCATACTTGTAAAATGAAGAAAGCTTGTACATGTAAAACGCCGAGCGGGTTGCCTTCTGAAGGGGAACCGAAAATTGAGCGACGTACCAGTGTGTATTTCTCTCTCTTTCTCTCTCTCTCGCTCTCTCTCTCTCTCTCTCTCTCTCTCTCTCTGAAAAATACACGCGAGAGAGAGTGAGTGAGTGAGAGAGAGAGAGAGAGAGAGTAAGAGAGCGAGAGAGAGATAGCGAAAGAGCATGGCGCGCCGCGGGGGTTGGTGAGCGAAGCGAA